>CM067068.1:35025581-35218168 GCA_033980235.1 Diadema setosum | reverse complement strand
CCTTCATCTGTCATTGTAAACTTGAGCCTACATCATGCATTAACTGTATTTACAGTACTATCACCATAAAGATGCTATGGCCAAGTTTGGTGAAAATTCGTCATAGATTTTTCAAGAAGATGGAGAAAATTTTGAAAATCCCTCTCCCCCCCCCCCCCCCCCCGGTTACAGGTCGTTATTCCGAAGGTTTGTTATTCCAAAGGCTCTTTATTCCTAAGATTCGTTATTCCGAAGGTTCATTGTTCCGAATTTCATTTACGGATTAACCAGTCTTCGGAATAACGAACCTTCGGAATAACGCCACAAATTTTCGGATAAACGAACACTTTTTCATTTTCGGATTAACGAACCTCTAGGTATAGGGACTTTGCCTATTTCGGATAAACGACCCTTTGGAATAACGTACCTTCGGAACAGCGAACCTTCGGAATAACGAACAGCACCCCCCCCCCCCCCTCGCCGTCACCTACCCCCGATCAGAGCACGCCTAGACCCGCCATAATCAACTTCAACTCCTCCTCACCCCCCCCCCCCCCCCCCCCTTGGCGGTGGAAGGGGGTGGAGCTCATTTTACTATATAAGACCATATCACCGTAAAGATGATATCTGCCAAGTTTGGTGAAAATCCTTCTTGGGATTTATGAAGAAGATGCAGTAAATGTTTACAATCCCCCTCCTCTCCATCACTTCCCCTCCCCCCACCCCCAATCAGGGCACCCCTGGATCTGCCATAATCAAACATGAAATTTCAGTCATACATGGCACTAACTTAGGTCTATCTTTTTTTCTTGTTTGTTCGACAGAAAAAGATTTTTTAAATTGAGAGTTTAGGGACTTTGAGGCTTCAACCCCCCCCCCCCCCCCCCTTTTCGGCCGGGGGTGGGGAGGATTGGGGCTAATTTCAATTCATAAAGATCATATCACCGTAATGAGGCTATCTGACAAGTTGTCACAAAAGCTGTCCTAGACTTTTCAAGAAGATACTGACAATGTAGAAAATCCCTATCCTCCCCTCACCCCCTCCCCCGCGATTGGACACCCCTGGATCCGTCATAATCAAACATGCAATTTCAGTCATAAATGTCTTCATAGCATTAGTTTAGGGACTCTGAGGCTTCAATTTGAAGACTCCTCCCCACTTATGACCCCGTGCCCCTGCATCCCTGGATCTGCCATTAAACGAGAACTCCTGTCATCAATATCTTTAACCCTCAAAAAGGGCCGGGGTGTGGGGGGGGGGGGGGGGGGGGGGGGGGGGGGGGGGAGGGCGGAATCCGCCCCCCGCCCTCTCGACGTTTCGCGCTATAAATCTGTAACGCGAGAAGGCCTGGTCGCGAGTCTTCTTGACTTTCTTCGTTCAAGTCTCGCGCAACTTTTGAGACCAAATTTGCAACGTCCGCGCATACTTTTGCGAAGCCACGCCCATTTTTATAACGGAATGTCGCCCCAAAACGGGCACAATATTGTGATTTTGTGTACATTTCCTATGGAAAAAGATGTTCTGTCATGAAAGTCATAAAAACCTGATTATTTTTTACAATTAATCACTTTCATTTATTAATTTTGTGCTGATTATGGTAGAAGAATGGTCAGTGACAATTTGCAATAAAAAAACAAAGAAACAACAAAAGTTTCAAAACAAGGAAATACGTAAGGAAATTCTGAAAACAATGAAATGCATAAGAATTGAAATGAGTTTTGGAAGTTTTTGTGATGTACAATTATTGAATATGCAAAAAAAAAGATTTACAGATCAAAAATTAGACTCTCAATGCTTTTAATTAGGCTAAAATATCATCTTGAGATGAATTTACGTAATTAATTAATTAAAATTAGAAATTGATTGTTTCAAAAAATCTTTTGACACAAACTTGTAGATTATGACGTGGGTCTCACGCATGCGAAATTCATCGCGATCGCACCACCAACGGCCGAGATCTCATGGGGGCGGAATCCCCCCCCCCCCCCCGTCTGAGCACAGAGCATAGCCAGAAAAGCCCGGCCCCTTTTGGGGTTAAAGAACCATCCTAGCTCATCCTTATTTGGTTATATAATACAAGAAGAATTTCGATAATACCGTAGTTCTGGATTGAGCCCCCCCTCCCCCTTTCCGGGGGGGGGGGGGGGGTTCGCTACTATATAAACAAATTGAGATCCCATTGCCATAATCGTGCTACCTGCCAATTTTGTTGAAAATCTGTCAAGGATTTCATTAAGAAAATCTAAATGGTGGAAGTTCATGGGCAGTTTTGATATGGAGTTTATCTACTATCTTTATACACAATATCGCTATTTAAAAGTAAATGATTTGCACATTTCCCGGCGACGTTTTGCACATTTCCCGGCAAAATTGAACTTTTGCACATTTCCCGGCGTCATGTTTGCACATTTCCGTTGATGAAGTTTGCACATTTCCCGGCGTTTGCACATTTCCCGGCAAGACGTTTGCACATTTCCCGGCGTTTGCACATTTCCCGCGTTTGCACATTTCCCGGCTCCACAGGCCCCTCTATGTCCCAGCATGCAAGCCACATGTTTTCATCACAGTTTTTGTGCCACTTCCTCTTATTCTACGGTGAAATCACCATGTGGCATATTGTTTGAAATACTAATGATAATTGTCAGCCTATTTATGATCTTAAAAGCCGTCATCTGGTCATCTCGTGGTCAAAAGATCTGGTGATACTCACGGCATAAAATGTCCCTTTGTACTCGCAGAAACTGATATCTGTGAAGGTAAGTGAACACACAAAATATTATTTCGTTGCAACTGACAGACAAATTGCCCAATCGACATTTGATTTAAAATCATTCATTATATAATTTGTGACCGTGCACCTCAAAACGAACATAAAGTCGCACACACTGATTTTGCGTGAGGACTGAAAATAAGTGAAATGGGTCAACCTAGCCGAACTTGACTTTTTCATATTCCCTGAGAGAGCGGGTCTTCCTTTACATTATGCTAAAATTTGGTATCATAAAACGGGCAGGAAATTGTGTTTTTTAGCAGTTTATCTCGAACATTTTTGATAGAATAGTGTGATTAGGTGTGTCTTTAGAACCCCTTTTTCATTTCTGAAAAAAAAAACCTTGTCCACACTCTTCACTTTCATCTCTAATAACTTTTGAAAAGGTAGTGCTACTGCTTTGAAAGTTGGCATTGATTATGGACAGAATGTGCTAATGAGGCATGCTAAATTTCAGTTTAATCTGATAATCCCTTCATTGTTGTTACTCTGGTGGTTTACTTCCTGTTTTTTGTCCCATTCATCGCACAGCCAGCACGGTTTGGTAAAGATTAAGCGCTTGAATAGACATTGTACTTCAGAGCCTCTTTTCTCAGTTCACACTTTTCCTGAGTTTGTGCTTTCTTTCCAATATTTAGATAAGTTAGGAGAGTCCATTTGATTTGAGTTATAAAGTACATCATTTTAAAGCTTAAAGTCTGCTCTTTCAGAATATGATCATAACTAAAAATGCATGTCTGGCGACTTTTTGTTTGTTTTGATGTGCCGTGTCACATTTAATATTTATCAATTTTCATATTCATCATGCCATTCATATTATCATTATCATCATTCATTCATGCATTCATCGTCATGTTCCGTTGGGTTTTGAATCATCAATTCGGGTAATCTTGAATTCTTTGTAAAATGATGGTGCACCTCAAAGGACATCTTTGTTAAGTTCACACTTGTTACAAATATTTTTCATCTATCTATACACTGCAAAAAGTCCGGTGTTAAATAGTGAACACCGAGCTGGTGTTAAATTTTCGGTGCTCATTTATGGTGTTAAATTAACACCCCCGGGTGTCATTTCCAAATTTTAAACTGTTTTTTAAAGAGTTTCTTAGTAACTGCACTTCTTGTTGATTTTTAATTTGAACAAGACGATCAAGAATTTCACATTAAAATACTAGATTTTTGAAAAAATGTGAAAATAAATTTACACCAAAGTAACACCAGCTGGTGTGGTCCCTTATTGAAGCTGGACGGGTGTTAAACCATTGATATTAACACCAACAAATATCAAATCAACACCATGTGGTGTCATTTTTTAATTAACACTAGTACAGTGTCAAAGTAACACCAGGTACAGTGTCAAATTAACACCACGAAGTGTCAGGTGAACACTTTTCAACACCATCACAGTGCATTTTTAACACCTGTGGGTGTGGTCCTTTATTGAAGTTTGATCGGTGTAAGATTTAACACCCGTGGTGTTAAATCTAACACCCATGTTTTTACAGTGTACATTGTATCAATGACTGATTAAAGCGGAACGACACTTAAATGTATCAGTATGTGGAATAAATGCAAAAATATTGGTAGAACACACAAGGAAAGTTTGAGGAAAATCGAGAAACCCTTTCAAAAGTTATGATTTTTTTTAAGATTTAGTATATACCCTTCGCTGTATAAGAAAACTCTAAAGATTTGTTTTGTCACACATGGAGAACAACATAAAGAACATATAACGAATATTCAGCAATTTTCATTTTGTTTTAGCAAAATGGAATAGCACTTTGTCTTTGTCCTGCTGTGCCATCACAACTTTTGGTAGTCTTCTTGTACAGTTTCTCTCTAACTTCACTGATGCCTTCTGAAAATATCTCTGTATATACTCAATTCACACTTTCATCCGGGTTTTATTCCCTTTTGAGGTATTTCATTATTGCGGGTATTAGTCCGAAGACATTACGCAAGGGTTTGAAAGAAGGAAGTAAGGAGGTAGAGAAAGAGAAGGATGAGAATAGGTGAGTTTATTCCGCTAAATATATCATCCTCTTACCATTGCACGTTTTGCCATCTTCTTGAAGAACGTATCCCCTATTGCACGAACAGGAGAATGAACCAAAAGAATTCTGACAGATGTGATCGCACCCTCCATTGTCAGATGAGCACTCGGTCACATCTATCGCAACACGGAAAAGAGCAATGAAATTTTAAATTGTGCGTCAAACACACAAAATATGAAGACTGTCACCCACAAAATAAAATTCCACGCCACTGTCATGCTGTCTTTGAAAAATAAAAAAAAATAAAAAACACTCGTGTAGAATACAATTTTTTTCCTCAAATATGAATAAGAACATTAAAAATAACGATATAAATGTCACCGTTTTCGCCAACTGACGACATTGACCGCAAGAACATTGTCTAAATCAGCCGCTGTCAACGGTTCACAACTTTCTTATTGTTTTGTACACTAATATTTCACACTTGGAACGACGACGACGACAACGACAAAATCATTTAGGCTAAGGGCACAACTTCTGCGTTTTCCTGTTTCATATACGAAAAACAAAACCCGATGACAATTTGTGTACAGATCGGAGGACTTGTGCAGATATATGTTATGCTATAGACGTGTCAGCAAAACTAGTGGCCTTTGATACGAATGCATGGCAATTTGATATCAAAATGTATGAAAACATTCCAGCTTTATTTTGTATGAAACACAAATAACATAATCTGATACGACCTGTGTACCGTATATAATCTAACGTAATGTCCAAACATGACAAATTTTACTTAATTGTCAGTATTTAAAACTGCGACTACACTTTGAAGGAAAATAACACAAACATAGAAAGACATGAAAAAGAGAAAAAAAAGGAGGGATATTCAGATGCACTCACCAAATTGGCAACGTCGGCCTGTAAAGCCACTGCTGCAGGCACAAACTGGCTTGCCCATACTAATGGAGCATATGCTGCCATTTTGGCATTGTAGACTGTCACAACCAACAACATCTTCGCAATTGCGTCCTTTTAGAAATAGAAAGACAATGGAACGAAAGGTAGGGAAGTATATTAGGCCTATGGATAGATGATCGTGCCAGTACCCAGCGCCAACACCCATTGCCAGGTGGGGCGTTATTTTCAATCCTTTCTCTTTCTTTTCCCGTGGCCGATACAAGAGTCAGTGACTACGCACAAGATTCTGACTTTATATAAATTGATAGTATAGAGAGGGCAGAGCCAGGCAAAAAAACTGCCTTTTTTCCAGTCAAGGTTTTCTCACTTAATTCTGTTACTTTAGACCATACTTAACAAAATAAGCTTCTGCGCCATCTTGAAATCTGTCCCAAATCCAAGATGGCCGCCAAATATCCAAAATGGCCGCCAGAGGACCTAAAAAGTGCCTTCTGTGGTTAAGATTTGTCTGGGGATGGGTTTTTTTTTTTTTTTACTCTATTTGATGATAAATGGTAAGAGGAATAAGATTCAGTGAATTAAAATCAAAATCAGTTTCTTTTTTATTGCGAAAATCCAACATGGCCGCCATTAATATGGCCGAAATTAATAAATGTCATAATAACCGGAGGGCAAAACCCTAAAAACTTGCTTACTTAACAAATGAGTTCCACTCTCTCTACAAACTAAGTAGACCATCCTTATTTTCAATTTTTTTTTTTGTAACGAACAACAATCCACTGGTCTACCTCAAAAAATTTGTTGCGAAAGCCTCCAAATCCAAAATGGCGTCCAAGATGGCCGCCATATCTACTGAATTTGCTATTTGAAAGATAGAATTTGATAGAAACATCAGATTTCAACAAACATGATGTCATATGAAAGAGAATAATATTTACTACAAGTTGATACCATTTTTGTGGGCGATTGTGATAGCTGAATTGAGATATAAAGGAAAAACTCTCATTTTTTGATATTTTTCTGAAAAAAAGGAAAATCATGAAAATGCTTGATTCAGCATAAATCAGAAAAAGACTGAAGGATTATCTTGAAACGTTTTTAAGAATTTTGCTTAACATATAATTAATATTTGGAGAAAATTAGGGGTCAGTACCATATGCGGTTCAGGAGTTATAATGTCTCAAACTTGAAAACTCACTATGTAAAAATTTCCACTTTAGCTGTGACGAGACCTTGTTGGTCGTAAAGAGAGTCTGCACGCGCCAAGACTACTACACGCACCACTGGCACTGACGCTTGCAGCAGTGCCAGTGGTGCGTGTAGTAGTCTTGGTGCGTGCTGACTTTTTGACAAACAAGAGCTTGTGCCTGCAAACTAACTTTTCATACCAAGTGGTAGCTCAGGTGACGCTGATCGTTATTATTTCGAAGTTGTTTGTTCTGATATGTTTTTATGCCTCCGCCAACGAAGTGGCCGGAGGCATTATGTTTTCGGGTCGTCTGTCCGTCCGTCCATACGTACGTCCGGACGTCCGTCCCGTTTTGTTTTTGTCGATATCTCAAGAACCGTGTGGTGGTTTTACATCAAACTTGGTATGAGGGTATATCCTGGGGGATTATACTTTGTTTGGATTTTAGGGTCATGGGGTCAAAGGTCAAAGGTCACAGGTTATTTTGTGAAAAAAAAAGGTTGAAATGTCATGTTTTTCTCCATATCTCGCAAATGGTTAAAGGTATCTTCATGGAACTTAGTATATATATGCTTGTGTCGATGGGCAGTAATTATCTAGGAAAGTTTGGGGTCATGGGTCAACGGTCAGGGGGGTCAAACGTTGAGGTCAACTCCTCAAAATATCACTACTTATATTTATGCAATGCCGGAAGGTTTGTTTTTTCAACTTGATGTATGCATGTATTACTAAATATATATTCTGTGGGAAGTTTTTGCCAAAAGGTCAAAAGTCAAAAGGTCAAGTGTGAAACTGCTTAATTGCACTTTTTCCTCCATATCTCGAAAGTAACTCAAGGTATCATCATGAAACTTACATATTTATGCATGTTCTACCTGACAGTGATTCTCCTTGGAACTGTGAGGTCAAAGGTCAAAGGCCAGGTTTAGATAATGCTATTTTACCATTTGATACTGAAATTCTACTTTTTCTCAATACCTTGAAGATTACTCAATGCATAAACTTATAAAAGGGTCAAAAGTCAAGTAAAAATCATCAGTTCCCAAAATACCTGCACTCTGACGTTTTAATCATTCATCCAATTGAACCTAGTTCTAGGAAAGTGAACATTCAGCACATTTGTGGCAAACCTGTCATTTTAATATTTTGCCAATTGTGTGAAACTGTCATCACACATTGTCAAGACATTGATTTGTGGCAAACCTGTCATTTTAATATTTTTCCAATTGTGTGAAACTGTCATCACACATTGTCAAGACATTGTACTATAGACCTATTAGGAGAACCATCCATTATGGCGGAGGCATACCAGTCGCCGTAGCGACATTTCTAGTTTCTTATACTAAGCTGTCAACAGTTATCAATGTTATGGTTTCTTGAAAAGAAATGGTGATATCTCCGTACGTTTTAGGCTTCATTATATATATATATATAAATACATATATATATATATTTTTTTTTTTAACATGGTAGAATGTTTTCTGATACAACTAACCTGCACATATAAATCGAATGTGATATCTCTTCCAATGGTAAACGATATCTTTAGTGTGTTGCGTCAGAGTCAAATCTTGATTAATAATTTGATATGTTTTTAGAATGTCTTGTATTGCTGTTTATCATATATATTGTCCTTGTTTAAACCATATTGAGGGTTTATTTCTTTTTTTTTTGGGGGGGGGGGGGGGAGGTGGAGCTCATTTTAGTGTTTGGGTAAGGCCCGATCTTTGATTTAAAAAAGAAATGCTTCTGTATCAAAGATATGCTTTTGAACTTGTATGTTACTCTGCTGTTGTAGAAACGTGAATGATGATGTAATATGTGTAATAATATCTGATCTGTACATGTCCTTGAAAGCCCTTCTGATCCGAGCACCCCCCCCCCCGAAAAATCCGACATGGCGGCAATTTCTCAAAGTTGCTTTTAAATTACTTCTCAGTACATTGTTCAAATAACACTGTCCAGAATGATTATTCATGCTGTATATTCACATTTCTGAGGGGCCCACATTCTACAAGACTTGTCTTTTTAGTGGTTCCCTCCATTTTTCGAATTATCCTTAACTCTTTATGTGCCACGTTCGCACGTCCGGCTCAGTCGACGGCGTGCCAACTTCGCATATTCTGCTCAACAAACAAAGCCGCCAAAACCGATCGATAAATCGCTAATCACTGCTAATCCCCCGCGGCACAATGAAAGCGTTTTCCGTGCTTTTGTTCCTCTCATAAAAGGCTTGCATTCTATGTGGTGATTGACTATCAAGCGGTGTTCCCAACTAGATTTGCTCGTACATTCTAAGTTTCTGTCACGGTTTTATGTGCAAAAGTCATGCCTTTACAGTAATGTAGCAACTGGTCATTTGAAAGTAAAATTGAAGATAAATTCGTCATAAAATTTATATCGAAACAAAGTGTGACATTCCTCTTTAACTTTGCCTACTATTATGCCCATCCTAACAGAAATTTGTAGAGGTTATACAAATTAGAAAAGCAGAATTCTTTCTCAAAGCATGACCACCTTCGTGTCTCGGAATAACGTGGCACACAGGGGGTTTCCACCATGGCACATAAAGAGTTAATGTTTACTTACTTCAAATCACTCGAGTTTCATGATAATCTGTAATGATTGTAAGGTGCTACAATAATTGTATCCTTTTCATCCTACATAGTTTTGAGCACCTGATTTTCTGTTACCAAAAAAGAAGAAGTGATACATGTTCTTGTCAAAAAATGAAATAAAATATTGAATTGAATTGAATTGAATTGAATTGAATTGAATTGAATTGAATTGAATTTACAAATAAGCATGCTGAAAGTGTATTCACTGTGAATAGATTTTTCTTAAATCGTTTTAGGCTGATTTCATGTGGGTTATAGTGTCAAGATTGAATTGAACTAATGCCATTGGTAGATGCTTTCACATTTTAGATATCAGGATCACTCGAGAGTGGAAATGTTCATTTTCATTCCTTTTAGAGTGATCTCAGGGATCACTCAAAGAGTGACGAGTGATCCCTAAGGTCACTCCAAAATGAGTGAAAATGAAAATTTTCCCTCAAAATTCACTCCAATTTTACTTTAAATTTACTGATTTCCGTTATTAACTCCTTCAAAAATGAAACTTCCACTCGATTTTTTTCTTTTTCGGAGTAGAATATCACTGGTTTTAAAAATATCTCCATAAAAACCCATGACGGTTTGAAATAGCACTACAATGTTCAAAATATATAAAAACTACAAATAGATAGCACAACAGACAAAATTGTACCAAAATTAAAATAATACATTTAATTTTGCGCCATAAACTATGTCAGCTTTGATGGCCTGCAATCTTGAAGTTTTTGAGTGATTGACTATCCAAATTTTGTTTTAAACTTTCTATGGCATGGTTGTTTCAAGCTTCTACCTCTATTTGAAAGACATTTTTTGCTTCATCTCATCTGCTCCAGAACAATCTACTTTGAAATGATAGCCATCGGCGTCACCTGAGCTACCACTTGGTATGAAAAGTTAGTTTGCAGGCACAAACTCTTGTTTGTCAAAAATGTCTGCGCGCACCAAGACTACTTCACGCACCACTGGCACTGCTGCAGCAGCTACGAGCGTCAGTGCCAGTGGTGCGTGTAGTAGTCTTGGCGCGTGCAGACTCCCTTTACGACCAACAAGGTCTTGTCACAGCTAAAGTGGAAATTTTTACATAGTGAGTTTTCAAGTTTGAGACATTATAACTCCTGAACCGCATATGGTACTGACCCCTAATTTTCTCCAAATATTAATTATGTGTTAAACAAAATTCTTTAAATTGTTTCAAGATAATCCTTCAGTCTTTTTCGGATTTATGCTGAATCAAGCATTTTCATGATTTTCCTTTTTTTCAGAAAAATATCAAAAAATGAGTATTTTTCCTTAAAATCTCAATCCAGTTATCACAATCTCCCACAAAAATGGTATCAACTTGTAGGAAATTTTATTCTCTTTCATATGACATCACATTTGTTGAAATTTGATGTTTCTATCAAATTCTATCTTTCAAATAGCAAATTCAGTAGATATGGCGGCCATCTTGGACGCCATTTTGGATTTGGAGGCTTTCGCAACAATTTTTTTGAGGTAGACCAGTGGCATGTTGTTTGTCACAATAGACATTTGAAAATAAGCATGGTCTACTTAGTTTGTAAAGAGAGTGGACCTCACTCGTTAAGAAAGCGAGTTTTTAGGGTTTGGCCCTCCGGTTATTATGACATTTATTAATTTCAGGAGCTGCGTCTGGCGGCCATGTTGGATTTTCGCAATAAAAAAGAAACTGATTCTAATTTTATCCACTGAATCTTATTTTTCTTACCATTTATCATCAAATAGAGTAAAAAAAAAAAAAAAAAAAAAAACATCCCCAGACAAATCTTAACCACAGAAGGCACTTTTTAGGTGCTCTGGTGGCCATTTTGGATTTTGGCGGCCATCTTGGATTCGGGACAGATTTCAAGATGGCGCAGAAGCTTATTTTGTTAAGTATGGTCTAAAGTACCAGAATCAAGTGAGAAAACCTTGACTGGGAAAAAAGGAAGTTTTTGCCTGGCTCTGCCCTGTCTAGTATTATTGTTTAAAATCGCACACACACACACACACACAAGTATAGCAGGCCAAATGTCCCATAATCGAAAAGCGTTTTCGATTATTGGACTTTTCCCCTCTTTTTTCGGGGGCCTTTTGGCGATAGATATAAGGTGAAATCTATTCTTTATCGTTTTTATAGGATATTTGCCTTGTGGCAAGCCACAGCTTAAGAAAAAAAAAATGGTTTATAGACCGGTCCATCAGTCGATAATCCCAGGTTAATTATGACACATTAGGCTTTCCGTACACAAACATTTTTTTTTTTTCGAAGTAGAAATCAATGAATTCTCTATCTTGGTACAGTTATCCTTTTGTTTACATGGTAGACACACGTACTTAGACAAGACAATAACAACAAGAATAAAAATAAATAAATGTCAATGTGCATTTGGAGAAGCACCTCACAATTTACCTTCCACTCCTATCGGGCATGCGCAAACACCATTTTGTCCCATGCAGCTCCCGCCGTTCAAACACTGGACGCCTAGCGCACACGGTACGGCCTCGGTCTCACATCGCGGTCCATACCATCCCCGAGAGCACACGCAGAAACGTCCGGACTGATTCTCCACACAGGTTCCTCCGTTCATGCAGTATGATTCGTCACACATGTCGATTGCTACCGCAACAAAATTAAAACAACGAATCAATTATTGAATGATAAGCCACATTGGAATATCCATCTAATTATTAGCATAATCACACCGTGTTGCCTGCACAAAATTACAATGTCATTATAATATTTATCGTCCGAAGTCCACTTGTCAGATTTTGATGAGATTTTCCGTATTCCAACGTCGCCTCCGACGTCTTCAAGTGGAAAGGAAAAATAAGCAATGATGTTTCGTGAAATTTCCCCTTTTTTGCGTGCTTGTCTTTTCAGAGGAATCATTAACAAAAACTATCAAAGTGATTAAAAAATATAGATCTTAGTTTTGTAGTTGCTACTTCTGTTAAGAATCAATTAATCCGTTGTTAATGAGGACTACAAGCAGAAATGTGTTTTACTTAATTTCAAGTATATTATGTGTAACATGTCTAGACATAATATTCTCTGTTTAAATGATGTTACATGCTGTCTTTAAGTTGGCCACATTTATTCGCGTGATCTGTAATTTGATTTCTTTGGACTCTCTTATAGTGTTTAATTCATTGCACATTAGGCCCTAATTCCAATTCCATTTCATCTAAACATTTGGTCTATGACATGTATCTATTATGACTGAAGTAAAAACACTCCATATAGACCCTCTGCCGAAAAAAACAAACAAACAAAAACGTCGGTTAAGTATTTGAAATCATACAAACTAAAATCATCTATAGCTGCAGCACAGCACAAACTTACCACCACATTGCGCGGACGGAGTACGCGCTGTGATTTGACCCCTAATCCCTGTGGACAGCTGAGACCATGAAATGGCGTTGCCAGAGTGTGTGCACGATGCATGTACGTCCAGAATCTCGTCCGGATTCATCGCGTAGTCCCACACATTCACCTGAAAGTAACATGTCAGATCAAACGTTTGCTGAATTCAGCCAAAGTGGTATGATTATTCGAATGAGATGTTCATCTCGTAAATTCAAACAGATTGCAAACTCGCCCACCACCTTGGGTTGAACCTATGGTTTCATGAAGTTAAAGGGATGGGTACAGTATTGGTGGAGATCAGAATTGGGCTTTTAACTTTTTGCGAGATACCAAGAAAACACTTATGAAATAGTACAGAGCATACCATTTTAAGAAGAATTCAAAGTTTATTTGATGAAAATCGGGTTTGGAATGACTAAAACATCAAAAAACAAAGTAAAAAAGCGATCATAATCAAATGTGGGTCCCACACTTTATTAGAATCGCTCTCTTTTGGATATCTCAGCCATATCAAAACCAATTTTTGTCAAATAAACGTTGAATTCCTCGTGGAATTACATGCTCTTTGTTTCATAAGATGTTCCTCATTATCTCACCAAAAAAATGTTAAAAACCTGAAATGAGGTCTCAACCAAAACTATACGATCCCTTTAACTATTTCTGGGCACTGAAAAAAAAAATCGACCGACTTAGTTATTCGATTTAGGAATGTATTCCACCATCTATTCATTTTCTCTTCATAGCAGGTATTCGTCTGTTGATACATTGTAGGTCAGCTTTATGAGCTTTAGTAAAATGACTTTACATGGGATCAATGAAAAGAGAAACAGGATAATAGCTAGGTTAGGCTATCATGCAAAGTGTAGAACCAAGACTATTCATCCTGTTCACCTTAAAGATGATTTTGTACCATCAACCACTGTCAACTACCTTAGCAAAGGAAGGGCAACTTTAAAAAAATCTGTCGCAAGATTTCGTTTTGTGTCTATGGTAACTGCAATCACTGCACAATGAAATCATTAGACAGTTGGTAGATCTTTCCGTAACCCTATTTGTTCCACTGAGTCAAATGTGCAGAAATATACATTACACACACACACACACACACACCCCTTTGGATAAGAAATTAATGTCACACACGCAGAGGGTTAAATTAAGAAACATATCCTGGCCTGTGTTATTGTCCCGATGAAGGATTCCCTCGAAACATAGGATCCCGCGTAGCTATCCTGTTCCTGGCCAACCACAAACATGCCCCGCCCCCTGATCAGGTTCCCGCGGGACAAATCCGAACCTGAATTTTCTCGGCGTCCGTCGACGTAGATTGCCCACGCCCCCGTCTCGCTGGTCCACGTTACTGTTATAAAGCGCCAGTTACTGTCTCTGAGAAAAGAAAAATCAATTCGAAGCTCAATTTGGGTGTTGATTATAGAAAACATCGAGATGGTATGGCGCGCAGCTACTCGACGGACGGCTTCGTGTCCCCTCCGAAAGATCTGCCAATGACACTGGAATATCTTGCTTCAGTCCACTATCACTTCTACCAGCGGGAACACCTTTTTAATGAGTGTTCTTTGATCAAT
The DNA here is from genome assembly GCA_033980235.1 of Diadema setosum. Taxonomy (NCBI): domain Eukaryota; kingdom Metazoa; phylum Echinodermata; class Echinoidea; order Diadematoida; family Diadematidae; genus Diadema; species Diadema setosum. Next base: position 35,203,749 of record CM067068.1, on the reverse strand, counting down.
GAATTGACCCAAATCACCTCAATTTTGACTTACACCAACAGAGAAAAGCGTCCTGCTTGATTATATAAACAAACTTAAACAAAGAACCTTTCTTGACAATATGTCATTTCATATAATCTCCTGGTAGCGCCATTTCGAAAATGCTTTCCTGGGGATCTATCTAACCTTCAGCTTTGTAAGAACAATTGAATAAGGTAAGAACAATTCCATTCACAGAATATGGAGACCATGCTGCAATCAAAGAGTGAAGTCATTTAATCACTTAATGACAAATGAAGCAATAATCTTGTGCTCACTGCCGACTGAAATCATACCAAAGGAAGGATCACCCTCACTTTTCGGGCACTTATAGGATTCATTTTGATAGTGCCTATTGAAGACCTTGCGCTCACCTATTTGCCTGAACATACGTGAAAGCTGCCTCGCCATTCACGAAGAGAACGAGGTTGTTATAATCTTGAAGTGTGAGGGCGTTGTCCATATCTTCCTCATCGTTTTGACCTCTCACTGCGTAGGAAACTGGAGTGCCGTAGTTCTCTTGGTCGGACGTTGTCATCCAGAAAGAGAGAGTGAATTCAAAGAGATCTGGTAGGACGCCCTCTAATTCGGCTCGATCTGTCGTTCTGGCCGACGGAAACGGAAGATCGAAATCCGACGACAGCACTACAGACAATACACACAAAATAAACCAACAAACAAAAAGCTCGAACATGGAGTACTTCCTCATATCAACGTATCAAAACTGTCAATGCACATATTTGAAACAAAAGTAATCCCGGTTGACATATTATGATACGATTTTACTGCTGTAATGGCTTGCCAGGGTCTTTAAAATACCATCAGACTTGTTTCCGATTATAACATTAGGAAATGAAGAAACAACCAGGTATTGCCCCCATTCCTTCAATATATATCACGATGAAATTTTGACAAGTGAACATTTTCATTAAGTAAAGCGATCATGTAAAAGAATACTGTATATACTACACTGTATAAAACTTCGGGTAATTCCACATGTAATGAGACTTTATGATTGCCTACTTTCATTTCATTTCACAACATGCACATGCATGTTTTTTTATTTTTCATTTCCAATCAAACACAGGTAATACACTTTGACATGATTACACATATTGGAACATAATAATACATATTGGTTCTTAAAAGAACTTCATGGAAATGAAAATTGAGGGGCTGCTAAAAAGCGAACTTCGGATTGCAGTCCCCTCACTTACGTTACATTACTACAATACATTAATTATATATGACTTTATAACACAATACAACGATACATGTACCGTACAAGCTAATCATTGAAAGTATACAGTTTTCATTCAATCGAATCGGATGGTTACATGAAGTACAGTGTATACGCTTTCATATGTATACACATACACATAGACATAGACATAGACATAGACATACACATACACACACATATACACATACACATACACACAAGCACACACACGTACCCACGTACACATTACGCACACACACACGTACACACACATGTATGTATCCACATACATTGTGCACACACAGAAGAGAGTAGGGAAAGAGAGGGTGGGAGGGGGAGAGGGGGAGTAGAGAGAGCGAAGGGCAGGTCAACAATCTCGATACAGGGTGAAGAAAAAAGAACAACAATTCCAAACAGTCAAACTATCCATGGGGTACATATGAGCTAATCAAATATTTCTTTAAATTACTAGAGAATGATTTCAAACCAATGGAATTTTTTATATTTTTCTCAAGGGAATTCCAAAATTTTGGGCCACTGTAGATGAACCTGGATTTTGTAAATAAGGGACACTGAATTCTGAATTCCTTTCTGGTACAAATCAGTAAAGATCATGATGTCAAACTTTGGAGATCAACACATCGAATAAATTGTCGGCAAAATTGTTTTGTCAAAAATCTAAAAAAGAAAAAAAATGACATCATACACTAGTTGGTAGGAATTCACGAAGGTGGTACAAATGAAAGCATGGAGCGCCAAGTGTCGCACGGAATATTTCGTTACGAAATTGGTCATTTCGTCGACAAAATGACCTTTTCGTTAACGAAATTATTATTTCGTGGACGAAATGTTCATTTACTCACAAAATGTTGTTATTTCGTTACAAAATAATCATTTCATTGAAGAAATGACTGATTTTTGTAACGAAATATTCCACGCGACACTTGGCGCTCCATGCTTTTTGTCCATAGTTTAAACCATGGTTTCATTTGTACCACCTTCGTGAATTCGGGCCAGTAAGTTTTGTTGCATGTGCATGGCAGGGTTTAGAACACAACCGAATGATATTTCGATTAACTTCCCAGGATGTGACGAGAAGTGATGCCGAAATATACCTTGTTCACATTGCTCTCCGATGAAACCAAGAGGACAAGCGCACTGAAATCCGTTGATGAGATCTTTACAAGTGCCGCCATTTTCGCAACTGACGGCACTGCACTCATCGATGTCAACATCGCAGTCGCGACCAGTGAAACCAGGGGGGCATGCGCATTCGTAGTTAGTGATGGTAGAGGTACATTTCGCACCCCCGTAACACGGAGCTGAAGCACAGTAGTCCTTTATCTCCTCGCAAAAACGACCGGTGTATCCCGGGAGGCAGCAGCAGGAGAAATCCTGTAACCATAAGGACGGGGAATGTGGATGAAGTGGCATAGACTTTGGGCAGGGGTCATTTTTACCTTGTTAAGCCTGCAATTGCTTGCTAGACAGGGATATTATTGTGCAGGTTACATAGGATGTGTTCTCCAAACCTTTCGGATACTTTCACACCTAAGAGAATGCTGAGCAGAATCTCGTAGATGTATCTCGTTCTTATTTCATCAACACACATGCACACACGCCTATCATTTCTCACAGGGTGTACCCTGCTCAATCATTTGTCAATTAATGGTTATCATATCATCATCAACTCCCAGTAACTCAACAGATACCTATTAATTACGCGTTAAAGTACACGGTCATTTGAGAGCGGACTATGCGAGAGGTGTCTCAGTAAGATACATGTGGCTTTTTCAAACAGTGATCTTGGGATGAAAACAAAGAGAGGAATAAATGAAATGATAAAACGATGCATTGAAAAGGACGAGTGTATGAATACATTCATTAATGCACATTGGTAATGTCAGTATTGGATACAGAGGGGAAATCATTTCCGTATGGATAACACTCGGGAGTGGGAATAAAGTGCAACGCGCTTACCGCCTGTAGATCTATACAGGATGCACCATTCTGACAGGGGTCCAACGCGCAGTTGTACAGGTTTTTCTCGCAGTGTTCTCCTGCAAAACCCTCTTGACACTGACACGTGTAGGAGTTCAGACCATCGATGCATGTGGAACCAAATCGACAGTAGGCTGCATTGCAAATATTGATGTTATAAAATAATTTACTGCATTTGCGGAATAATATCTTACTAATTCCCCTGCATGAGGGGAGATAACGGAATATATTCCTAGATACATTCCACTGGACCTATCGTTACGAGGATTGTAAGAATGTTAAACACGAACAGCTGAAGAAGCTTGCATTACAAGAGTGAAAAAAACTTTACGATCAAGGACACTAGCTGAGCTCCTGAGAACGACATACGTTTTCAAAGTCATGGAAAGGCTTGTTTGAACGATCCCTTTATCGTCTGTGTTGTATAAGTCATTCAACGACACAAATCATCGGCGCTATCACTTACCATATATACAGTCGTCAACGTTTATCTGGCAGTTGGCCCCTGCGTATCCCGTCGGACATTCACACCGATATCCCGCGACGAGGTCCTCGCAACGACCACCGTTTAGGCACGCGTCGTTGTTGCTGCATTCGTCGATGTCAACTTCGCAGTGCTCGCCGGCGTAGCCCGGTGCACAATCGCAGCGATAGCCATGAGTAAGGTCCACGCAGGTCGATCCGGGACCACATGGTTGGTTCAATTCACATTCATCGATCACTGCATACCAAAAGCGTACGAACCAGAAAAATAGATTAAGAGAGAGAGGGAGAGAGAGAGAGAGAGAGAGAAGAGAGAGAGAGAGAGGGGGGGGGGGGGGGGTAGGAGGAGGAGGAGGAGGAGGGGAAGGGAGTGAGATGGTCCTTAGTGTTTAATAGAAAATGTGGAAAGAGTAGGCTCTGTAAGACCAGGAGCAGATATTTTAAACAAAGTCTGTTCTTAATTTGATTCGGATTGAGATGTAAAAGTATAGGCTTATATCCTAAGTCTACATTTCGTCTCAATTTGGATTCATCATAGTGATCATAGTTTTTTTTTTTTCAGTCATTTTTCTATCCCCATCCCCCCATCAGTTTATGCTCTTTCGTTCTCAGTACAACCTTTCATTCCGACATGATTGGAATATCTCCTCAGGAGCTCACCTTGGCAGTATTCAATGGCGTGCGCACCAGTCTCATTTGTGTACATTCCCTCGGGACAAATGATGCACTGGGATTGTTGGATATCCGGCTGGTAGAATCCCCGTGGACACGGTGTGCATGGTTTGAATCCGGTGTAAGACACGTAACCCTTCGGACATGGATCTGTCGAAAGATGACCACAAATGGGCACATTATAGGGCTCGTGATTACGCGAACACTTCCGCACCAGCTTTTGCACATAGTCATAAAACATGCCTTGTCGGTCACCTGTCTACAGGGGTCACCTTCCGTATACGGTCACTAAAAACAACCCCGCCCCGAAAAGTCGTGTTTAAGATCCTCCCTGTAGCGGTCACCTGTCTATAACGGCCGCTTTTCCGTCTCCGTATGTATAAATGAAATAATGGAAGAATATAATCTTATTGATGTATGGAGATTTAGAAATCCTAAAACACGTACATATACTTGGCACTCGAGAAATATCTTTTGTCGTTTAGATTTTTTTCTTATATCATGTAATTTAGTTGTTCAAGTTGACAAATGTGAGATCTCACCTGGTTTTAAAACAGATCATTCAGCAATATCCCTTAATTTTTTCTGTAGTAAATGAAATCAGAGGACGTGGTTTTTGGAAATTTAATACATCTCTTTTACAAGATGAAACATATGTTGAACAGATTTGTAATTATATTAAAGAAACTAAAACTTTATATTTTGAAATTTTAGACCCAAATACTTTTTGGGATTTTTTGAAATGTCAAATGAGATCTTTGACTCTTAGATACTCTATTAAGAAAGCAAAACAGAATAAGATATATGAAAATGATTTGCTTGAGAAAATAGGTAATTTAGAATCTGATTATGTTCTTAATCCTTGTGATTCTCTGGCCCAACAGATAAAATGTTACAGAGATGATTTAAATGTTTTGTATGAAAAGAAAACTCAGGGTGTCATTATTAGATCGAGAGCAAACTGGGTCGAAAATGGTGAAAAGAACACTCGATATTTTTTGAATTTGGAGAAAAGGAATCAGAGACAAAAACTTATTACCAAACTTAACAGTGATAATGGTGAACTTGTTTCATCGACAAAAGATATTTTAAATACTGTCAAAGATTATTATAAGGTGATTTACACGTCGTGTAATCCTCCTACTGTAGAGTTTGAACATTTGTTACCTAAAGACACTCAGGAAATTAAATTGTCTGAAAATTTAAATGAAAATGTGAAGGTTTGATCACACGCAATGAATGTCTATACAGTCTTAAAACTATGAAGAATGATAAAACTCCAGGAACTGACGGCTTCCCGTGTGAATTTTATAAATTCTTTTTTACAGATCTTGGAGAAATGTTACTTAATAGTTTCAATTTCTCTTTTACTTCAGGCAAATTATCCCTGGACCAAAGGAGAGCAATCATTAACCTTATTCCAAAAAAAAAAAAAAACCAAACAAACAACAGGATTTACTTTTTTTTTAAAGAATTGGCGGCCCATATCTTTTCTGAATACTGATTACAAGCTTTTGGCAAAATGTCTTGCCCAAAGGTTAAAGAAAATGTTGTCTGATATAATAAGTTGTGATCAAACCGGTTTTATGAAGGGGCGATTCATTGGTGAAAATATTAGACTGGCATTAGAAATGATTGACTGTGAAGCTACTGGTTTTATGCTGTTAGCAGATATAGAAAAGGCATTCGATAAACTGGAATGGTCATATATGTTTCAAGCTTTAAGATACTTTAACTTTGGAGATGATTTGATCTCCTGGGTGCAAATTTTGTATACTGATATTCATTCTTGTGTTGTAAGTAATGGTCATGCCTCTGAGTTCTTTAATCTTACGCGAGGTGTGCGCCAAGGATGCCCCCTTAGCCCGTTACTGTTTATAATCTGCAATGAAATAATGAGTATATGGATTAAAAGAGATGATAATGTTAAAGGGATCATAATCAATGATGTTGAAATAAAGATTTTTATTCTCTGTTCTTCCAAAGCCTCCAGATGATTTCATAAAAGAAATTGAGTCTGTTATATATTCATTTATATGGAGCAAGAAGCCAGATAAGATCAAACGTAAAATTATTATTGGAGATTATAGTGAGGGAGGACTACGAATGATACACATTCAGTCAATGATTGTTGGTCTTAAAACCGCATGGGTAAAACGCTTGTTAAACCCTGATAGTAGGGGTAGCTGGAAATGCTTTTTTGACTTGTCAATGAAAGATCTCGGTAGAGACTTATTTTGGATTTGTAATCTTGATTGCAAGGATATGATTAATCAGGTCGGAAATATATTCATACGAGAAATTCTTGTCTGCTGGAGTAATTTAGTTTTTTTTTTTTCAGAACCCTCCTGACAGATATATTCATAACCAGGTTATATGGAAAAATTCTTGCATAGAATTAATGGAAAAGTTGTTATTAAGCATAATTGGATAAATAAAGGTACTACGAGAATTTATCATATTTTGAATGAACAGGGTAATTTTCTTTCATTTTCACAATTTAGAAATAAATATGAAATTCAATGCAATTTTTTGGATTTTTTTTTCCATCATATCTGCAATTCCTCTTAACTGGAAAGATGTTGTTAAAAAACCTCAAACTCAAGATAAAAATTATCAAGAAGAACTGATTCTTGAAATTAAGAAAGCTCCTAAAGTATGTAGATTTATTCATAGAAAATGCGTAGATAATTTTCGTGAAGTTCCAAAATCACAAGAAAAATGGAATTCAATTTTGATAGAACCAGTCACTGACTGGAAAAAAAATCTATCTCATTCCTTTTAAAAGTTCATTGTCGACAAAATTGCGTTATTTTCAGTTCAAGATTCTACACAACATCCTCGGGGTGAATAAACTGCTACAACAAACTGGTTTGTCAGATTCTGATTCATGTACCTTTTGTTTAGATACAACCGAGACAATTACACATTTGTTCTGGGAGTGCCCTTATATTCAACGTTTTTTGAGAGAGCTCCAAAGACAAGTTTTGAAAGACGAAGTTATTCTCACATTTAACGATTTTATATTTGGAATCTTAAATGGTCCTTTCACTACATTGAATTCTGTTTTTTTATATGCCAAATATTACATATTCGCCACAAGATGTAAGAACGGTACATTATCTTTGTCGTTATTTCAAAAAGCTTTGAAACATTATTATGAAATTGAAGAAATTATATATCTTAAACAAGGTAAAATCACTGTGTTTTTAGATAAATGGAGACATGTTCAACTTATTTGAACTGTCTGATGTTGTTTCGTTAATATAGTGTATTTCATGTTTCTAGATTATTCAAGGATGGGGCTGATGCAACACTTTCATTTGGTTCGTAGTCAAATATATGGAGGTATTTTCTCTCGGAAACTGGTAACATTCGATTTTGTTTGTAGAAAATAATTCCATACTTGGAATCCACCTTGCATACATTTAGTTGTTGCAACGTCAGGTGGATATTGACGTGTTTACGGGTTGCCTGGAGCAACCTTTGCTGGGGAGGTATGCATGAAAATAGTTTAAAGGTCTATGTACCCGCGAGTTTCTTTTAACGTTGTTATGATGTAAGTTAATTTATGCATGCTTTCGGGCAGGGTATGTTCGTGGCAACCCGGTGGCTTTCTAGGAGCCTACCTGGGTGTGGCGTGTGTAATGTAAATGTATACACTGTACATACTTTCGGGCAGGGTGCATCCTTGGCGTTCCAATGGCTTGCCGGAAGTCCGCTGGGGGCCTGCCTGAGCGTGGGGACGGCGGGTGTATGTGGTTTGCTAATTTCTAGATTTTCTGTCCATGGGGCCTATTAGTATTTACGAATTTACTTTTATTAGCTGTACATTGCAATGTGGCTGTGCGCGGCCCTGTCGCTGTGCTCAAGTGTTACACTTGTGTACGGCGGCGGGGCTGTGTGTAGTCAATTGCAATGGTCCTGTGGAAGTTATTCAATGTGCACTCGTCGTCGCCATGTCGGGCGGGCCTGGGCGGGCTTTCGGACTGCCAAAAGTTATTTCATCCTATTTTCGCATTCTCGCATGTACGACCCTTTATAGTTTGTTTTTTAGTAAGAAGTTATTTAGATATTTTTTTAAAAAAGCATAAAAAACACAGATATGTGTTTAAATTGTTTGTATCAAAGAAATGTTTTTGTGTTGAAGTAATAACTTTGTAATTCATTTATCCTCTGTAAAATTATGTTGCTTCGAGAAATCAATAAATTCTATCATTTGAAAAAAAAATGATTGTCGTTACAGACATGTTTGACTGTATACTTGCGAAGACGTTCTTCAGACCTGGAATATCTCACTTAATGAAACCACCGAGTTTGTTCTTCGCTTGACGGAGAAACATTAGAAATGTGTTCAGAAATATTTTGAAATCATTATAGCAGTTTCATTATAACATTCAGATAATGAGCGGACATAAAGATTTAAAAAAAAAACGATTCCACCAGAACGAGGGGACATCTACAATTGATAAACACAACGGAGAGCAATTTCGAAGCTTGATGGATTTACTTGTGCATTCGTCTTCGGACGCAGAACCAATGGTCCATGTGGTGTAACCTTCTGGACAAGGTAGACACGATTTGCTCCCAAACCCCGGCTGGTAGAAGCCCTCGCCACACGCTACGCAGGATTTTACTCCTGAGGCCGAGTAAGTCCCGGGTTCACAGAGGGCTGCGAAGGGTAAAGTCAGTCAGGGGCTGCCCACATTAAATTCTGATTTTCAACTTCGGCTTGTCAGAAATATATGAAAAGATTAACGTATTGAACTAAAAGCACGCACAAGATAATAATACATCTCTCCTGATGCTGCCTTGTGTCAAAATATGCGGGCTTCTTTTTCACAGATCCCATTCCAAATCATTGATTCGAATTATCTTACATGATGATATCATTTTTATTTTCTTGACCAATTAATGCCGAATGGGGTTACCGCACAGGACATAATGAAAACAGGTCTATAAAACGTCTATAATGGTTGCAATGCATTACTATCAAGACACAATGAAAATATATCAAACTTCGATACGGGATACAGGCCATCGTGCTGAAACCAGGGTGTACAGTTTTTTGTCCCCGAAAAAAAAATACAATCGTCTTTTCGCATTTAATTGATTACTCCCTATTTGATCAAACTTCTAAGTGCTACTTCAGGGTCTTGAAATACAACATCTTAGCTCTTTTCAGCAGAAAACCCCCATTCAATTTTGTTATTGTAAGTAGTCACAGAGAAATGTGAATTGTTGTAAAGCATGTCATTGGTCAGATTTTTCCAAATTCAGCACCTGGATCCTCTTGGAACTGCATATTGATATGTAAAGATAATGGACAGAACTTGGAGGGAAGGAATTCCTGACATGCTCTACACAACTCCTCATTTCTCTTTGACCACTGATTGAAGTAAATCGAATGGGGTTTTCTGTGAGATGTGGGCAACGAGTTATTATTTCACATCCTGAAATTGTATTTGGATTAATTCACTATTTCTAAAGATGTCATTGCGGAGGGTCCCGTTGTATTTTTTTTTTTTTTTTTGGGGGGGGGAGGAGTTCATACGGTATAGGATAGGACAAGTCTGCAGGAAAAAGCGAAAGCCGAGAATTGCAATGCGCTTCAGGACAGTGGACATACTGACCTCTGCATCTGTCTGAAGATCTGCTTCCGCGTGACACAGTGGACGTGCCATCGGAACAATTCTTGCACTGGACTTGTCCGTATTCGTCCTGGTAAGTTCCCACTGGACACCTCTCGCACCTATTGTCACTTTGTCCAGTTCCAGGGGGGCATTGCACTGGTTCCAGGGTAACATTTATGTGGAAAATCAGGAAAAATAGGGGAGGAAAGGCAAGGTTATATCGAATTCACATTACTCGAGATTGTCTTTTGACGAGCGGTAACGTACATAGTAACGCATTCTGTGATTATTGAAGTCCTTGGGAGCAACAAATTTGTAGGTCTACACATCAAGAGTGCAACACTGTACGAAATCATACTCTCTCTCTGGAATGTCACGGTTTAATACCATCAAAGTCCAGACCATATGAGTGGAATACCATTTTTTGTTTATTACAAAATGCCCACAAGAGGACAATGTTCGGATCGCCCATACAATATCTATGTGCTCATATATCCTCAAAGGAGTCTTACATGGAAACCCTGGTTAAAATTAAGACTATACGACATATAAGGTAAGTACTTACGATCATGTGGATCTTGTCCAATGTATTCATGAGTGATCTCGACATTTTATGATGGAGTTTGCATCCGGAATAAGGTAAATTTATTGAAAGAATGTACATGAGGAATGCAGGTCACCTAGATTTACTCCAAGTATGTTTACTGAACAAAAGAGGACTGGTGGTAATAGGTTGTGAAAACTTAGGCAAGGTTTTTCGCAATGGTGCCTTGGTGCGTGTTGGTGGCTCATCGGTTATCAGTCAAAATAGTCATCATCCCTTCCCCTGATTATATACCAAGGCAGAACATTGTACTTAAGTTTCAGTCCAATGCCATTGTTACTCATTTCTTTCATAACTTCCAATTATCAATCGTTAATGTAACCCAATACTGCAAAAAGCACAGTGTCCCACAGTTAACCATAGTCGACTATATGTGAAAAAGCTCGAATTTAACAGTGTGAAGATGATTTCACATTGTGGTGTGGTTTTTACAGAGGGTTCACATTATAATGCTCTGTTTCACACTGTGAATTGATGACTCACATTGTGTTCACAACGCTTGAATTCAACAGTGTGAAGAGATTTCACACTGTGTTCACACTTTGATTGCACTGTTTTACATTGTAGGAGACTGTGTTCTTTCCAGCAGGGAATATACAGATACAGGCCTTGGAAGTGGTATACTCACAACACAGATCGTCTACCAAGATTTCCCCTGGCTCACACGACACAACGTAGTCATCGTCAACGTCGAAGCTCGTTGCATCCAGCGTGATGTTCGTACCGTCAATGGAGATTTCCCCGTCGGTAAGCACGTTTCGTATCGAATCGATGTATGCATCCAGTGCAATACCTTCGGGTGGTACCCCTCTCTAAAATGCATTAATGTATGTAATATCAATCTTGTGATGTCTGGTAAGATTGAGGAACATTTAATCATCCAGGGCGGTCTACAGCACAAGCATGTAAGTAGCCGGTAACTTTTTATTATTTTTTTTTTTGCTTTGAGTCTTCTGCATCCTATTAAACATCCTAGGAATAATCTTAATACTTTTCAATACTACATTTCGTGAATTTGGAAAAAAAAATACCATTTAAGAAACACAAATAAGACTAATGACTGGCATATAGCATAATACTCTTGGCGAAGAGCTTGGTAAAGTTAGACATCATCCCAAATTATCATTGAACAATCTGAAATGAAAGAGTCAACATTTGTTTTTTCTTGTCGCGATGATTTTTTTTTTTCTAAAGGAGACTAACTTTTGTCAGCGCAGGCCAGGAGAAGCCCATTATCCCTTCAAGAACTTTGAATGGACATACTGTTTGTATTTTGTTATGTAGTTTTTGTAGAACATTGATTGCCGATATTGCCTTCATAGGAAGGTGGGAAGAGCTGTGAAATTAGTAAACCACAGAAACACAATTATTACATTATTATTACATAGGCCTATGCTTTCACTAAATCATTATTACATATATCAATTTACACAGAATTTAATTTCCCTATTGTAAGATGATGCTGTAACGTATGAAAAAATGGTATACTATGAGAATGCTTTGCTGTGTTTATTACATCAAAATTATTGATGAGGCTCTTTGGAGCTGAAATGAGGCGTAAGAAATTTATAGTGTGGATAGTTATTGATTTCGTTCATGAGCAGTTACCCCGATGTTTTGAGGTGTGTAGACAAGTTGTACTTAGTATCATCGAGGTGTACCGATAAATATAATTTCGGAGTAAGAATAATGACAGGAGGAGGCGGTTTAGATGTGAAGGAACTGCAAATTCAAAAGGGCATTTATTGGTTTGTGAGGTGTATTGCACAGATGTTGTTATTATTATGCCGTAAAACTGATAAGTTGGTCTGTTGGATGTTTCATTCAAACAGACTATTTTCTTGTAAAGATGAACGTGGCAGAATGAAGCTTAAGGGAGATGTGACAAGTAGTAGGGATGGTAGAATTATTTTCCCCTTTTGATAATCCAAAACTTAATTTACTTCAGGGATGACCTGGGCTCATCAAGTGCATGTTATTCAGTATGCAGTACCCATCATACGTCATTGACCGTCACAAGTCACGCATCATAGTTACGTCCTTGTTCGCCAATAGTTCGGCACATTGTTCGTCCCTCATCGGTTTTCGCATCAACTCGGAGCATCGCCACCTCATTCCCCGTTCTCGTCCCGCATGCATGACGCGTACGGCCGACACTTCGTGCTGTGAGCATTATGGGAGCGGACTTGAGGATTGATAATTTGTGGTTCTATTCACCATCCGTAACCCCTTCACATTACTATGAGATACCATCTTTACATATATGTTTCCCACAACCCTGAAGTAGTATCTATTGTGCAGCAAGTTACCACCTTGTATACATGATGTATAGGTTTGTTGATTTATATACCGATTGATTTACACTGTATTTTTTAAGTACATGAGCCTGAACGTACCAACATTGTTCTAAAAAGTTTATTTCAGAGTATACACTATCTTGTGTGAAGCTACCCTTCTTTGTAGCATTATCATTTCCATTAGCACGACCTAGTTTATTTACCGGGTCACCCAGGGCTAAGAGCTAGTGATAGAGACATTTCGCCACCTGAGTGTGTGTGTGTGTGTGCGCGCGCGCGCGCGTGTGTGTGTGTGTGCTTCTTTTCTACCCCCCCCCCCCCCTTATCAAGTCCGCTCAAAGGTGTTGTCCCCATAGGTAGAAAGACATGATGTCAATGTGTTCTGGTTACGCCCTGTGCCTCAAGTCACCCCCCCCCCCCCCAAGAAAAGAGAGAGAGAGAGAGAGAGAGAGGGGGGGGGGGGGGAGTATCATTGGTCTTGTTTAATTTAGCAGCTGTACAGAAGTAATCCCATATCTTTTTGTCCACGAGGAGACTGCAAAATACAAGCTTAGCTTTTTAGCATGTCTCCTCCATTTCCTGCAACTTTAGTTTAAATTCAATTTTCACTTGCTTTTGTAATGCGTAGTAGTGTTAATTTCACGTATATTTCTTTGTCACTACATTGTATTGATATTGTGTTTTTTGTGTATGAAAATGTTTTGCATTGTTGGAAAAGAAATAAACGAAATGAAATGAAATGTCTCTTACATGACTCTTTGACATCTGCAGACTATTTTTTCTTTTTTTTTTTTTTTGCCTTACCTGATCAAAGGTATCTGGGTCTTGTGGTGGAGCCACAACTATAGCAGTGAATGTGACAGTGAGCACGCCCTCACCGCCCACCTGCCTACGCCGACGGATCTCCGCCTCACTGCAAGTGACTTGGACACCTGTGATGTTGCACCCCGCGCTAGCGTCGCAGGAGAGTGTACCGTTAGAAGACTCAAGCACGAGTGATTCGAAGGAACTCGAGACTTTTTTTCGAATTGTCTTGTTTTCAGGGTCGCAATGACCAGCGTAGAAGCGGACCTCCTTAGAGATTTTTAACCCTCGACTGGTATAAGACGGTATGACTGAAAAAGGAAATGGTTGTTGGGTAGGGAATGAGTTTATGGCAGACTCAAGAACAGCATACCGTAATGATTATTGTATTGTGTAATACAAAGTTGATAGTTTCACTGGTCCCGCAACCAATCAATGTACTTAAGATTTTCATTTTCCTAACGTAGAAAATGAAATATTAGAGAAATATCATGAAAGTAGACTTAAAATTATTGGTTTGCAAATCATTGCAAGTAATTTTTGATCTGCCGTTGAAACATATTGATTTGAAATAATAGACGGTTTGTGATCATAATGACAAAACAGTAGGGTTGAAAGAGTTAGATATGTATGTATTATCTCAGTTTGTTTCTTTTGATTTGTTTCCGATGGAGGATTTTTTTTTTTCAAGAGCCAAGTTATAGGTCGTTAATCAGAAACCGGGAGTTACTATAAGTAAGTACTAGTTACTAATTGTTGTTTGCAGACACCGAGTAAATTACGTTCCAGTTTGCAAACGACAAGGACAAGCAGATTGGGAGGTTTGAACGCGTGACATCATTATCCAAACCTGCATCTGACCCAATATCACTATGTAATAGATGTAAACTTTTATAAAGTTGAATCATTATCAAGCAAGTTTTGAATTTCTCTAGGACCGAAGGAACCACTCACCAGTGCAATCGGGCCATGGCATAACTGCCGCGTGCAGCGTAGATACACCAGTCACCCATTTCTTCGTGGCGTCACAGATGTATATAGGTTCCGGGACGCCGGCGAACGTGTAGTGCTTGTTACACAGGACCGAGCAGGACGTGTTTTCCCCCGGGCCTGCTTCATGACATATCAGGGCCCCGTCCCGAGGAGGAGAGTAGTGCTTACAGGAATGTTCTATGAAGAAATATAGGATTAACAAACGGTATATGTTGCACTGAGGGAGAAATACAGTACATTTAATTGGCTTTCGTGTTGTGACTTTCGCAACGCATATGTCAAAACTAATTTTCATTAGCTTGTTTCTCTTTCATTGCATTATCTTTAGATGACAAATTTGGGAACTCTTCTTGCAATTACTTTTATCACTCTTATATGAAACAAAACGGCTTAAGAATAGTGAAATTGTCTCAGTGGAATTGATATTTCAATCAGGATTTGTAGGCCAAACAGTGCCAAATGAAATCCCATTGCCCATGCGTCGATTAGCATATAGAATACGAATACACATGAAGGCATACGCCTTACAGAAACATTGTTTCTTTCTTTCTCTCCCTCTCTCTCTCTCTCTTTCTCTCTCTCTCTCTCTCTCTCTCTCTCTCTTCCACTTAAACGTTTGCAGTTACGCGAGCCTGTTTGCCGATTACGACGCAGATTTCAGTCACTGACAGAAACATTCAAATCCAAACTGACGTTCCTCTCACATTGAGGATTATAATAACTGCAATCTACAGTGCTCAGGAAAAGTGTGTTCTTTTTCAGGTATCAGTGTTTGTTTGTTTTGTTTTGTTTTGTTTTTGTCTGTTATCTTCTTACCTGCCCTCATGTTATGTGTGTACATAGTATTTTTTTTTTTCTTGAAGCGTCATGAGCACCGAAACTGGACCTGTGCACTATACAAATAACCACTACTGTCAATGACTGTTATCATGGTTATTAGGCCAAGTAAAAAAAGAAACCAGTTTCTCGTCCTCGCGCGCATCGATTTTGGCCGCCGCATCGATTTTTTTACTATTTACTATTTTCAAAATGGCGCTGAAAATACCAAGAAATTCATAATTCTCGTCCCAGCCCGCTCCCCGCCCGCATCGATTTTCAGTTGCCGCATCGACTTTTTTGATATTTACTATTTTTTCGGCCGTGTCTGTAACTTGCTAGCTGTCCAAATCGGGTCCCCAGGCCATCGCACGCATGAACACATTCGAATGTTTAGAGGCCCGTACACTCTGCTCTGTAACGTTGCATCTGACGGCGATGTATTTTGAAGAGAAAATGAGTGCGCTTTTCCAGCAAATGTGGAATTATAAAATGGGTGTATCTACAAAATAAATAACTTTTCCACGGATTCTGGTTTGTATCGTATTTCTGCGGGATACTTTTCTTTACGACGTAAATTCACGGACACGGCCGTGAATCGTAACATCTGTAGTGTGGTATACAGGGCAGGGGAAGCTCGGTATATAAAACGAACACTGCTATAACGAGATATCGGTTATTACGAGGAAATTTTCCCGGTCCCAAATTTCCTTCCACACAAGTCCATGTAAAATGCTATACTCTTATAGCGAGATCAGCTATAACGAAATAACTGCTATAACGAGATACATTTTGTGATTTCCAAACAAAGAAAAACATAGCCAATCAAACCTGATATAGCGAGGTAAAGCAAAATGTCCTCGGGTAAAGCTTAACTTCGCCTGTGCTATCACGGTCCGAGATTGTAAAGCTCGATGCGCCAAAAACTGTCTTGTACACACACATTTTCTTCACGACAGTTCACTCTACAGCTAGCACCGCATGTTGTACGTGTATGTGTGTGTGTGTGTGCGCGCACTGATACATGCAGAAAATGTGGTGGGACGGCCGTATACATGACATCATCATGACGTTCAGCAAGTGTGAGGCACTCCGATGCATGTGATTGGCTTTCTACGTAGGGAATTCCCAATCTACACACACATGCAGTCATAATGTACATACAGAATGTGTCACACACACACACAGCATTGTGCAGACCATATTCAAGCTTTCCACACACAACACCCATACCATAACCACAATGACATACCAATCCACAGACGATCTTCACACAATCGCAAGCTATGTAGATTTACAAATTCAAACATCTATTCTACAATTGATAAGAAAAACATTCTTGATATCGGATTTCATTGGAGAAAAAAACATCTTCTTACCCATAAAGGTGAGTAATTACCTCACACACTTCAGCAAGTTATCAGTATTGATTGAAAGATGATGGGTAGTCCCACGTGTGCAAATTAATGTCTTTATGTTATGCCTTCTTTTATGCCTACTGATATAACGAGATGTCGGCTATAACGAGGAACACGACTCGGTCCCGACCATCTCGTTATATCGAGTTTCCACTTGTACAATCATCATCCAAATGATGAGTGATTATCAAATGTCTTTTTAGAACATGAAGAAACATCTTTGTTTAATGCTATAATGCCATAAATCGTATCATTTTGACATCCATCTGCAATTGTACAAGCCAGTTTCCAGTTGAATGTGCTACAATTGTACTGTGAAGAAATACATATACATACACTGTACCAGCTGTGTGGACACAAAATGTCACAAACACAATAATAAATAAAGCAGTGTTTTGAATATCATGGAATTTATTTCAGTCGTACATTTGTTGAAAGACATGTTTTATACCTGTTTCAATTAATAGCACAATACATCAGAATTGCAAGTACACTGGTATCAGAAATGCCATTACAACACTAAATACCAGTATCAAGATGGTCATTTTCCCTTGACATCTGTAATTGAAAGAAAAAGCAAATGTATTTCTGCATGCATGAAGTTTCATTTCAAGTATGGTACATATATCTATTTGTTTGAAAATGTTTGAGAGTGCAGGCAAGACATACACTTGGGACCTGGTCTCTCATAACACAGCTACCACTTAACAGAGTGATATTTCATTTCATAAATTGGATATAGAAAATAGTAAAGCCCTCTCTCGTTACTTTTCTCAGAATTACCGGACGAGAAACACATATTACTTTCATTTTGACAATCCTCGAAAAAATAGTAAGATATCAAATAGTAAGGACCTCCCTCATCGCCTTGCTCAATAAACCCGGACGAGAAACTACTTTCTTTTTTTACTTGGCCTTATGAATTGAAAGACAGACAAGAGTATCCCTTAAAGGAAACCAAAAGCTAAAGAGAAATGTGGATTAAAGGGGCATTACAGATGATTTTCATAATTTCACATCATGTAGTACATAAAGCAGCAGCTCCATGTATAGATTTATGGAATTCATTGCGGTTCTTGCGCAGAGAAACAATACTTTGAAAAGCCTTAAACAAATTACACTGAGCAAGAATGATGACATAGGAGGCTCACATATATCAGAAATGTAGCAGTGTAATTCCACTACAATACTCCTTTTGTTCTGCTTCTGTGAGCCCCAACCCATGCATGCTTATGGTGACCCTGCCATGTCATCATCCCTATTCATTGCAATTTTTTATAAATTTCAAAGATATTCTTAATTTTCATCCGAGTTATCATGAATTCTGAAACTCTGTCCTCAGTATGATTAACTAATTTATAGCTGTTCAAATGTAAAAATCTGATAGTCATCCGGAGGTCTCCTTTAAATGAAAGCAGCAAAATTAGTAGAGCACATCAGTGAAAATTTGAGGAAAATCGGACAATCGATTCAAAAGTTACGAAATTTAAAATTTTGGGTGTTGGAACCACTGGATAAGGAGACTGCTTCAGTTTATAGGGCTCACACGTGTAAATAAAATGGAATGTCCCCGACCCCTTCACAAAATCGTACCAAAGATACCAAAATAACTGAAGAAAAAATTTGATTGAAAATCAATAATGCAGTTTGGCAAAAAAAAAGAATGAATAACTGCAGATATTGAGTGTGAATTCCTATACAATTTGCATTTTGGTTGAAAGATAAAAGCTTCTCTCCTGGAATTTAAAGGGACTATATTTCATTTGGTGCATGTACAGAAAATAGACTATTTTTTGATTGAAAAGAACTCGTAGTCTGGCTTTGCGGACCCTTGGACAGAGTTTTAGCCAAACCCGCCTTGGAAATTTGATGGATGAAAGGGTACCTCACTTATCCGGGTTAGTGAAGATGAAAGACCTTATTTCTCCCAGCTATTTTACAGAATTTTTTGAATTTTGAATTTTAGAACACGCCTCTACGGTGAATTATTTACCCATGTGAGCCCTATAACATCATGTGTGGACAACAGTATGAAGAAAATATAGAAATTTCAGCATGCTTTCACTTTTTTAGCGTAATAAAAGAGCACTTCACTAAACTACTTTCAGAAAGCAGAGGGAATAATTGCTACCCTTAACATATGTGAGTATCGAGTTGATGGAATGTGTAATTTTTTTTTGAACAAAAAATGAATGTTGGAGGATTTCTCTTTATATTTTCTTTATATTGTTGTCCACACATGACGTCATGAAATGTGGGAGTCTCCTTAGCTATTCATTACAATACCAAAAGTTTAAAAACGACAACTTTCCCATCGATTGTCCGATTTTCACTTTCACTGACGTGTTCTATAACTGTTGCTGCTTTCATTCAATCCACATTGCTCTTCGGGTTTTGGTTTCCTTTAAAACAGTCTACCTGAGCTGTACAAAAAGTGAGGAGGCGGGGGGGGGGGGCAAAGTATCTTATCCTCATTGCCTATAGTTTTCAAAAGAGGACTGAAAGCATTTCGTTCCCTGGGTCTCGATTATGAGCATTTTCCTAACTTTGCTTTGTTTTCAACAGCCACCTCCATAAAATGAAGGTCCCATGTATGAGAGAGTAACAACTTATGCACGTAAAATATCCCGCTTCATTCATGCATCGCAAAGAGCAGGGTGTTTAAAGGGGCATTCGGGATGATTTTCATAATTTCACATCATGTAGTACATAAATTGACAGTTCCGTGCATGGATTCGTAGAATTTATTGTTGTCCTTGAGCAGAGAAACCAATAAACTGAAAATCTTGAACAAATTACACTGAGCAGTGTTGATGACATCAGAGCCTCACATATTTCAGAAATGTAGCAGTGTAATCCCATTACAATACCGCTTGCTTACCAAGTTCACCTGTGTAGAATCTATACATGCCTTCTACTTTTGTTCTGCTTCCTTGAGCCCCTACTCATGCATTCTTATGGTGAGGCTGCCATGTCATCATGCTTGTTTATTCCTATATGTTATAGATTTTGAAAACATTCTCATTCCTCATCCTAATCACTATAGATTCTTGAAGTAAAAATCTGGAAATCATCCGGAGGTCCCCTTTAACCCGGTGAAATGGTCCCACCTCACTTCCAACTGGACCCCATGGAAGACCAGCTTAGCATAGCTGAATATGGGCTATCCAGCCATCTTTTCAGATGGAAATTAACAAACAAGCAAACCTGATATTATCTCATTTCAACTACACAGCTCTCATTTCACTCAACAACGCAATGTCCGCAACATCAAGGTGGTTACCAGCAGTAGCTAATTTCTCGTTTCTTTGAAAGTTGAACACATGTATTCTCTCTGTCACCTGTCTTTCTCTCTCTCCCTCTCTCTCTCTCTCTCTCTCTCTCTCGCTTTATCTATCTACAGAGGATCTCCACTTTTATGAAATTTATTATTGTGTATGTTTGCATATATGACTGTTATGTATATATTTTATTGTATCATAAATGTGATTTGTTGCAGCAGGGCTCTCTTGGAAAGCAGGCCTTGCGGCTTGAATGGGACTGCCCTGCTTTTATAAAGAAGACAATAAATAAAAGTAAAAATAAAAAAAAACAAGCACTCACGTGTTACTGTTATCGTGAATTCACAAGTGTTGTTGTTTCCAGACGGGTCTGTAGCTGTATAAACGACGTTTGTGTCACCCACCGGAAATGGCGACCCAGGTGTTGCATTGTATTTGTCATTAACGATTGTATAATTTCCGGCGTTGTCGACAAATTCTGGTTCTTCCCAGGTGACGTTAGCGTGCGTCGAAGGGGTATTTACTGTGAAGTCAGCGGGGCAGTCTTTTACCCTCGGCCTTTCTTCGTCTAGAAATTAATACATGCACAGTAAGAATTGACCTTCTTATAAATTTCAAAGGATCGCTTCGAGCCATTATACGCAGCCTACTCATCCTTCATAGAGGTACAATCGATTGCAAGTTTGCCAGTTACAATCGGAACTATTTATACAATTAATATATAATATTCACTATGTACTGGGCGAGGAGAGTGCATAGGAGTAGTTTCCCCGTCGATATCTTCCATAACAATATTCTATCATGCGACATATAACTACAGAACAGTAGAAACATAATTGAAGCGTATAATGGGGTTATCTCAAATAAGTGCAGTGTATCTATAATAATATGACAATTCAAGTAAAATTGTAAAAATTGTAAAAAAAAAAAAAAAAAAAAAAAAATCTTGGCCTTGTCTTCTCTTGTCAGTACTGCACCAACCGCCGCTGCTGGGCTATAAACGTGCAGTCCCTCATGCATACAGTTGCAGCACTTTCAAATCTCATTTTGGTCCAAGGTGGGTTAAGTGAGGTACGTTCATTTCCTTACAGAAATTATCCGTCCTTATGATTTCATTATAGGATGAAGTATTTTGTTTTTGAAATGTAAATCACATGACAACAAATAGCACTGTGAACGATATCATAATTATCGATAATGCCCTCACTTTAATGTTATCAGTATAGATGTCACAAAGACAAAAGATCGCAGTTAGTTTGTGTGCAAAAATGAGGCACCAATGGCCCATCTTGCGCGCACTCTAGTATCTGGTATGAGTATAATAAACTTACTTTTGATGTATAGAGGTAACTACTATTTGGGACATCATTGAAAAAATACAATTTATGCTGTCGTAGTTTTGTGTTCACTGTCCGCCGTCCAAAGGTCGTCTTTTTGTGATTTTAACAGCCTTCTGTGAAGATGGCACCGCACAACCCCACAGAAAATTGAATGTGAGACGCTAACTGGTATCACTCACATTTCATGTCCAATTAGAAACTGAATTTTGGTAAAACCATTGCAATCACAACATCGCATTCAAAATGTCATTACCAACTGTAATACTAAAAGTGGTGACTTCTTACCTAGTCTTCCGTTATTGGCACCTATTTCAGCAATTTTAGCATTTTTCTTTATATATCTTTAGTCGTTATGGCATAATACTATTGCAGGGGCAGATCCAGGGATTTCGTAAAGAGGGGAGCCTTTACAAACTTAAAGGGGAGCGCAGCCATCCTCCCCCATTTTTTGTTCTTTTCTTTCTTTTGTTTTGACAAAAAAACAAATGAATAAAGGGGGAGCGCGCCCGGTGCGCTCCCCCTGGATCCGCCAATGTATTGTCATGATAATACTTCTACGCCTCAATTGCTCTAGCTCAAACCTGTAATGTGAACTGCGAAGGTGCATTGGCTGGTCTCCCCTGCCATGTCGGTCGCATTGTACGTGACAACAGTCACTCCAATGGGGAAGTCATGGGGTGCCTCATGGCTTGCTGTCAACGTTGGTGGCGCTCCACTGTTATCAGAGGCCGCTGGATCAGTCCAGTTTACAAGTCGAATTGGTTTGTGCTTGTCAGTAGTGCCGGTAATATCTCCAGGACACGTTATGCTAGGTGGTTCGGTATCTACGGAAATCGAGACAAAATCACTCGCATTAACTTGGAGAGTTGCAAGCTAGATTTGTTGTAAAAGGAGGGAGAGAAAATATAAAACATATGGAACTGCTGAAACAGCTTTACCGATTAAATGAGGTGAATATAGGTTTTGACCACATATGTTGATCAAAGAAGGGGCGCAATTACCTCACAACCCTTTAGCAACTGAAGATTCTGTACTTAATGAGGTATGGCTTCCTGGAAGGTACAGCAATATCGCTCTCATTTCGACAACTTTCTAAATTATGTGAAGTAGCTCACTTAATGTTTATTTCTGTACATTAAAAGTTATGTTTATTTGACAGCCTATTAAAACTTTACGGAGAGAATGGTATGTCACAGATTCTGACGTACTTTTATTGACATTTGATGTTATATTTTGCATCTACGAATGATTCGATTGCATTTTAAGAAATGTGTTTGTTTGTTTGTTTGTTTGTTTGTTTGTTTGTTTGTTTGTTTGTTTGTTTGTTTTTGTGTTTGTTAGCTGTTCATGACTAAGGACTGACAACTTCATGTCAAGAAAAAAGCTAGGGCCTACGCAAAGGCGGCTGCCCTGCGAGCATTACTCTGTGCGTGGCCTACCTATGCACTCAACTCGCGGGGAAGGGCTAGACCAGGTTCCGGTTGCCGTACAACTGACGGTGTCATCGGAGCTATTTAGACTATAGCCATTCCCGCACCTGTAGGTACACTCCTGTCCGTATTCGGAGATATTCTGGCAAAGCGCTGGTTCCACGAGCATCGGAGACACCACTTCGAGTGGTTGGCAAGTTTTCTCTTTATAAGATAGAGGAGAAAATGCCCGCAAAGAGGTATACAATTAATGTGGAACAAATGAAATCTTCTTCTTAAGCGTTCTCCTGGTTTTAAAAGCAAACCATAGCGACTCTCAATCAGACACACATACAGAGGATACAAACAGACCGGTATAATACTACTGTATAGATAGATTATCGATAGATATATAGATAGATAGATAGATAGATAGATAGATAGATAGATAGATAGAAAGACAGATAGGTAGACAGATATACAGATAGATACACAGGTAGGTATGTATAGGTAGGTATCTATGATCATTATAGCTACAGAGAGAGAAAGAGAAAGAGAGAGAACGATACGTGATAACGCTGTTATCTTGCATTCTTACATCAACCTGTGGAGTATATAGCAAGACACGGATCAATGTTTTCAATTCCTATGACAATGCTTAATAGAAACCATGCAGTTAAACATCATTGTTCCAAAGGAAAATTTCCGAAGGAATGTTTCTTCCATTACCCATATCGGCCAATCAATATCAGCAGACCCATATCAATCGATAGTATTATGTCATGCCAAAAAAAAAAAATAGAAAGAAAGAATCTAGTAAGTAAAGTGCGTAAGAAATACCTCAGAACAATTAACGTTGACCTGATAAGTGCTTTTGACTATAATTGAATACATGCGCTTTCGAAAGCACACTAGATTCACGTTTCATAATACACGTTGAAGATTGTTGATTAAACAGCAAAAAGGAGGAGATGGGGATCACAAAGAGTTATTTGTTTATTCTAACATCTGACAGGGTTATTCTGGTCTTACAAGAAAAGCAACTGCTAAGTTTTCTCGTTTGGCTGATTCAGATGAAAGACAAACACAAAATATTCATCGTTATATTTAATGTGATCCGTTATCACGAGAGCCATGTAATGTCCGGAAAGTATGTGCGGTTTTGTTTGTCGTTTTATTATATCAGTGGTGGATCCAGAGGGGGGCGCAACCGGCGCACGCCCCCCTTTATTTTTCGTTAAAAACAAAAGAAATAAAAAGAAAAAAAATGAAATGAAACCCGGAAGTGGCACCAGAAATATTAGTCACGGTCCCCTTTACAGAATTCCTGGATCCTCCCCTGTATAGGCTTACTTGCCAGATTTGGTTAGATTCTAAGCTTCAGATTGATTGGCCATTATGATCTGCACTTCTTCATATGAGGAAAATTAATATTTAAAAGAAAGAATAAAGCTTTTAGAACACTGTAACTATCATATTGCCAAAGATGCCTTAACACACATTTTCCACCTTTTAACAAGTGTTTAATGATCTCTGACTTTAACCGGGTAACGTGATGACACACCACGTATATCGGTCCCCGACAATGACATTTTTTTTTTCTTTGAGTATGAAATTTAAGTGGCTCGACAAAGATATAGAGAAGTGGCCAGAAATAATAGAAAATGTAAAGTATCATTTTGGATTTTAGCTGCCAGATCTAGCTATACCAAAACAACAACAACAACAACAACAACAAAAATGGTGGCCCGACAGTAACTTTTAGTGCTCCTTGGCCGTGCCATCGGACCACCGCTAAAGTCGAGCCATGTATATAGCTAGATCAAGATAGATTAACAAATAGATTAAGAGACAAGTTAACTTACTTTGACACTTCCAGTCATGCCGA
Organism: Diadema setosum; assembly: GCA_033980235.1. Classification (NCBI taxonomy): domain Eukaryota; kingdom Metazoa; phylum Echinodermata; class Echinoidea; order Diadematoida; family Diadematidae; genus Diadema; species Diadema setosum. The sequence goes on along the minus strand of CM067068.1, from coordinate 35,178,870 downwards.
GACCATGAACCGTTAGTGGCGCCCTGTGATTGACATTCGGCCGTACCTTGGTTGATGGCCGATCCCACCATCTCGTAACCATTATGACAAGTGATATTACACGTTGTTTCAAGGCTATTGTCATTTGGTGGGCTACATGTGACGTTTGCGTTTGGTGGCGGTGTCAACGCAGGACACGTAATTCCTTGGGTGCACAAGAATCAATATAATGCATGATACATTTAAGTGAAAACAAATAATGACTTACGAATTTGAAGATGACAATTTAACTCTCAAAATACCGACATGGACAGGATATCGATAGCATCTAGGATAAGCACATAAAAAGCAACATAAGATATCATATTTAGGGTGAAATGCTGTTGCAATTACAAAAGCTTCTCTCCTCTCTCTCTCTCTCTCTCTCTCTCTCTCTCTCTCTGTTGCCTCGAAACTTTCTTTTTTAAATTCTATTTTTTATTCACTTCTTTCAAGCTTGGTCCAACCACTGCTCAACTCTCGTGTGATCTTCGACGCCATGTTGTCAACTCACTTTCACACTGCAAGAAGTCATGTGACCAGTCGCCGTTCTCCGTGCACCGAGAGCTGCTCGACCCTCCGGAGACGCGGTAGCCATGCAGACACTTGAACTGACACGGGGTACTGCTGTACGTATTCGGGCAGTTGGATGGGATCATGGCGACTCCACTTTGGTTTGATGACCATTCCGGACACTGAACAGCTGCGGGATTGGTATTAGAAGGAAAGCTCATTAAAGTTCCCTGAAATACAAATGCATGTTGATTTTGTGTTGATTTATGACACCCTTAACATCACTTTTGCATGTTTCTATGATATTAATGTGACTCACAAAAGACATGGCGAGAGAACATCAAGTTATGCTGAGTCGAGGGGACTGAGGTGCATTCCGATGTTTTTTTGTTAAACATAACTCAGTAATATAGCAATGATTGACAGATGAGGTCACCTCAAGAATATTGCTTTGGAAGGATTTTTGTAATCTGAAGAAAAGTAGAAGAAAAATTAGTCAAAAATATATATGGAATGTTTCTATAGATTTTCGTTTCACCGCAAAAGTGATGTTTAGGGTATCATGAATCAACACAAATCAACATGCATCATTTCAGGGAACCTTAATAATCGACGTCTTATACCCTGGTGTCGCTACATGTGGTCGACTGTTCGAAGGAACAGGTGTTACTTAAAGAATATTTCTAATGGTTTCTAACGGCTTCTGATGGATTTTCTACCTGGGAACCTAATATCAATTAATGTCAAGTACTCTTTGTACTCTTTGTACAAACTCTTGAAAACTTAGAAATCAGCCCTTTGAAAAGGTTTTAAAAAATGTAAAAAATAAAATTCCACAATCTTTTTTTTTTTACAATGTTTCATTGTCAAGCAGCATAGCTCCAAGGGAATACAAAATCTAAAACTAAAGCGAAATCGAAACAACAATAACAACAACAACAAAACAAAAACAAAAACAAGAAAAAAACTTTGGGAGCGTAAGTGTATTGGCACAGTACAATAATTTGCATAAAGAATGTTTCATACGTGACGCATGCTATATACCTGCATATATTGCATAAATACGTGCATCGATATACGTTCTTATTAAGGGAGACAAATTGAAGAAAACTGAAAAAATCACAACTCAACCTTCACCCCGCTGCTAAATATTCTCTTCCTTTCACCGTTGTTATTATACCATAGTGCATACATTATTAGACAAAGTATATGGCTACGTATACCTACGACATGTAGGCCCTACAATGATCTATTCATGTATGTTATCATTATACCGTTGTTATAATTACGTTTTATACCTACATTTTTCTACAATAACTTTCTGTGAAAATGTTTCATGTGAGATGCAAGTTTTACGTCGTTTCTACGAATGAATTCTCCTAAAACAATACAGCGTATCTGGCAATTCTAGAAATACAAAGACATGAAAATCGAAGGGGATAATGACCTTCGCAAGTATCGTTGCTGGTTCCCTCGTATCCTGTGTCACATTCACAGGCTGCGCGGCTACGGCTGCCGGTAGAACTCGTGGACGAGTGGGTCGGGCATGATTTGCAGTCGATGTTTCCTAGAACGGTTTTGTAGGTTCCACGCGGACAACCTGTGACAACCAATTAACAAGAAGAGAGCACATCAGGAACAGTTTGCCTGCAATTCGTTAGACTAAATAACAAGATCTGTATGCATGGTCTACATCATACAAAGAGAATTCAGTGCTCTAAGTCAAGAGTTCCATGCTTCCTCTGCTTAAAGTAGGATCTATACTCTGCCTGTAATTGACGTGCACCTGTCATGTTGGACCATCTTAACATGGGTATCCGTATGGGTGGTTAGCATTCGAAATTAACCCACAAGCATAACAGTTTATCACTTAAGAATTCATAAATGAGATGCTTAATTCATGAAATTAATGCCATTGTGTCCCTGATGGGTACAAACCATAATGGGTTAGTTTACACCGTGTGTAGGGAGGAGGTACTTCCGTCCTACAGGTGATCGATTCATAAAACGGGACATTTTCTTGGCTATTTTCGAGATATTGATTGTTCGCATGCATTGTGCGTCAGTTTCCATTGGGCATCTATATTCCTTGACATATTCCAAGTTTGCTCTAAAATTGCCCCCCTTCCGTTTCGACCAGAAGAATTTCCAGAGGGAACCTTCGTAAAGTGATTCTTTTTTTAAAGTTATTTAAAGAGGGATGGGGGCGTTGTATAGCCCCCATCCTATTCCTTGATTCCACGAACACTGACGTACAGTGTAGATGCTAGGCCTTATACATATACTGGCAAAGAAATCGGAGCATAAGTGTTCCTACCAGTACATCCAGAGGGTGTGTTGTAGAATCCCGCATTGCATACACATTCCTGGACTCCGCTTTTTGTAGCACAAGCACACACCGAGTTTTGGCCACACGACGAGGGACAAGCATTACCACTGAGTAGCAGGAAGTCATCATCCTTCACATCTGATGGGAGGAATATAGGAGGCGACTGCATTTCTAGTCAGTTCAGGCATTGCTAGTCATTTTAAACTCAAAACTATAATCACATTGTAATTGTCTGAGCGAGCGTTTGTACAGTGCATATTTTTGAAAAAATATCACATTTTTTTTTTTACCTTACAACATGAAAATGGAAATAGAAGTATACAAAAATTACAGAATTCGCTCAATCGCGGACGTACACAAGTAAAGTAAAACAAACTTGAGAATTTACATCGAATTCTGGATTGTGACACTTTATCGCTCTCAATCACTTATCCCCCCCCCCCCCCCCCCCCCCCGTGGGGAAAAAAAACCACACTTTTCCACAGTGTGAACACAATGTGACGACATTGTGAGCACATATTGAAATCTCTTCACATTTTTAAATTCGAGCGTTTTAACATTGTGAGCACATTGTGAATCATCATTCAGTGTGAAACAAAGCATTACTACTTGAACACTCTGAGAAAAACCACACCACAGTGTGAAATCATCTCCACACAGTTAATTCCAGCGTTTTACATAGTACTTTGTGGACACACTGTGGACACAATGTGGGACACCGTGTTCTTTCCAGTAGGGGATCCCCAGAAAGAAAAAACAAACAAACAAACAAAAAACAAACAAACAAACAGACAAAAAACGCAAAAACACAAAAAACCCAAAGAAACAAAACAAACAAAGAAATTACAAGCAAACAAACTAGGCATAATGATTTCGTATCTTTCTCCAACAAATACGTTATGGCAGAGGACATCAATACTCCCATAGAATTGTACCTGTTTTGTGTTTTATCTTAAAGCGACTGTACAGTTCTGGTTGAAACCAAATGTCAGGTTTCTAACATTTTTTGGTGAGATAATGAAAAACCTCTTGTAAAATATGAAAGAGCATCTAATTCTAAGAGGAATTCAACGTTTATTTGATGAAAATTGGTTTTGAAATGGCTGAGATATCCAAAAAGAGCCATTCTAAGAAAATGTGGGACCCACACTTCATTACGATTGCTTTGTTTTACTTTGTTTTTGGATGTTTCAGTTATTCCAAACCCGATTTTCATCAATTAAACTTTGAATTCCTCTTAAACTGGTATGCTCTGTACTACATAATAAGTGCTTTCTTGGTATCTCGCAAAAAGTTAAATTCCCAATTCTCACCTCCACCAATACTGTACTATCCCTTTAATGACTGACACAGGTTATAAATCAAAAGAAAATGTACATCATTGATGTTGGGGGGGGGGGGGGGGGGAGAGAAATCTCCGAAAGAGAAACATGGAATGTTATCTCCAGAGGCTGTAAATACACTGCAGCAACGTTATTTGTCTTTCACTTGATTTCTGATTGACAAATAAATGAAGACTATAGACGAAAGGAGAGAAAGATATTGAATATCTACTACATACTATGCGCAAGTCGTAGAGTTCAGACGTGTTTCTGGGTGGGCTCCCGCCGCATACTTCCTCCGTCATTTACACATATCGAAGTACTACCTCTACTTGTCGTCAAAGGTGCAATACCACGCGGAATACCATTAAATTCTACAAGTCATGTCAGATATTCAAAAAACATATAATCTACGAACTCATATTTCAACGCAAAAATCTGACAAATCCGCCAAAGTCACGTCGAAAATGCCAGGGAACAGCAATGCAAGGGGACCTACCACAGCGGGCACGAGGACGCGCTCATTGCAACCTGCGCCTCAACCGGCGCCTCAACAGGAGCCCCCACAAGCCACTGGTATACCAGCAACGCCGACGCCAACTCCAACCCCAGGCCCTGTGAATGTCCTGCCAACTACAGGTGCTGGAGATTCCGGGGACTCTCGTGAACAGACATCCTGCCCACCAACCAACCCCGACTCTGGCGTTTTTACCATAATGAACGAGTTGAAAGACATGATAACTGAACTATCCAACAAGTTGACAACGAAAATGGACTCGGTACTGCTGGAGATAAATACCGTGAAACATGACCTGGCAGAAACGAAAAAGTGTGTGTCCCAAATTGAGGCAACCGTGAACTTCAACGCTGAAAAAATACAGTCGTAAGGCTGCGTTCACATAGAAGTATACTATTCGGGTATTCGGGCTCGTTTTTCGAGGGCACGCGAATAGCTTGAATCGAACGATAGGATTTCCTCACACCGGTTCACATAAGAGGGCACTATTCGAAAGTACGAATACCTGCGAAAAGTATAGCAAAGTGGGAATCGAGCTTGTTCGATTTTCTTGCAGCGTATACCGTCTCTCGTTTATGAAATAATGACAATTTTGGTCTGGATTTGCCCGTTAGCAAATATAAGCATGTAGACTGACATTCTTATGCCGTTTAGAAATTGTTAATAACATTTGCTGCGATGTAGGAGGAAGAAATCCTCACTACATGGGATGGTCGTGATGGTGAGTTGACGGTGCGGGTGATGGTGTATTCGGTGCTCGAATTGCGAATACCGATTACCGAATACCGAATACCGAATACCGAATACTTCTATGTGAACGCAGCCTTAGAGAAGGAAACCATACCTAACATAAATGAGTCAATGGAAAACAAAATAGACGATCTTAATGAAAAACTGATATCGCTGGAGCTGCACCAGAGAAAGCAGAATCTCCTTATCTACGGGATTCCGGAGGACAGGAATGAAAATATCTATGATACGATTGCTCATGTCTTCTGTCACTACCTCGGCACTAATTTAGAGGAAGCCCGGGCAATTCCAGTCATCAATGCCCACCGACTGCCCTCCGCCAGAAGAGACGCTCAACCCACAGGGCCCCAGCCTATAATTGTATGATTTGGCCGAATGGCTGACAGAAATCGTCTGCTACAGGCGTACGAGCATCCCCGAACTCGACCAGCCCCCGCCGCCCCTTCCGGAGGTCGACCGGACCCAATACGCCCCTCGAGTAACCAATCGACCCAATCCACTCCAGACGGCCAGCAACCCGAAAGCACGGAGAGAGTCGACAGTCCTACCCAACTGGGATCCACCAGCCCCGCCCGGAGCTATGCTGACAGCGTATCTCACGGATTCAACTTCGCCAGGGTGTCAATACGCACAGATCTACCTGCCAATATGAAACGGGAGCGGGCACGATTAGCAACTATCGCCTATAAACTTCGACAAGAGAAGAATCTCTCAACCAGAATCCGGCTGAATGGAACCAACACTGCAAAAAGTCCGGTGTTAAATAGTGAACACCGAGCTGGTGTTAAATTTTCGGCGCTCATTTATGGTGTTAAATTAACACCTACGGGTGTCATTTCCAAATGTTAAACTGTTTTTTGAAGAGTTTCTTAGTAACTGCACTTCTTGTTGATTTTTAATTTAAACAAGACGATCAAGAATTTTACGTTAAAATACTACATTTTTGAAAAAATGTGAAAATAAATTTACACCAAAGTAACACCAGCTGGTGTGGTCCCTTATTGAAGCTGGACGGGTGTTAAACCATTGATATTAACACCAGCAAATATCAAATCAACACCATGTGGTGTCATTTTTGAATTAACACCAGTACAGTGTCAAAATAACACCAGGTAGGTCCTACAGTGTCACATTAACACCACGAAGTGTCAGGTGAACACTTTTCAACACCATCACACTGCATTTGTAACACCTGTGGGTGTGGTCCTTTATTGAAGTTTGATCGGTGTTAGATTTAACACCCGTGGTGTTAAATCTAACACCGATGTTTTTACAGTGAAGGTGTACCTTCAAACGCGTAAAGCAAAATCGAGTGGAGTGCCACAGCAAAATTGGAGTGACTGGAAAGAGTAAGCTCATTTCATTCAAAATGTATTCTACAGTGAAATTATGTTTTTAGAAATTTGATGTCTGAAAACGTGTCTTCTTTTTCGTACACTGCAACCAAACAAAGAAAAATTGTGAATCTTTATGTTACCCAAGATTATCAGCTTATTTATGGCTCACATAAGATTATCCATAAATGTAATATTGCTGTTTGTAATGCCAGGCAAAAAACAGCCTGAGTTAGTAGGTGACAGGAAAAAAAAAATCTCAATTCAGGATGTATGAGGCACAAGACTCTTCGCCAGTATCCCTTTTTTATTCATACATCGGCATGATTTTTTTTTCTTCACCATAAAGAGAGAGCGACATATGTTACTGCCAATGCAATCAAGAATATTGCTTAAATTCCGTGTGCATTTTATATGGAACTCTTATAGTTGCCGATTAGTTTTTTCTTTGTTTTGTGTTGTTTTTGTTCTCAATGTCTCGGAATGAATTCAGTGGTACATTAACTCAATTTAAAACACTGGTATTTAGTTTACAAAAGAAAAGAGAAACGTTTCTGATAAGCCCGGTGTGACGCTTCTTACATGATGAACGAACGTTTCAACTTTAAAAGTTTGAGTATTTTATTTGGTTTATAATTGGTTAACTTTTTTTTTTATGTCGAAAAAGTGGTTTTGCGTAGTACAAATTAATGATAATTTCTCCCCCGAATTTCTATAGAGTAGTCAATAGGATGCATAATATAAAAGTTATTACACCCTTTAAAAAAAAATATAAATACTTTTTTTTTGGATATACAGGGCACTAATGTCAGTGAGACATTTAATGTATGTTATAATTCTTTGAAAGGTAATTCGCATATATTCTCATTTGTTCAAGTATTCGGCGACTCTCTCGGGTTCATCCTCTGTATCTTGTCAATCTGATAAATCATCGCAATCATCAATGTTACTTTATCCCGTTATGTTACAGACTAAGGGAGGTCGAAATGATTTTGATGAATTCATTGGAATTGAATACTGACTTTTTTCTCGGCAATGGGTCATTTTTTTTTTTTTAATATATAAAATCCCTTTTGTATGTGTGGCGGTCTACCCCCCCCCCCCCCCCGGAAGAGGAGGTGATTTGCGACCAGGTTGTTACCGCCTGCCGGATGAATGATTATTTCAATCCTTTAACCCGATAAAGCCCAAGCTATTTTAACCCCTTCCAGGCCCAAGGGGGGGGGGGGGGGGGCACATTGTGCCCCCTATATAACTTCTTTATTATATGATGTATGACCGTCATATTTGGTACATGGGTAGAGCAACTCATACTCTACATGACCCAACATTTGAAATTTCTCAAGGTCATCCACTGAGGGCGCTATTTACCAAAATATACAGAAATACATAGGAAATACGCTAAAATCGTGTTTTTTCTTTTTATTTCTTTATCCCCAGTATATATGTTTTTATTTCATATCAATCATTTTCATATTTACCAAAAAGGAAAAGCAAGTCAACCTTCACTATTTGTTATGGTTGAAATTTCTCAAGGTCAACACGTGGGGGCGCTACTCGTTACAATAATAAAGAAATATATGAAACCTATGATGTATTGCTTGGAATGGGTACATATATTGGTATCACATTTCATATTTCCAAAATATTGAAATTTTGAGTTTGCAGATTGATAATATGATAGAAAATTATATTACAGGCAAAGCTTGTGTGAAGATAACACAAAATAAAAGGGTAGTCTTTGGAAAATGCTGTATTTCTGATTATTTCTATTATATCTATTGTTTGATGCCTATGTCATATAAAAATAAAGGAAATAATAAGATGACCATTTCAGGGTAATTCACAACCATAGTTACTTCACATTTTGGTCCTTAGGGAAATTACAGCCAAGAAAACCCCCATTTCATCCATTATTATATTGTTAAGTGAAATTGGAACAGAAAATCATTCAAAATTTGACTGACATGGTTGTTAGTTTACGGTTGCCATGGCAACCAGCAATATCGGACATAGCTAAATAATATATCAAAATGTTTGCAATAAGATTTTAGGAAAAGTCACCAAATTTGGTTTAAATCGAGTAAAGGGTGTAGGAGTGGCAAACGAAAATATGGTAGGGGGGCACCTTGTAAATTCATCCGTGACTGCTACTTTTCTTGAAAATGCACCCAATAATTGTTTGTGTGTATGTGTGTGTCTGGCATACCGTCTCCCTTTTGACCACGGGTGTCCGTTTGATGCAATTTCACAGCTTGCATTGCTTCTCCCTCTAAAATTGAGACAAAAATAATGATGGCTTTCCCAGTCAAATGAATGGATTGAAAGGCTGTTGTAAATTTGATGGCTCATGGTATTGTCGAGGCGCACACATCCTAACTTCCTCTTTTCTCTAGATGAGCGACTTGGAATTTCTTAGAATTGTGTTTTCAACTAAAGTAACTCCATACCCCTTCAGAGGATGAGCCCAGATGTTAGAGGTTTGCAGTTTACATGACCCCATTCTTTTGTTCTAAAAAATGCACTCCTTGCAGTGGATGCACTCTATGGTACATCCAACTTAAATCATGGCTATTGTGTGTCTTAACACTGGAGTCGAGACACGCCCATCATGAATATCCAGCCCCCCTCCCGTGTGATTTGGGATTCATTAGCCCCTATCCGATAATGAGACCAAATGTGACAGGTTTACGCACTAAGCGTAACCCCATTCTTTGTAAAACTGCAGCATTGTTCCGCATGCACCCTGAGATATTTGGTCTCTAAGGAATTCTCTAACAATGTATAGCAAATTCTCGCACTTATAAGTGAAGTGCTAATGCGCTTTTATCTCATGTCATTACCCTCTCTCCTCCTTGCATTTACAAATTAGTTGAAAGTACGCTTTTATCTTATGTCATTACCCTTCTTTTTTGTATTTACAAGTGAAGTGAAAAAACACACTTTCATCTTATGTAATTACCCTTTGCCATGACGCCTGTATTTGTTATTATGTGTCAATCCCTTCTGTTCATTTATCGTGAAAACATTCCCTGGATCCCTTGAACTAAAGTAATTTATGTAAAGTACATTATTATCCCACACTGGTTTGCTCCGGTTTGTAGAGTACCAAAAGAGTCTGTAAACATACAGAGAGGTTTTATTACCAATACCCAATCTGTCCTTCCCGTTCTATCCTGCCACCGCGATTCCTTGGCTATACCTTAGAAGTTGCATACTGTTTGTCATACAGTGCAATGCACAAGGTTTTAATGTTTTCCGTAAACATTGAGCACTATAAATGTACATTATTTTGTAGTAATGGAAGTTTTGAAATGTCTTTGAAAGATTATAATACGCTCTGGACCTTAAAACTACTCCAGATGTTTTATGTATTCAACACACAGGTGACGTGCCTTGTACTAAATATCACGCGAATGACTATTGTGTATGGTCTAACCGTGGTACTTTGTTAGTTTTCTTTTCCTTTTTTATCCTTCTCCTCCTCTTCTTTTCTTCTTCTCTCTCTTCCTGCTACCACAGATCCGTCTTGCAGACAAGTGCACAATAAATTGTCCCACTTGTATAATTATTCAAAAGCCTTTATTCATACTGTTCATTACACTCATAGCCACCAGGTGGCAGATTTCGGGTGTCTCGCTGGGACAGTGTGAGGTTTCCGGGGGTCCCTCGGGAATTATCATTTCCTTCGTCTACAGCCTTATTCTCATTTTGTTCCTATAACCTGAAGTCATGAGGTACAATTTTGCACTATCCTGTTTGATACCTGTATTTTTTTCCTTTTTTTTGTGCGGATATTACTTCCCATGTTCATAGTATACATGTTGTCTATTTCAAAATGCATTGTACACTGTATAGTTCTTCTCCCCCTTTACTTATATGTTGGCTTACACTTTGTCTCAACAATGTTGATGTCACACGATAGAGACGCTATAGATAGCTTCCGGCTCTATGCCGCCCTCTCTCGCTTGCACTGGCGTTCCCTCTGATTTCCTGCACACATGGTATACTGCATACTCTTTGCATCCTCAGCATACCGTCCAGTACATATCTCTGTTACCTTTCTGTCTGATGGCCATTATTATAAAACGTTTTCGCCTCATTGATTACATTGTTATATTGTACAATTCTTGATTACCATGTACAATACTTTAATCCTAAATCTTGAACTCATTTGTTTTTTGGATGTTATATATGAATGTAATTATTTTTTTTTCTTTTTTTTCTTTCTTTCTTTCATTAATCGTTCGGAAATGTTATATCCGAAACTCAAGAAAGATGTATTTAAACCTCCTTACACATTCTCTTATGCTGTTAAGTTGTCGTGTTATCATTGAAGGATCATTATTCATTACAATTTTATTTCATCTAATGTAATTCTGTTCCCCATCGTATTTTCCGTATCTGGCGGGAGCCCTCCCCCAAACACACTACAACATGGCTTTGTTATCCCACCTTCTTCGCTCTAGCATATCGGCTTGCCTCTCACAATCCTCTTTATCCTTTCCAATGCATGTATGTCTTCTCGGAAGCCCACTGAGACACTGGATTTATTCTTGTTATTGTGTTGTGTGTGTTCTATGTACTTTTCTGTCGATTCTTCTCACTGCTCTTACTTACCTCATTCTTCCCCTTCTCGTTTCACGTTCTACGTCTCCTCAGCGATCTTCTGCTTATCATGATTTTGACGTCACCCATGTTCGTAACTTACTCCAGTGTCTTGCCACATTACGGCGACTGGGTATTTTCTTGTATTGTCCACTCGTTCACTACATCCTAGTTTCGTTGATGACGCAGACTTTAAAAGATTCGTTTTGTATTCGTAATTATGGCTAATTTTTTGAATGCTCCATTTTATTCCTTATCGAACATTGATTTTTTTTTAATTGTTTAGGGACACAGGCTTAGACTCTGACCCAGTGAGTGGGTCAACCAGTATACGAACCACCCCTTACGATAATTTTGTCACCGATAGCCTGAACACTGCTGCAAATGAATTGCCTTTTGATTTTAGTAATGATAATATCACCCAAAATAAGTTGTGCAATTATATTACAGTGAATCAATACAAAAATATAATTCATAATCTTTCTGAGGATACATTTTCTTTTTTGCATTTGAATATAAGGAGTTTGAATAAACATTTTGATGATTTAAATTTTTTTATTAGAATCTGATGCAAGTCAGTCGCTATCCGTTATCGGATTAAGTGAGACATGGTTAGCTTCCAATGCAGAAAATTATTTCGCAATCGAGGGTTATAATTTATTTGTTAACAATAGGTCTGATAAGAATGGAGGGGGGGGGGGGTTGCATTGTATGTAGCACGAACCTATGCCACCCTCTGCCACCCTCATTGACAACTTATTTTGTAATATTTTACCCCTCCCCGATTCTTTTATAATTCTTTCAGATATGACCGATCATTTTCCAATAATGACTTGTTTTACACCTAAAACACCAGCTAATACTAAACCTGTTTCATCTTTTTTGTTCAGACGTAGAGTTTCACCTGAAAGGTTAGCAAGTTTTGATGCGGCTCTCGAGAATGCTGACTGGTCAGGAGTATTTGGCAGCGATGACGTTAATATATCTTTTCATAATTTTATGGAAATTTTCAATCATCATTTAGATGATGTAATTCCAAAACAAAGAAATAGAACAGAGTATAAAAAAACACCCAGGATACCTTGGATTTCAAGATCAAGTCTTCGTTCAATTAATAGGAAAAATCGTTTGTATTATAAGTACAAAATGGAAAAAAAAACTGAGCGATCGAAGAATAGATATACATCATACAAAAATACTTTGAAAATGATTTTACGTTCTGAAAAGAAAAGATATTATTCTAAGCAATTATCGAGATATAAGTTTGATATGAAAAATACCTGGAAAGTTTTAAAACAGGCCATGAATGTTCCGAGTAAAAACTCTGACATTCATAGAGTTAAAGTGAATGATGAATTGATTAATGATCCCCTTTATATTGCAAATATTTTTAATACTTATTTTTCAAAGATAGGCGAAAATTATGCTCATAACATTCCTGCAACAGAGACTCATTTTACTGAATTTTTAGGTCAGCGTAACTCTGATTCCATATTTTTCACACCAACTAACAGATTTGAAATTATTGATATAGTTTCCTCTTTTGAAAATAAACGTAGTTCTGGTTATGATGAGATAGATAATTTTGTACTTAAGGATGTTATTTCCTCGGTTGCTGATCCACTTGCTCATATATTCAATTTGTCAATTTTTAACGGTGTGTTTCCCGATTAAATGAAATTAGCTAAAGTAATCCCAATATTTAAGGCAGGTGATAAGTTTGAAATCAGCAATTATCGCCCAATTTCATTATTATCGTCATTGTCCAAGGTCTTAGAAAAACTCATTTATAAGAGAATGATTAATTTTTTGAAGGCACATGAGGTTATTACGAATTATCAGTTTGGTTTTCGCGAGAAACATAGTACTACGCATGCTCTTTTGCATTTTGTTGATAGAGTTGTTCATGCAATTGATAACCATTCTCATTTAGTTAGTATTTTCTTGGACTTCTCCAAGGCCTTCGACACTATCAATCATGATATTTTACTTTATAAGTTATCGCATTATGGAATACGTGGGAAGGCCTTGGAGTGGTTCAGGAGTTAATTAGTTGACAGAAAACAATTTGTAACAATTAAAAACTATGATTCAGTTGTCAGAGAAGTCAAATGCGGCGTCCCACAGGGAAGTCTTTTAGGGCCGTTATTGTTCATTATTTATATCAATGATTTTTGTCGCGTATCCGACAGCCTCTCTTTTATTCATTTTGCAGATGACACAAATGTATTTTTTGCCCATAATGATATTGATTTTCTTGTTCATAAAATCAACATTGAGTTGAAGAAAGTGACAAATTGGGTCAGGGCCAATAGGCTATCACTCAATGCTCAAAAAACGAAATATATGCTTTTTAGTTTAAGTATGAATATAGTATTAGATGACTCTCATCTACAAAGAGTCTCACATACCAAATTTTTGGGTGTCATCAGGATGGTCATTGTGGATGACAAACTTTCCTGGAAATCACATGTTGATAATGTTTGTAATAAAGTATCACGCAATATACGTATAATAAATAGATTGAAATTTCATATTTCACAAAAATCATTACTTATGTTATATCCGTCGTTAATATTGCCTCATCTTAATTATGGAGTATTAGTTTGGGGCAACACCCATCATAATTTATTAGACAAAGTGTTCCTTTTACAAAAGAAAGCTCTTCGTGTTATCTGTAATTCCTCTGTATGTTCTCATACAAATATGTTGTTTGCCTCCAAAAAGCTCTGAAAAATGACAGATTTGTTTTTGTTTAATTTAGGGCAATTTATGTACAAGTATTGTAATAGCTTGCTTCCATCTATTTTTGATTCTATGTTCCTCAAAAATCAATCATTTCATAAATATCTCACTAGGCGATCTGGTGAATTTCATTTACCTCTTTTAAGAACGATTTTTGCTAAAAAACTCACTTATTTATGTAGGCCCAAATTATTGGAATTCTTTAAATCATGACTTAAAAGATGCACCATCCATATACTCTTTCAAGAGGAGACTGAAGTCTTTTTTATGCAATCGTATGACTCTACAATACTGAATTAACCTTTTGGCCTTTTTTTATACTAACCTGTTTACTTTGTCCCCTATTCGAAGAATTAACGGTATTTTTTCCCCTGGATGTTTGCAATGTTGTCATCTATGCCATTTTTTACCCATAGGGTCTAGTAGCTGACTCTCCGTGTGCTACTTCGGTTCATATATCCCTCTATTTTCCATTTTCTTGTCTTTCTTCAAGGCGTCAAAATTTCGCTTTCCCCAGCAACTATCTTCTGTTTCTCTCGGCATGCTTCTGCCGAAGATTGCTGTTTATTTGTATGTTGTTTCTGTTGTTCTGTTACTGTTTCTGTCTCTTGTTTGCGTTCTTGTCTGCTATTTTGTCTTCAGTTCGTCAGTCTTGTCCATCCCGTTTTGTCCTTTACAACCTTTTCTATAGTAGTTGTCTTGCTGTCTAGTCCTGTTTTATGTTAGTTCGCGTCTATGTAAATGTATTTATTTGTTAATCTAATTTCTAGTGGGCTTCCAGACTTCTTCCACTTTGTTATCTTTTTGTATATACGACGGTTCAATTTATCTTTTCGTTGATGTTCTTCTCCGGAGGGACCCACATACTACAAGCTCTGTCTTTTTAGTGGGTCCCTCCATTTTTCGCATTTAAAACAACGGTATACATGTATTTCGCTTTGATCACTTATGTTTCTTTCTTGCAATACAATGTATGATTACTTTAGGTCCTCAATTGTTATACTCCTTTTATTTCACTATGTTCTACTTACTTTATTTTCTGTTACTAAATGAAGTGAAACATATGTTTTTGTTGAAAAATGAAATAAACTTTGAACTTTGAACTTGAACTTGAATAAACCCCTAAATCACTATCGTCTCCATGCATATACACAAAAATAGTCTTTGGTTATGATGGGGATAATACTGCAGGACGTTTCGCAATGTATACTCTTAGAGATCTGTCAGGTCACGTTAGTATTTGCACCTGCTGCGAAGATACTGTGTGTAACAGGAAAAGGTTGCACAAACTCTTTTGTGTGTGTGTGTGTGTGTGTTGGTGTGTGTGTGTGTGTGTGTGTGTGTGTGTGTAAAAATCATATATTGTGGACATATGAAGGTGCAATTACCTGACTTGATCACATCACCAAAGTCCGAAACATCTCCGAGCTGTTCAAGATAGAAGAGATGGTCCTCGACAGAGGTCGCTATTGCCTCCAGCTCTGCCACGTTAATACCTGATCCCAATCCAATGGAAAAGATGGTGATACCTTGGTTCTTTAGCTCCTGGGCAGTGTTTAATGTAGATTCGCGGTTATTGGAGCCTCCGTCAGTTGACAGCATAATAACCCTGGGGGAGGGGTTGAAGGAAGAGGTGACAAAAAGATGATTCAAGTGGCGAGACATTCTAAATTCAATTCAATTCATCTCACTTCCATTCAATTATAGTTATTGCATCAAACGAAAAGGGAAAAAACATCATACAGAGCTTTAATTTCACTACACATTTCACTGTTTTTTAAACAAATTGTAAGGCGTTATTCGAAGGTTTGTTACTGAATTCGGACAGTTCGTGTATCATCAAACAGCTGTCAAAAAGATATAAGGTTTTGTTCGAAGGTTCAATAATCCGAAATTGAAAGAAGGTTCGTTATTTCGAAGGTGAGATAGTCCGAAAATTAAATAAGGTTCTGACAAATTCAGAAAATTTCTCCCTCGATTGCTCTTCCTCGCGATCCGATCGCTCTGCGTTAAAAACATAAGTGGGAACTCACTGCAGTAAACTCATTTTGTGAAAAAAGAAAACCACCTAGGCCTATAGATACATATGATATTATAATACATGTAAATATTGAATACACAATGTATAAGGCCTGCATGTATAACACAATGGACATGTTTGTTATTGGTATAGGCTTACTTGTTAACACCACTACGTCCTTGGGACAGGACTTGTCCTGCTCTCTGCAAAGCATTGCTGGTGCATGTGCCGCCGCCATCATACCGAACAGTTAAGTCGATGTCTTCGTTGAAGGTGCACTTATTCTTGCCCGCTGGGGTTGTGATGTAATCGACATAAGTGTAAATACTATGACACGACGAATACGAGACAATGGCAACCCTCGTCTTTGCTGGTTGTATTGGAAATATCAGGGAAGCTGTCTTGACAAAGACGACGGATTTGTCGTAATTAGAAGCTCCAATACTTCCAGACGAGTCGAGTACGATGACGAGATCCGTTGGGTTGTTACCAATGGTCGATAACATCATATCTCGGAATCGGATCCCTTCCTCCGTAACCCGCTCGTTCCCTGCCACATGATAATGAACTATCAAGTGGAAGCATGCAAGGACTATTACCCCGCGGGATAACATGATCAACTCAAACTTTAAAAAGGAGCTCCCTTTTTATCTGTGCAAAGGTAATCTTAACTGCCTCTTCTGTAGGAACAACCATTCAATCGAATAGAAAAACTGGTACCCCTCAGCAATACTTCGTAAGACCTCTCAGAGTCTGTCTACAGTACAGGCAGACATCAGTCAGAATGCATCTAGACGACTTGTCCTTGAAAAAGTTGAGCTGGGAATGCTGCAAGGTCTCTATAACATGTTTATTTATACATGCATATATTCAGGCCGTACTCTTGTACCAAGGAGCTTCAAACGTTTGAAGCTCCTTGCTTGTACTCATGCAAATGCATCCAGGTACGTGCCGCCATACGGATACACTGTGACAGACAAAAACAACAATAACTGTGAGAGAGCTCATTTCCTTCCTTGTTGTATCGGCGAGATCTTGGGCTGTTTCAACAAATAAAACAAGAAGCCTTGAACTTTTGCATACTCTTTAACTTGGCGGCGTATGGATTTTCATTGGTCGTTTAAGCCACCGGTCTCCATCAGGCGTCAGACATACTTCGTACTCTTTTTTTTTTTCGGGAAGCAGATGAGATATTTTGACATCTAATAATAGTCCCTCTACGAAGAACAGTGACTATGCAAAGATCTTTTATTGCATTCTAGTAATGCTATCTCAATAAGAATGATGCTTCCACTAATTGTAAACCAATAAAGATGCTGGATAATGGAAGGGGTTAGTATCATTTAGAGTGGGAGCCAGAGCAAAATGGGTTGGGGAACCATGACTTACAAATAAGATTCAGAAATTAAGACTCACTCAGGGGAAATTGTTTTTTGTATCATTCTCTTGCATTAACTTTACACAAGCGGCAAAGACGGAAATATACTTAGAAAATCACGTGGTCGGAGGTAACAACTCAGATAACTTTCTTTTTTATTGTAAATGTTAAAGATTAAGGGTCATGGGGTAAAAGGTCATGGAACTCATTATATATAAAAACAGAAAAAATGTGTAGCGATGGAGGCATCCTTTCTTTTGTGTTTTTTTTTTTAATGATGTAATGCATATTATATTGTAATGTATTGTGTGTATTTCTAAGTATATTGCATATATTGTACAAATATTTTTTCTATCTCTTTCTTATTCCTTTTACGTGTGTTTCAATTTTTGTACATTTTAATGATTGTATGTTGTTTTTTGTGTTTGTTTGTTTGTTTTTTTTTTTTTGGGTAATACTGTATATGGTCGGACCCCTGTGAAAAACAGCTCTTAGCTGACCAGGGCTATCCGTCCCATGAGTGGAGAATAAATAAATAAAAATAAATAAAAAATAAAGATTTACGCTGCGATCCTTGATTTCCTTCTTACTGTGACAAAAAAAAAAATATTCTCGGTTTGACAAGTTATTCTGCTAGATGGTTTGTTTGCTTTCTACATGAACGGTAAAGAGAGAGCGAAAAGAGAATCCGAGCGAAAGGCAATGGTATTGTGACTGCAATCCTATTCCTTTTTATTGAATGTTGAAGTATTATCCCCTGCCGTATAATAACTTACAAATGCAAATAGGTAACAGTGAGTTTTCAGCATTTAAAGAGTAACGCAATATCAGTGGTCATCGGTTACAGTTCGTTATTCCGAAGTTCCGTTATCCCAAATGTTCGTCAATCCGAAAATGAAATAATGTTCGTCTATTCTGAAGGTTCGTCAATCTGAAAACGAAATAAAGCTAGAAATGTGGAAGTTTCATTAATATGCACATTTTTGTTCAAATTTACGAACTTTGTTTAATTTTCGGATTAACTAACCTTGGGAATGACAAACCTCATTTCATTTTCGAACTATTACGAACTTTCGGAACAATGAACCTAACTGATGAATGCAAGTTGTAAGCACGTAAAAACTGGGTAGCATGGTGGTAGTATACATCTGGAAAGTAAGATTAATGACCTTAAAGTGCGTATACATTGTGTCATAGACACTTCATATAATTCATCTCATTCAAAATTTTCTCTTATTGCTAATTACGTAACACATCATGGAGCAAAGGGCAGTGGGTTTTACGTAACTATATGGATTTATATGTAGACAGGTCTTTTGGGGAGGGAACTGGGGAAATCCTATATAGTCGGGTTCCTTATGTAATTTCGCCAGATTTTTTTGGAGAGTATCAAAATTATACATTTTTGGAAAGGTTATTGCATAAGCAATCAGCAAAACAATGTTTCATTTGCGCCGATACCTATATCGTCGCCATCTTGGATTTTTCCAAAATGGCCGCCATGAAACATGTTTTCTTCAATAAATCAGCTTCTAATGACCCAGAAATTGATTTTGACAGCAAAACTACCATTTTCAGGGCCAAGAAACCCAAAGGTAGCAAAATGGATAAGCTAAATTTAACAATAACCTCACATAATTGACCTTTTCAATTTCATCACTTGTTTTACAAGTGACCAGACATGAACATTGCAATAAGTTAGTGTCCATGGCTGTGGGACCAATATGCTCATCAAAAGAGAAATGGATTTAATCTCTTAGGCTTTTAACATGTTTAAGAAGGATTCAAATGGCAGAGGAAACCGCATTAAAAACAGAATCAGATTCAACTGTGAACTTGCCTGACTAACATTTCCTATCTAATTGTCTGTATTAAGTAATCAGATGTTAATGTTCCCTTACCCCAAATCTGTCCAGGCGTTTTAGGCTGTGCTAAAACTGCCCACCCCCCCCCCTTGTTCTTGGCCATCAGTGGTATGATCGCGACGAAATTTGGCGTGCATGGCACCAGTAGTCTACACGAATGTGTCATAAGACTTTTTGAAATAATAAATTTCTAGTCTTTGATTATCAATTAATTATGCAAATTAAGCCAATGATCATATTTTAATCTAATAAGATAATCGAGAGTCTACTTTTGGTGAGTATATCTGTTGTAGAAAATTCAACACTGGTACATCATAAAAAAAAAATCTAAAAGTCATTTCAATTCTTATGAATTTTGTTATTTTTGGATTTTCTTATGTATTTCATATTTGTTTTTGACTTTTTTTTCTTTTTTATTGCAAATTGACACTGACCACTTTTCTAAAGTAATCATGCAGCATTAAAATCAATAATCAAAGTGATTAATTGTATCGGGTTTTATGAGTTGTCTCTAACCAAAGAACCAGCATAATCCTCCTGACAGAAATTGGTTTAATCTCTGAGGCAGCCAACTTTCTTTCCATCTCATCTCAATCATTGTCATCGTCAGTTTCATTTTTGGTCTGAAAACCCTCATCATTTTGACACCCGCTGTTGCTTCGGCACAGAAATAGAATGGTTTAAAAATCTTTGCTGTAGATTCAACCATAAACTGACATGTTCTGTTACATTAACTGTTCTACAAGTAATCAGACTTAAATGTCCACTTTGGTAGTTAGTGTCCATTACAAATCAATATACCCCTGATGACAAATATGGGTTTATTCTTAGAAGCAACAACTTTCTCTACATTATAATCTCCATTATCGCCACTTTTCAGTCCATACGTTAATTATGCTTGCTTAGAGTGTTCTCATCATACAACCATATGATCCTCAATGCCGCACCAGCAAAGAAATTCAGGGGAAACAAAAAATAAGCTAGATTCAACCATAAACTCACCTGAATTACATCTTCCGATTCATTGATTATTGCACAAATCATACGTAAATGTTCCACTGATTCCCACTGATTCCCACTAATAAGGTACTAGCCATCGCCTTTAAAGGCAGGTACCATGGATGTATCAACGTGGGTATATAGTACGTGCTTGTTTTTATTGCCTTGGGTGTGCATTGGGTAACTCTGGGCAAGGCCCATATGCTTACTTTTGAATGTGCGCCCTTCTGACTCTATCGCAGAGCACTATTTCGTCTATCATTTCCATGACATTTCATGGAGATTAAAGCGTCTGTGCCAAAAGAAACAAAAGGAAAAGAAGGCTTGAAATTAGACCTCCAATGCTGATGCTATAGGCCCTACCTATTTGCATATTTGAGCACTATTTCCATGTTGATTGAAGATTTAACTATCGATTTATAATTAGCAATGTAGATCCATAAAAAGTGAATTACATAATAGATTAAAAATAATCTAGGAAACTTGGTTTTACAGATTTATAGAAAATCTATAATGCAAATCACAATTTCTGATGAATATGAGAAGTCATTCTTTTTTTCAAATTAGATGGTCAAAGATCATCGAATTATGTTTGGGAACTGAATTTTTTTTCCCCGATTCAGAACACTTATTTCTTTATTCTTATTATCATTTTTTTTTAGGTAAAGAGAACTGGTTTCCAACTTTTGCCTGTATGAGACCTTAAACAGAGAGCCTTTTTTTTATCACGACTATATAATATGTACGAGAAAAAAAGACACACTGTGTGAATATGTTTCATCACTCAGCGTGTGCATGATATTCAGGGGTTTTTCCCTTCGTTTTGTCCACCATTGTTTGAATTTTCACAACCCCTCTGATACCTCGCTTCCTACTACCTCATTTTACTTCCGAAACTCAAGCTGTTTGTTCCGATATCCGCTATCCTCAAACTAAATACCAACTATAAAACGATACAGGATCTATAGCTTTGCAACATATTTTCTCTTCTTTTTTTCTTTTTTTTTAGGGGATGGGGATTTTCTTCTTAGGGAAAAAAGATGAGGTCGCCAATGTATAAAGATAACAAGAAAAGCAGTACGAACTGACAAATTGTTATAAAAAAGATCATGCTTCAAATCGATACACTGACTGATGTCGCTAAAGGCGGTGTCACACCTGTCTGGGCAAGCTACGCGGGCTTGTGGCGAGGAGGTAGTTTAAAGCACGTAGAAGATTTTCCGCGGGCGGACAAGAATGTTTGCAATTTTCGCACTTGTTTCTTACTTACTAGACGCGTGCTACTTAGCTTCTACTTGCGTGCGTTCCGTGTGACTCGCGTGAGAGCTTTGAAACCGATCCATTTTCTGTTACGAGCGACTTACGGGGATTGCGAAGTACCTGCCTTGGAGTTGCCTGTGAGGTGCTACCGGTAAGGGTTTCCTACTTGTGTTCTGCGCGTACCTATACGGGCAACTCCCGTGACTCTTCCGGAACAAGTTTTGAGCATGCTCAAGGCCTTGTCATACCGTATCTGGGGAAGTGTTGCGGCTTGACTTGCGGGGAAACAAATCTGCTACCCGGAGCTCTCCGCAGTTGGCCCGAACTTGACAGTACCTAGCACTTATCTCGTCCTTAGTTGCCCGAAGGTGCGCACGCTAGTCCAATTTTCCCGCAGCAAAGTTTTGAGCATGACCAAAACTATTTCCGGATGAGTCGCGAGGATTGCCCGAAGAGTTCCACGCAGAACACCCGTAGGAGGGCCGTAGCCGCCGAAATTCACAGGCATTTGACCCATTTGAAGTAGGTAAGTTGCCCGCTGATCTATGCCTATGTGAAGGGAGTGCGTGCCATTTGTGGGCTCATTCTCTTCTTTGTCCTCTGTCCTCTGTGGCGTCGAGGACTACCTGGTCTCTTTCGGACAGGACTTCATCCGCCGAATGGACTTCAGCAGCAATTTGATGCATTTGCTGTTAATCTTCCGGGCTTTGTGGCTGTCCATCCACTGGACGTTCTCTGCCCTTGTGCACTTTCCGTCTACGGGGCATCTTCACTTCTTGAAAGCTAGTTGACAAATGATTGTTTGCCCATCCACTCGAACTAGCCTATTGTTCAGGCTAGCACTCACCTCACAGGCGACTAGTACGCAGATAACAGGCAGTTGTGGCGCAGGTAATTCGCAGAGCCCGTATGTCGCCCGTAACTGACATAAAAGAAGCTATCACGAAGCTATCACGTGACACCCACGCGCCTAACATGCAGTTCAACGGAATACACGCAAGAAGGACTTAGGTATCACGCGTTTATCATGTAATACCCACGCCAAACTCGCCCTAAATCTTGTCCGGCCGCAGAAATTATTCTGCGTGCTGAAAAATCCCCATACGCAATAAGCCCGCTTAGCTGGTGTGACAGGGTCTTTTTTGGCAGCGGGTAAATAGAGCCAGCGTGCGCACCTCTGGGTAACTGCTTTTGAGATACATGCTAGGTACTGTCATGTGCGGGTCATCTGCGGGGACCTCCGGATAGCAAAAATGTTCTTCGGAAGTCGCACGCAGCGCTGGTGTGACACGGCTTTAAGAACCCAGATATCTATAATCAAAACTAGTCACACGTGGAATTACGCCTAAATTTGTTGGCTTCCATTGGCTTTCAACGATACTTTACAAGAAAATGATACGACGACAGCACGCCTATTTTGATGAAAAACATTGACTAAAACATAACGTTTCTATCACAATTAAGAGTAACATAAATCAGCGGCAATAAACGGAAATGTAGTAACATGTACCGTTGTATTAATGACAAAAATGCACAAAAGAATTTTTGCACAAAACTGATTAGGATTTTGTTTTAGACATTAATAAGAACTAATGAAGTACATTTTGATTGAAAATATATAATTACAGATTCAGGAGAAACAATGAAACCATTATAACAACCTTCCTCCTGGAAAAATAAAAATGCTATAAAATATTTTAGTCACGTTTAAAATTCAGCCCAATCAAATTTTCGGTTTAAAGAAAAGAAAACATAAATGAAATTCCGGAGACTGATTCGGGTCACATCAAATTTTTACCACAAAATGAATAGTTATTGATAACAGGAACAAAACACAAAGGAAAATCCAGAAAGCTACTACAGCTGAAAGAGCAGACTTCAAGTTTTAAAATGATGTATAATTCCTAAATTATACAAGTAATAAGAAGTATAATTAGAATTCTATTAGTAATAATGAAGTATAAGTCGAAGAGGTTAGCATTTCCCAGGTGTTTAAGACAATGAAGTCACATCATGAAATTCAAAGTAGGTAAAAATTCCAAGCAGTCCCAGTTGGCTATAAATACCCGTGTCAGTGAGCAGCAAGCATCTTTTCAAAGAGAATACGGCTTTGGACAGACCAGCAACACCAGTATTGGGTGCAATGCAGACAATTAGCTCACTGGTCCTTCTCATCATACAGACAAGCAATAAATAAAGCACAATCATTGCTGTTCCAAAGGTACGGAGCATTCTTATACGTATGGACATTTCATGTCAAGCAATTGATAAGCAGAACATCAGCATACAGTAGGGCCCAGCAGTTTTGACTTCTGTACAGTTTTGAAAAGGGAGGGTTCAGAACTGAAGAGTATCGATTAAATGAGATGCTGGGTGGGAACCTCTTCGACTTATACTTCATTATTACTAATAGAATTCTAATTATACTTCTTATTACTTGTATAATTTAGGAATTCTATTACGTAATACTTGTATAAGTCTTCAGAGGTTAGCATGTTCAAAGTTCCGTACAGAAGTCAGTCTAGTGACATGAGTGAGGGCAAGAGGACAAGGATGATGGACAGTTTTCACAACAAGGTTGAAACTTTAGTCATGACACCTCATGCATCAGAGAGTGTCTATCGATGGTGACACACATTGTCGCAAACAGGAGAAGAACTCGAGCAAAGTTTGCTTGAGAACCTACTAGTATAAGGTGCAAGGCATAGGTTTTGAGTATATCATTTTGATACCTTGCGTGCTTTAACTGGAGCAGGATTAAGCATGATAGCGCACAGACAAATGAAATACAATGGGCCTCTTGTACCGATTTTCCAATCAAGACATAATCATAATCATGTTCCTTAATTCATGTACATTTGAAGGAAGAATTAGACATTAACCAGTTCATACTCGGCATAGTAATATTGTAGCAATAATTAGAGGCATCTCCATTGCCATTTGGGTTGATATTAGAGTTTAAATTCATCTGTTTAGTGGACCGAATCTCCTAAACAAGTGGCCGAGTAATGTGTCGCCATTTTCCAACGCACAACGTAACGTGATTTATGGTCTTGTGTCTTATCTGACTCGTATAAGGACATTGTTCTTAATTGAGATACTGATATACAGGTATACACATACTATCACAATTTACATGTCTCTTTCTGACTCAGCAGAACTGAGAATTGTTGAACTAATGTGGAATCAAATGTTAGATTAGAAGGTAGAAGGTTTAAAATGTACCAGTGTTCGTCCAGTCAGTTGTGGACAAGATTTCGTTAAGACCTTTATACTCTATGTATGCGCAAAAGTTTAGAAGTTGCGGCGCTTCTGTAGCTATGAGCTGAGAATGTGACACCCCTTTCATATTGGCATCCTTGGATGTCTTAACAGACCAGAGTCTGGGATGAACGCGGGATGACTGTGCTCCCAAATCCTTATGTATGTGAACACGAGGTACGTCCTGTGGTACCCTTTCATAATGATCTCGAAGACAGTACAAACTCGGTACATAGTCCCATAGCAATACATACATAATTGTATGCAGCAGTCAGCACAGTGTACAGGGATGTATTTGTACAGCCATTGACACTATATTAGTTATATTTTAAGTGTTTATACAAGCAGCTGCGAGGGACTGGCTTTCAGTCTCCGCTCCAAGATGCTTGTCGTCACCGATTTGTTGGGATGTTTCGAAGAAATTATGAGTTTGCTTTCTGAACTTGCTCGTTGGGGATGTTCTGTGCATTTAATATACTCGTGAAGAGATGATCGGAACCCAGAGTTTAGGATTGGAGGTAAAAGGAGGCACTTTAATTACCTGGTTAGAGATATACCTTTCATATCTCTCATGTGCAGACGTGGCCTCATCTTCCAGTAATGTCATAAGAACTAGATGTCTCAGCATTAAATTTGTGTACGTTTTGCCGAAACGAGTGCAAGCAAGGAAAATTGTTTTTGGCTCAAGGCACTGAAGGAATCTATAGTTCATAGGTATCTTGAAACGATAAAAAGTGATTCAAAACAATTGAAACATCCCAAGTCTTGTTGTATTTAGGCTTGCGAGGGCCGGAGTTAGATACGCCCTTCATAAGTCTGACTATAGGGGCTGTTTGCCTATGCCATGCTCTCGGTTTCAGGTAGTATGGAAGACCGAGCAGGTCTATGAGTTAATCATGGAGTGGGCTTTGTTGAAAAGCTATGCTATAGGCTTAGAAAGTTGACAACCTGTTCTGTAGATGGGTTAAAAAGGATCACAACATTGTTCAGAATACTATCATTGCTATTGTCTTCAAGCACCATCATTTGTTTTGTTTATTGGTATTGCCTCCCCATGATGATGAAAGGAACTTTGCAGTGTGCTGCGATGTGTCTGTCACTTGTCATGGCTAGCAGATAGCACCCATGCAGGCGGCTAGCTGGAGGCTCGTCGGTGGGTGAGGGTGTGGGGCAAGAATTTTCTCGTGGAGTAATAGAGGTGGAGCTATTCGCATTTCGAGCAATAATGAGACCCATGGCTGCCGCCACCATTGTAGGGGCAGTCAGGATTGCTCAGGTCACCTTGTTCAGTTGAAGCTTGTGGAGGACTGGAAACGCTCTAGGGTAAGGAACAAGGCATCAAAATTCAGGGCAATAAAACTTGGCTTCCGTTTGACATGAGGAGCGAACTGGTGGTCAGGGAAACCGAGATGCAAATTAAGGTCAACGTCAGAGTCACTGCTAATCTAGTATGTAGAGTTTGTGGCTTATGTGGTGAAAAACATGTACAGTAATTAGCTGTTCATGTCTCTTCGAAACAAGCAGAAAACTTCAGGATTATCTACTATGTGTTGAATGTGAAGCTGATATCCAATTGCTAGACACCAATTCCAATGTTGGCTGTTAATTTGTTCGGGTCAGGTATGCTACCAGCTGTAGAAATGTTTGACCGGATTATGAATAATCACAATTTTTTGTACACGAGCCACACAGGGCTTCAAGACCGTTCTGAATTGCAAGAGGTTCACACACATTGCTATGCAGGGAATTCTGTTTGACACTCCAGACTCTCTGAGCAAAGGAATTGTCATTGTTCAGAATTAACTACTCTCCATACTGAGATGCTAGCATCGCTTGAAATTATCATGCTAATGAAGGTGGAAAATAATTCTTTGTCTTGCGAGACAGCCACCACCAAAGAATGTTTTGTATCGCATGACTAGGCAACGAAACCAAACTTTGTGTCGAAGTCATCTTCTGCTTTACGCATAGCATTAGTTGATGTATTTTTTCTAGTCACAAGTGATGAGAATGTAAATTTCTTTGTGGAAGGCATTAAAATCTCGAAATTTGGTTTCGTTGCCGTACGAGATTGAATTTCCAAGGGCAGTAACCTTGTCAATCTTGTTCTGAGGAAAAAACTGAAAATCATTTGCTGGGAATTAATATGAGAACCAAGGAAGGTCTCGACGTTCTTTGGGTTGAAACTCTTTAAGGGTGACAACAAGTTGATCATAAAATTGGCTTTGTCGAGACACTCTTCTCTGGTGTGAGAAAGAATATGGATATCCTCGAAATAGGTGATTGTTCTAATGCCACTACTCCTGACCGAGGCAAAGACAGGTTTCATAACTTTAAGGAAAATCTGTGGGGTCGAATTAAGGCCAGATAGAAGGCACTGAAGGAATGCAGTAAAAATACTATTTTATTTCGAAAGACTTTGCTTGATGAACAAGGTAAACGGATACCGATAAATATGCACCCTTTGGAGGGGCAAAATTAAAGCCTTTATCAAGCGAAACTGTTCCACTCTAAAGTGTTCGTATCTTACAAATTTGTTCAAGGTTTTCAAATTTATGATTGGACTTTGGCTGCGTTTATCAACTTTCCCCTGTTTTAACGGCTTTCGATAGCCCTTTCGATAGCCCTTTCGAAAGCCCTTTCCATAGCCCTTTCGAGAGCCCTTTCCAAAGCCCTGACTGCCTGTATACTATTAATGTGCCGCTTGTTTTCTAAGAAGGGACGGCGAAAAGCAATTACCATCATAGAGACATATCTTCCTTTGAGAGTGACGAGCCATGATGCAATGTCACATGAATTAATTGTCTTCCTATCTGTGAGGCAGCTCCAGTTTTGCACATACTTCAAATATTTCTGAGTGGCGGCATGAGACTTTGGCTGCGTTTATCAACTTTCCCCTGTTTAAACGGCTTTCGATAGCCCTTTCCAAAGCCCTTTAGAAACGGCTTTCAAAATAGTTGCTTTTATCAACTCTCTTCGCGAACACGATTTTTTAACTGGCCTGTCACTGCACAGCTGCATTGCGCCATTCGACCCGAGGAGAAGTACAAGTACTGAAGTACAAGACTACAAAGCCGTTTCAAAACAGCTTTGCGTTTATCAACTTCCAAAAGGCTTTTACAAACAGGTTTCTGAAAACCTGTTTAGGAAACCTGTTTGGATAGCCACAAATTTGGGGCTTTCGAAAAGGCTTTCCTAAAGGGCTTTCAAAACAGCTTTGCGTTTATCAACTCGTAAAAATTCCTTGAAAGCTGTTTGGATAACCTGTTTCTGCCGAGAAAGGAGAGTTGATAAACGCACCCTTTTGTAAAGGCTTTCCTAAAGGGCTTTCAAAACAGCTTTGCGTTTATCAACTCGTAAAAATTCCTTGAAAGCTGTTTGGATAACCTGTTTCTGCCGAGAAAAGGAGTTGATAAACGCACCCTTAGACCGCCAGTCTTTGGTAGTGCTAGAATAGAGTTGATACTTCATGTGAGGAATCTCTCTAATAGCTTGCTTTGCGAGAATCTTCAGAGACAATTATTCTTCATGGGTTGCCTTTTCCTCCTCGGTAGAATGTACACTTTAGAGGAAAAATGTATTGGTATGGGGTTGAAATGAACCTATTGGTTTCATAGCCAAATACTGCGGCCAATATCCAAGGATCGGAAATTATTTTGACCAGTCATCTTTGAAAAGCTTGAGATTTCCCGCAATGAACGGTTTTGGACAGTATACTCATCCTTTTTTTTTTTCCATTTTGCTGGCTTGCGTAGAGACATTCATGACCCACGATGTATGCTTATGTGACACTTGTCAATTTTTCTCAGATGTCTTTCTGAACAATTTTGTATCAAGTGGAATCGACTTGCTGCGCAAGTGTTGTTGAGAAGGGTTGAGAAGGGGTTTCAAGATATCTCGATGGTGCATGCTCAGATTATACGATAAGCAAAGCCCGGGAGTGTCAGGCCATCGATGGTGACATGAGTTGTTTAATTCTCGTTGTGTCAATTGCATGGATGATTATCCGTGCATGATCTGTGAATTTCAGAAAGGGTTTATCTACATGTATGTGGTAGAAGTCCCTTCACTACATTTTCTTGTAGAGGTTGGGAGCTCGAAAGACCCAAGTCCTCCTGATGGAGGATCGCCAAATTTTGCTCTCGATTTTTGGTGTGAGAACTGCTTGGGCATTCGATGGCAACTGAGCATTTGCTTCGCGATTTTATAGAGACTTACCTTCTGATGTGGCAATGTAACTGCCTTCATTAGCACATCAGCCAGTTTTTAAATTTGGCCCAAATGAGATCAGAATTTAAGTTAAAATCAAATTTGGTACCAGGCTTTGAAAGAGTTTGGCTGTAAGGGCATGGCATCCGGATCAATTCGGTTGTCAAAATGACCATAACCACAAGGGCAGAGTCAAGGCCACCCATACAGGGCAACGCAATCAGTTTTGCCGGGAAGGAGGCTGGCATGAGTATATCGTCGTCTGATGAGCTGCCAGTGGGGTTGGCTAGCTCGCTGAAGTCTTCGATGGACGGGGCAGCGCCCCTGTCCCTGCGGACATGGCTCGCATGTCCGGACTAATCGCCGGGAGGAGGAGCTCTCCTGCACCAGCTGGCATGGCTCGCATGCCGTTTGTCATTACAACGGTGTGCCGCCGCACTATCCATGAAGCGGGAGAGTATCTCGGATAACTCTCTCTAGTTGAGCTTCAAGGCGGCCTTCCCTGCCCTGATCTCCCCGCGGGGATGGGGGCTGAGAGGTAGCGTCGTCTTCCCGATCACTAGACATTGGAGTTTGAGATGTATAATCAGGGAGGTGAGTTTGAGATGTATAATCAGGGAGGTGTCTCACCTCCCTGGTATAATTCACTGCCGTCACACTTGAAAAAGATGCTTGCTGCTCACTGACACGGGTATTTATAGCCAACTGGGACTGCTTGGAATTTTTACCTACTTTGAATTTCATTATGTGACTTCACTGCCTTAAACACCTGGGAAATGCTAACCTCTGAAGACTTATACAAGTATTACGTAATAGAACTCAAATCAAATGGACTCTCCTAACCTATCTAAATATTGGAAAGAAAGCACACTTCAGAAAAGTGTGAACTGAGAAAAGAGCCTCTGAAGCACAGGGTCTATTCAAGCGTTTAATTTTCACCAAGCTGTGCTACCTGTGAAATGAATGGAACAAAAAGAAAGTTACCAGTTTAACCACAATGAAGGGATTATCAGATTAAGCTGAAATTGGTCATGCTCTATTAACACATTCTGTCCATTATAGATACCAACTTTCAAAGCAGTAGTATTATCCTTTCTAAAGTTTTTAGAGTTGAAAGTGAAGAGTGCGTATATATTTTTTTAAGAAATGAAAGGGAGACTCTAAAGACACACCTAATCATACTATTCTATAAAAAAAAAGTGTTCAGAATTGCTACAAAAACACTTTCCTGTTCATTTATGATCCCAAATTTTAACATAATATAGAAGAAGACTTCTTCTTTCAAAAAATATATAAAAGTGGATCGTTAACGGGCTGTTTAACGATTGCCCCGACACTGTACAGGCAGAAGAAGACCTCTCTTTCGGAAAATACAGTATTGTATGTAAAAGTCAAGATGGACCAAATTGACCCTTTCACCTATTTTTAGTCCTCACACAAAATCAGTGCGTGCGAATTTTTGTTTGTTTTGTAGTGCACGGTCACATATGTTCTGTAGTCCATGGGCCAAGAGGCGAAAAATTGGTTATTGGTACCATCTCAGGTGGCAATACCTTTTTGGTGTCATTTTGTTTGTTGGGCATAGATATGCTTATCAAGCTATGATAGCATTTCCAAATGAGTAGCTTAGTCCTAATAAATGAATTTTTAACCAATTTAGTCTCGTTTTTTATATCCCTATACTGAATCGAGGCTAACCGCTATAGAAACAAGAGCACGGTCTTCTGTATGTCCATGGAGCTCATGGTATGTCCACAGGTGTTCTGTTGTAAACGCGGTGCGCTTAGTATTCATTCAAGGCGGCGAAGGGAATATCCAAAGGGTGATGCTGTCCATAGCTAAACGCGGTGCGTTTAGTGTTTATTCAAGACGGCGAAGGGAATATCCAAAGCCTATGATACAGTGTATATCCCTTTATCTAAAATGCAAACAAAAAAGCAATTCCTCGTGGATTTTGCTGTATTTTTTATTCTTCATCATTTCCCGATGAAAACGCTGAGGTGAAAACACTAATGCCACTCCAATGTAGCATTCGGTTCGATGCTCTGTAGAGTAAAGACGTATGTCTTAGCCAGCTCTTGGACTACACAGTTATGCGTGGAATACACACTTGACCCTAAGTGATATTTCAAGTCATGAGTTTTGGAAAAAGTGGCTACAACCTCCGATATCAACCTGACACCAGAAAACTCAACAGGAAACCTTCAAACTCGAGTACAATGTCACTGAATTCTGCATCGACTTCAAGTGGAAAGCCTCCGCGGCACCCATCTTCCTCCACCACTTCGCGGGAATCAGAGCACGTGATAAGCCCCGGACAATTGACCCCGCCAAATGCTGACCGATCTACGTCTACCTACATGGCGGGTATTGCGGAGCTAAAAGACATGTTCACCGGACTTTGAACTCAGGTAACAACCAAGCTTGATTACGTTATTACAGAACTGAACACCATCAAGAAAGAGCTAGCCGCAACTAAGAAAACTGTAACAGATTTGGAGATCAGTGTAACGTTCGCAACTGAAAAGATAGCGGAGGTTGAAAACAAGGCCATTCCTGAAATCTACGAGAAAATTAAGAAAGAAAAGGAGGAACTGGACACCAAATTAACTCTCCTGGAGGTTCATGAAAGAAAACAAAACCTTCTTGTATATGGAGTACCCGAAAATAGGAATGAAAACATTTTCGCTGTAGTTCAGGATCTGCTCTGTCATTTTCTGAATTTTTCACAAGAGGAGGCAGCAAAAAATCAGATAGCAAACGCTCACAGGCTACCGGCGTCATTCAAACGACGAGGACCACAGTCGGCTGGTGCACGCGAAAACGTGCCCGATCCAATCATCATTCGTTTCATCAAAATGAACGACCGTGACCGCCTCCTCAATGCCTTTGAAAGCCGTCCCCGACAAGCCAACATAACTCATAGAGAAGGCCGTATACCAGCTGAACTGTCAATCCCTAAACCCACGACTTCCACCGCACCCAGTGCTGATACCGGCGCTCAATCCAACGAGGCCATGGACTCCACCGGCGAATCGACGACCCTAGGTGCCCAAAACGATGTTCCTGGAGCCTCTCAGCCATCCTGGCGGACCGTTGTCATGACCAACCTCGCGGTACGCGACTTCGCCCGAGTCACCATTCGGACGGATCTTCCGCCGGCTCTTAAGAGGGAGAGAGGTCATCTGGCATCCATTGCTTATAAACTACGCCGGGATCAAAAAGTTGCTACAAGACTTCGATTAGTCGGGGCAAAGATGACACTCCAAACCAGAGAATTCAGCAGAGATGGAAATCAGCGTGCGCCATGGACCACCTGGACAGATTCAGAATAGGAAACTCATTCATCAACACTAGACGAGCTTTAGGCAAGTTAATAATTATTCTTTAGAATTCAGTGAGGTAACAGAAATGGTACGTTTTCAATTATGCATGTTATTCTCATACATGTAAGTATATACCTCCACCTCAGTACGAAATTTCATAAGATGGCGATAGTAGATTGGACATTATTTGTCCTTATCATAAGAGATAACCGGTGTTTAAATTTTGTAATATGATGTTTAATAATAGGACAGTAGGATGCTTTAAAACATTAATCAGTATCATGTTACGATGTAACTTGTGTGTGGATGTGTTGGTGTAGAGTTTGCCCGTTTTCATGGGCAAATTCAGCCTTAATTCATACCTAGCATAAAGCAGTTGCCTGAGAGTTTGCCTATGAAAATCACACAAAGAAGCTGCAAACAAAATTTGCCCACAGAAAATAAATAGGTAACTTCTTTTTTTTTTCTTTTTCCTGTTAGAATTATCATTTTCAAGAGTGAGCTTAGACTCGAGTTCAAACTACGCTCACTTGCTATACAGTAGCTCGAGCTTAGACTAGAGTTCAAACTACGCTCACTTGCTATGCAGCTCATCTGATTGATATACCCGTGGTTTGTTTTTTTTTTTTCTTTCATTCAAACTGACCGAGTCGCAAGATATTTTCCCGTACTCAATTGAGTCTCTTATATTTCTTTTTTTTTTCTTTCTTCATCCCTTCACCTGTATGTGAAACATAATGGTGTTATACTGTGTAAATTCCTCGTGAAGTCAGTCAGCCTTTCTCCATGGATTGAATCACCCATGACCGTGTTTGCACTGTGTACACAAATCTGTTTACAATGCTACATTGTGACACCCAAGTGTCATATACACATGTGGTGACTTATGGGTACGTCACACATACCAGTGGAAGGCTTCGTCAACTCAGTACGAAATTTTCATGGATGCTAATGGTAGATTGGATATTGTTTCGACTGATTACAAGAGATAACCGGTAATTTAAAAAAAAAAATATTTAATATAATGTTATTAATAGGATAGTAGGATATTTTAAAACATTCAATCAGTACCACGTTGTAACCGAGTGTATGTTGGCGAATGGTTTGCCCACTTCTCATGGGCATAAACCCGGCGCTAATACATACATTAACGTAAAGCATTTATCAATTATTATGATAATGGGCTTGCTCATGAAGACGGGCAAAGCAGCTGCACACAGAGTTTGCCCATGGGAAATAAGTATATAACTTTTTTCTTTCCCCTTCCTGCTAGAACATTATTTACAAAGGTGTGCTCAGACTAGACTTCAAAACTACGCTCAGTTGCTAAGAAGAAGCTCATTGGATTAATATACCTGTGTTGTTGTTCTGTCAAATTGAACGAGCCACTCTCAATATTGTAAGTTATGAAGTCCCAATTTTTTTTCTTTTCATTGATTAACTCATGTCGAGATTAATTTTCTTTCCAGATGTGTATTTACAAGAGATAACCGGTATTCAAAATTTGTAACATGATCCTATTATTAGGATAAACAAAGTAGGATATTTTAAAACATTCAATCAGGATCATGTTACACTGTAACTGGTGTGTGTTTTGGCACAAATGTTTGCCTACTTTCCATGATCAAAGTCAGCGCTTAAACATTCACAACAAAAAGTAGTTACCTGCATATGATAAAGAAATTGCCCATGAAAACGGGCAAAGCAGCTGCACACAGAATTTGCCCACAGAAAACTTAACTCCTTTTTTTCTTTTCCTGTTTGGATATCATTTTCAGGTGTGTGCTTAGACTCGAGTTCAAACTACGCTCTGACCGAGCCGCTCTCAATATCGCAAGTTATTTCCCCATACTCAATTAAGTTCTTTTCTTTTTTTCATTCCTTCACCTGTAAGTGAAACATTACGGTGTTATACTGTGTAAATTCCTCGTGATGTCAGTCAGCCTTTCTCCATGGATTGAATTACCCTGACCGTGTTTGCACCGTGTACACAAAGCTATTTATGCTACATTGTGACACCCAAGTGTAATATACACATGTGGTGACTGGGTACGTCACACATACCAGTGGAAGGCTTCATCAACTCAGTACGAAATTTCATGGATGCTAATGGTAGATTGGTTATCGTTTCGACTGATTACTAGAGATAACCGGTATTTTAAAAAATATTCAACATAATGTTATTAATAGGACAGTAGGATATTTTAAAACATTTAATCAGCACCATGTTGTATTAACATTATGATAATGGGCTTGCCCATGTAAACGGGCAAAGTAGCTGCACACAGAGTTTGCCCACGGGAAATAAGTATATAACTCTTTTCTTTCTCTTTCCTGCTAGAATATCATTTACAAACATGTGCTTAGATTAGACTTCAAACCACGCTCATTTGCTATTAAAGATGAAGCCCATTTGATTAATATACATGTGTTGTTGTTCTGTCAAACTGAACGAGCCTCTCTCAATATGGCAAGTTATGAAGTCTCTAGTTTGTTTGTTTGTTTGTTTGTTTTTTCTTCTTTTCATATGATTAACTCACGTCGAGATTAATTTTCTTTCCAGATGTGTACTTATAAGAGATAACCGGTATTCAAAATTTGTAACATGATCCTATCATCAGGATAGTAGGATATT
Source organism: Diadema setosum (assembly GCA_033980235.1). Taxonomy (NCBI): domain Eukaryota; kingdom Metazoa; phylum Echinodermata; class Echinoidea; order Diadematoida; family Diadematidae; genus Diadema; species Diadema setosum. The sequence goes on along the minus strand of CM067068.1, from coordinate 35,143,781 downwards.
TTAAAACATTCAATCAGTATCACGTTACGTTGTAACTGGTGTGTGTTTTGGCACAGATTTTTGCCTACTGTTCATGAGCAAAGTCAGCGCTTAAACATTCACAACAAAAAGCAATTACCTGCATAAAATAAAGAGTATGCCCATGAAAACGGGCAAGGCAGCTGCACACAGAGTTTGCCCACGGAAAACAAGTATGTAACTCCTTTTTTCTTTTCCTGTTTGGATATCATTTTCAGGTGTGTGCTTAGACTCGAGTTCAAACTACGCTCTGACCGAGCCGCTCTAAATATCGCAAGTTATTTCCCCATACTCAATTAAGTCCTTTTCTTTTTCTCATACCTTCACCTGTATGTGAAACATTATGGTGTTATACTGTGTAAATTCCTCGTGATGTCAGTCAACCTTTCTCCATGGATTGAATTGCTCATGACTGTGTTTGCACTGTGTACACAAAACTCTTTATGCTACATTGTGACACCCAAGGTAGTGTAATACACATCTGGTGACTGTGTACGTCACACGTACTGTGGAACGCTTCATCACCTCAGTACGTAATTTCATGGATGTTAATGGTAGATTGGTTATTGTTTCTACTGATTACAAGAGATAACAGGTACTTGAAAAAAAAAAGAATTGTAACATGATGCTATTATGCTATTATGCTAAGATAATGCTCATTTTGATTAATATTTCTGTGTTGCTGTTCATTCAAACCGAACGAGCCACTCTCAATATTGCAAAGTTACGAAGAATATATATTTTTTTCCTTTTCATTTGATTTTCTCACTTTGAGACTAATTTCTTCTCAGACGTGCTATGAATGTACGACCGCTCTGTATTAAGGTTGACTTATCAATGATTTGTTATGATAGTCTGCCAAAGATTTGGAAGCCCATATTTCCCCGTACCCAATTGTTGTTGTTGTTTTTTTCTCATCCTTTCAACTTATTTGAAACATAAAATGGTTGAACAGAGATTTTCAGTTTTGAAATTGACCCATGGACCAAAATGCTCAATGCTGTGTTATACTGTGTAAATTCCCTACGATTAACAGTCTGTAAATTGTCTGTGAATTCTTCGTGATGTCAGTCTGTAATTTCTCCATGGATTGAATTGTGCACTAAGCTGACGTTTATGCTACTTGTGACACCCAGGTGTAATAGGCATGATGACTGTGTATGTCATACATACCAATGCATACCCTCACCTCAGTACGAAATTTTATGGATGCTGATAGTAGATTGGACATTGGACATTGTTTCTCCTTTAATACAAGAAATAACCGGTATTTAAAATTTGTAATATGATGTTATTGATAGGAAAGTAGGATTTCTAAAACATTCAATCAGTATTATGTTACGTTGTAACTTGTATGTGTGTTGGCGCAGATCTTGCAAAGACAGCGCTAATACATTCACAACACAAAGGAGTTGTCAGCATATGATAAAGAGTTTGTCTACGAAAACGGGCAGGGCAGCTGTACACAGAGTTTGTCCACGGAAAATAAGACTTAGTAGGTAATTCTTTTTTCCCATTCTCCCTGTTAGAATATCATTTTCAGGTGTGTGCTTAGACTCGAGCTCAAACCACGCTCACTTGCTAAGATGAACCTCATTTGATTAATACACTTGCGTTGTTGTTCTTCACTCAACTGAACGAACCACCCTTAATACCACAAGTTATGAAGCCCTTTATTGTTTTTATTTTTCTTATTCCTTCATCTGTATGTGAAATAGTATGATGGTAGAGAGTTGAGTAATGACTTTAAACACAAACTATAAATAATATAAAAGTGTTTAATTGACTTATCGTCTGTTGGGAGTGGGTGGGGCGTTGGGTTGTCTTGAACACTATGAGTTTTATGACAGCTTAGCGCCCTTGTCGTTCTCAACGGGCGATATTAAAGGGTCATTGTTTTACTCATTTGTAAAGTATTTACTTATGCAGGAATAATGTACATTCTTTATGATTTACAGTCTGTAACTTCCCTTTGGATTGAAAAACACATGCCTTAATGTCTGTGTTATATTGGGTCAATTGTTTATAATGCCAGTCTGAAATTTCTTCTTGGATTGTATCACCCATGACGGCGTTTTACTGTACACAAAGCTGTTTACGCTACTATAGTGACACCAAAGTGTAATTCACAGGTGATGACTGTAAATGTCATACATACCAGTGCATTTCTTTAACTCAGTATGAAATTTCACAGACGCTCATGGTAAATTGGACATTGTCTGTCCTTATCACTAGAGGCAAGCGGGAGTCAAAATTTCGTAACATGACGTTTTTATAACAGGATAGTAGGATGATTTAAAACATACGTGTTTATACGGTGTACACAGAGCTGCATATTATGGTACTTGTGACACCTAGGTGTAATGCATAGGTAATGTTTGTGTTCTATTGTTTCATTAATGCAGTCCGAAGCGTGGCGCCTCCCTGTCACGTGGTTGTTTGTTGGCGCCTTTTATTGAGGTACTGCTTGGCGGCCTCCTGCCTCATCGGCGGGGCGTGGCAGAGGGCGCCATGCTGGTGGTTACTGACCTACGTTTCCCTATACAATTAACTCACTTTTTCTCATTCCTTCATCTGCGCGTTTATACTGGTACACAAAGCTGAATATGCTATATTTGCGACACCCAAGTGTAATACACAGGTGATGATTGCGTTCTATTGTTTCATTGTATATTGCAGTCCGAAGCATGGCGCCTCCCCGTCACGTGGTTGTTTGTTTGCGCCTTCATTGAGGTACTGCTTGGCGATCCCTTGCCTCATCGGCGGGGCGTGGCAGGGGGCGCCATGCTGGTGGTTATTGACCGTTCGCGCTGTGACCACTCGATGGCTGGCATTCACCCATTCGCATTATACCAATGTTGTATTTATGTCATCCCATGTACATAAATTTTTGAATGTTAATCATTCAATTCAAGATGTCTGCATCTGGTATAGGAGAGGTGTTTTATTTTTTTCCTTTTTTTTTCTATCACTCTCTGAAAATGGTTAATGTAATACTCATTTATGTCAAGGGACATTTTACCTAGTTTTTTTTTTCTTTTTCCTTCTGTAACCTGATTTCTTAACTGGTGTATTCTAATTCCTATTATATAGTAGAGCAAGGCTGAAGACGCTCTTAGATAATTGTTAATACGTTATTCTGTAATATATGTGGTACCTCGTGTATGGGATTAATGTTACATTGACTCTGTTTCCAACTAAGATGTAGCATTTTCTTTCTTTTTAGTCTCGTACATCACAGACATTCAAGATGTCAAAATCCCCTGTGCTGCACTCGACAGGTGCCCTCGTGGATACAAACAATGGCAATTACGCTCACCCTGTACTACTCAATCCAATAGACACTGCATTCAATTCAATTACTGATGATGTTTTTTTCGATACGGTAGGACCTTCTTTGGCAGAAAGAGAAGTAAATATTGATCAAAATAATATGTTTTTCGATAATTGTGTTTCAGATAGTTTTAAGACATCGTCGAAAGAATTTCATTATGACTTTGATATAGAAAACCAATTGCAAAGCCCATCTTCGGAATATCTTACTCTCAACCAGTTTAATTATGTTGTCAAGGAATATGATGACACCATTTTTTCACTCATACATCTTAATATTAGGAGTATTAATAAACATTTTGAAGAACTGAGGTTACTTTTAGATGATCCCATCAGGAAAAAATTTTCGATAATAGGTTTAACCGAAACCTGGCTTTCCAATGATTTAAGTCTTCCTTTCGCCCTCGACGGATATGATTTTGTAGTTAATAACAGGCAAATTAGGGCGGGTGGGGGGCGTTGCTTTATATGTTTCACAAAAGTATAATTATATAGTTCGTGATGAGCTCAACTGTATGACTGAAGTTATTGAATCTCTTTTTATTGAAATTACAGTCCCTGGCAGTAGAAATATAATCATAGGTGTAATGTATAGACCACCCCGTGCGAATATGAAATCATTTTTGGAATATTTTGCGAATTTAATGAAGGATCCAGTTTTTATTCATAAAAAAATGTAACATAATGGGAGATTTTAATATAGATTTATTGAAACAAAATACAATCTCACAAGATTTTATGGAAATATTTCTATCTGCTTCTTTCTTACCTTTGATATCTAAGCCCACGCGTATAGTTAATGAATCCGCCTCCGTTATTGATAATATTTTTTCTAATATTCTGCCTTCTCCTGATTCTCTTATATTACTTTCAGATATTACAGATCACTTCCCCATTTCGACTAGTTTCTTTTTAAATGATATTATTGATAATAAATCTAGTTCTTTATCTAGACGAAGAATTACACATGAAAACGTAGCCAGTCTGGGTGCTAGTTTAGATAGGACAGACTGGTCGTCTATTTTTGACTCAAATGATATATTTTATGCATATTTTTACTCAACTCTTGGACATTCATATTCCAAAACGAAGAGAAAAGTCATCCAACTATAAAAAGGTACCCAGGTTACCTTGGATTTCTAAGTCACTTTTGCGTTCAATAAAATAGAAAGAACAATTTATATTACAAATTTAAAATGAAACCTACTGAGCAATCAAAACTGCAATATACTAGTTATAAAAATACTTTGACGAAAATTATACGTATTGAAAAGAAAAAATATTATACTGAGCAGTTACAATTTTATAAGCATGATATGCAAAATACATGGAAAGTTTTAAAGCAAGCAATGAATATATCAAATAACAAGTCGAATATTACCAAAATTAGATCTGATGATAAGATTCATGAAGATCCTCATTATATTTGTAATATTCTAAATAATCATTTTTCTTCTATTGGGGAAAATCTCGCAAGCAAAATTCCATCTTCAAATAAACATTTTTCTGAATTTTTAGGTCCACCAAATTTAAACTCAATGTTTTTTAGCCCAACATATAGTCAGGAGATAATCAATATTGTTTCTGATTTTCGTTCCAAAAAAGTGCTGGACACGATGACATCAGTAATTTTCTGCTGAAGGGGGTAATATCTTCAATTGCGGATCCTTTATCTCATATATTCAATTTATCTCTTTTTTATGGTATTGTTCCTGAAAGTATGAAAATAGCAAAAGTTATTCCTTTGTTTAAAAAAGGTGACAAATTAGATGTTAATAATTATAGACCAATTTCTTTGTTATGTACACTGTCCAAAATTCTTGAAAAAATTGTTTACAAAAGAACTCTTACTTTTTTGAAATTCAATAATATACTCTCAAATACTCAGTTTGGTTTTAGAGAAAAACATAGCACCTCACATGCATTATTGAGTTTTGTAGAAAAAGTAGCACATGCTATCGACAAATCTTCACAACTCATAGGTTTGTTCCTGGACTTCTCCAAGGCCTTCGACACCATTAATCATGATATTTTACTTAATAAATTGCAACATTACGGAGTCCGTGGGAAGGCCTTGGAGTGGTTCAGGAGCTACCTCTTGAACAGGAAGCAATATGTCTCTTTAAATGGTTGCAATTCACAAATGTTAAATGTTAAATGTTAAATGTGGTTTCCCGCAGGGAAGTTTATTAGGTCCGCTTCTGTTTCTTATTTATATAAATAATTTCTGTAAATCATCAGATATTCTTTCTTTCATTCTCTTTGCGGATGATTCAAATTTGTTTTTTTCGCATAATAATCCTTTTACCCTAGTAAAGACATTAAATTTTGAATTAGAAAAAGTTGCTCAATGGATAAAAGCTAATAAATTATCTCTCAATCTTCAAAAAAAAACAAAATATATGCTTTTCAGCAACTCCATTGAGACACTACCTGCTGATATTATTTTTGATGGCACACCGCTGGAAAATGTTTCTTATATCAAATTTATGGGAATAACAGTTGATAATAAGCTTTCATGGAAATTTCATATTGATAGTATATGTAAGATTATTTCTCGAAACATCGGTATAATCAACAAGATTAAATTTTGTCTTCCTTTGTCGTCCCTGCTTACATTATATTCATCCCTCATATTGCCTTATTTAAATTGCGGTATTCTTGTATGGGGAAATACATATCAAACTCTTTTGGATAAATTACTTCTGCTACAAAAGAAGTCACTGCGCATTATATGTCACACTGCATATTTGTCTCATACTGATCCGTTATTTTTTGAAAATAAGATATTCAAAGTTAAAGATTTGTATTTGTTTAATTTAGGACAATTTATGTATAATTACAATAAAAATAATCTTCCATATATATTTGAATCAATGTTTTCAAAAAATCAATCTGTTCATAATTATCCTACAAGGCAATCGAACGAATTTCATTTACCATTTTTTAGGACCTTGCTGGCTCAGCAAACCTTCATCTACGAGGGGCCTAAGTATTGGAACTCACTTCCCAACGACATAATAACAGCACAAACTTTGAATTCTTTTAAAAACAAATTAAATTTTTTTCTGTTGAAATCTTATGATATACAACCAAATTAGGTTCGGTTTCATTCTCTCAATCAAGTCGTTTGTTTGTTTGTTTGTTTGTTTTTACAAGTATTAAGTTATCACACAGAAATCATCTTTTAATGAAAACAATCTGTCTAACATAAGTTTACCTCAGATATTTCTTTTATTGTACCAGTAACAGTGAGTCTATTCTCTTTCTCTTTTTTTATATCCGTTCCTATGCATTCATACCGGCATATGCACCCAATCAATCGCAATTTCAAACCAGGGAGCGTTGTATTGTTTTGTTATTGCATTTTCATAATGAAGTACAGTATGCTTGTGTCCACGATGGCGCGTGTTGTACCATAGTCTCATTTCCCCCTTTTTTGTTCTTTTTTTTTTGTTCTTCTTTTTTTTCCCCTTCCCAAGTTAATTTCATGTCAGTTGACATTGGTTTCTTTGACTTTGTGTACGTATTTTTAGAGGGTCCCATACCCTACAAGCTTTGCTTTTTAAGTGGGACCCTCCATTTCCATTCTAATCTTTGTATTAGGTATATACCTTAGAAACGAAATTCTGTTGTTACTCGTGACCACTTGTACGTTTTCTTTGAAATCGTTATAAATTTGTTCTGTAAATGTATTGTATATATTTTTTCTGTTTATTCGATGGAAATGGAAATAAAATTGAATTGAATTGAATTGAATTGAATTAATATTTCCATCAAACAATGAACCGGTACACTACAATACGTACTGATAAATACTATTGTAAATGAGCAGAGTGATTTTTGTTTAAAACTAATGTATTTGTTGAGAGGGTAGTATAAAAACAGTATAGATAATTCCTTTTATTAGTAACTTTAGATATGATAACGGTACATTGTTTTGTTTTGTTGGTTTTTTTTACAGTGTTTACCAGAATTGATATTGTTGTTAATCAGACAAACACACAAACACACACACACACACACACACAGACACGGAAGCAATTGTCACACAATTAGTCCATGGGCCGAAAAATTGGTTACTGGTGCCACCTGAGGTGGCAAGTTCTAGTTGTGCATTTTCAAATGGCATATATCTAAGGAATATTATTTTGCTATAATAGCATTTCCAGAGTAGTAGCTTAGTCATAGATTTCAGCCATCAACCCGACCAATGCCAAATATCTTTCATTGTTGGATGGAAATAAAGCGACAGTGGCGTGGCATTAGCGTTTTCACCGGAAAATGATGAATAATTGAAAAATACGGCAAAATCCACTAGGAATTGTTTTTTGTTTGCTTTTTAGATAAAGGGATATACACTGTATCATTAGCTTTGGATATTCCCTTCGCCGTCTTGAATAAAGACTAAGCGCTGTGGACATCATAACCCTTGGATATTCCCTTCGCTGCCTTGAATAAAGACTAAGCGTACCGCGTTTACAACAGAACACCTGTGGACATATAGAAGACAGTGCTCTTCTTTCTATAGCGGTTAGTTTCGATTCAGAAGTAAAGGGATATAACAGGAAACCAAACGGGTTAAAAATTCATTTATTAGGACTAAGCAACTCATTTGGAAATGCTATCATACCTTGATAAGCGTATCTATGCCCGACAAACAAAATGACACCAAAAAGGTTTTGCCACCTCAGATGGTACCAATATCTGGCCTGGCCCATGGACTACTATATCCATAACCCATCAGAGGACATTAATATGGACGTGTTCTTTAGCATGAACTCAAAGTTTGCTATCAATAAACACCAGTGACTTTATTTGCTATGACTATTAGAACACTAACAGTGTGCAAGAATCTTCAGTTAAGTGTTTGAGGCACACCTAATCAGAAGAAGAAGGGAAGAAGAAGAAAAGGAAGAAGGACATTCGGTGTCTGTAGAGAAGAAAACCTCTGCATTTTGATGAGTTTCGCTGTGATGCTAGGACAGCATGGAAGATCAACAGTGTGTCTCATGATTATTATCCTAGAAAATAAATCTTTTGTTGCGCCTGGTATGCCCTGAAGAAGAGATGATGGCATGTTTTGTGATGTACTGTAGTACTCTAGAGTCTTGAAGCAAGATAGTTGGTCAGGTCAGCCTTTGACTTGCTTTGTAAAAGGAATCTGCTTGTTGGAATGTTTTGTGTCATCTCTGACCTGGTACTGGATTGATCAGCATTTCTGGTTGCAGAGACAAAACATAGGATTGCTTCGACTTTATGTAGGTAATTCATCACTGCCTTGAACATTGCATTCTAATATTTGTTTTTGTTCCTCACATTCTTCGAAAGCCGTGATGATATCATTAGTGGTCAAAGCCTCGAGTATAGAATGGTGTCTGTTTGTTTTGCTTCGTTTCAGCTTCAACTTGGTCTGTTGCCTTAAGACAGACCTCTTTATGTTATAGGATTTCCTTGAAGAACTTTTCCAGCACCATTTTATAAGGAGCTACATAATTATATGAATAGGTGTGGGCATGACGAGCACCCTATAATTTGTACATTTCAGGGTTTGCCTTATTGTTCAGACCTAGAAATATAAGCTTCTGTAATACAGAAGCTGATGCTGAGATATATCATAACCAAGCATCATCAATGCCAGGAGGCGCCAAGAGCGCATACAGTAGCCAAGACAACATGAAGTTCTCCCAGTCATGGGACAACTGGGCATTTCGGGTTAGGTCAGGCATCCAGCATTTGAACCACACTCTCATAAAGAGCAATGTCAAAATAATGAAATGACTGTAGGGTGCTGTTCAAACGTCAGGTTTCTCAGTTGACTCGCTTGAATGATAACAGTCAGCAGGGTTGACCACTCATGTGCTACCTCTCGGAGTATTGGTGGCTCCTGCCTGGGTCAGTGGCTTGCTTTCAGACATGTTGGAATCGCTCAACCTGGAATAGTGCTTGATGTTTCCCCTACTTCCATTCTAAATGTGACCCTGCACCTCAAAACAAACAAAGAGTCGCCAGACATGAATTTTTAGTTAAGACCATATTCTGAAAGAACAGACTTTAAGCTTGAAAATGATGTATAACTCAAATCAAATGGACTCTCCTAACCTATGTAAATATTGGAAAGAGAGCACAAACTCAGGAAAGTAAGTGTGAACTGAGAAAAGAGGCTCTGAAGTACAGTGTCTATTCAAGCGCTTAATCTTTACCAAACCGTGCTGGCTGTGCGATGAATGGGACAAAAAACAGGAAGTAAACCACCAGAGCAACAACAATGAAGGGATTATCAGATTAAACTGAAATTAAATATGCCTCATTAACACATTTTGTCCATAATTAATGCCAACTTTCAAAGCAGTAGCACTATCCTTTCAAACGTTATTAGAGTTGAAAGTGGAGAGTGTGAACAAGGTTTTTCAGAAGTAAAAAAGGGATTCTAAAGACACACCTAATCACACTATTCTACCAAAATGTTCGAGATAAACTGCTAAAAAAAAACACACACTTTCCTGCCCGTTTTATGATACCAAATTTTAGCATAATGTAAAAGAAGACCCGCTCTTTCAGAAAATATGAAAAAGGAAAGTTCGGCTAGGTTGACTCATTTCACTTATTTTCAGTCCTCACGCAAAATCAGTGTGTGCGACTTTATGTTCGTTTTGAGGTGCACGGTCACAAATAAAGAAGTTGCAACAATCAATCTGTAGTTCTTTCAGCTGGAAGCATTCTGAGATTTCTTTACTGGTGACAATGTGGTTTCTTCTCTTTGCAAGTTGTGGACTTGAATTGACAAAGCAGCATATCTACATGGTGTGCAGTGGTTGATAGACTCTAGGCTTTGCCTATCGATAAGGATGGTGCAACCGGTTCTCCAGTAAACTCTGCCTTTTGGCTGTTATAACATTAATCGTGCCATGGGTGATTCCTTTCTCGTCAGCAGGACGTGTCCTCTGACAAGTCTATGTTATCTATGTGGCGAAAAACGCAAAGGCACCCTTCTTCAAGAATGGTGGTACATATACAGACCATGGAACATTCTGGTGATTGTTTCTAATTAACAGAATACGGCGATAAGACACGCAGTCTACGCAGGTGTATGTAAACCCTATGAGAAGATCCATCAGCATTGATCTTATTATCACTCTTGTCACACCACACCCCCTTGGTCTGTCACATACACGGAAGAAAAAAACTTTTCGCAGTGACTCCTACATAACACTTATATCACAAGTTGTCCTAAGATCACAATAAATTCAGCTCATGCAGTGCTTCCTGCCTACATCACCTCATGGCGTTCAAATCAAAGACGAACTTAAGGAACTTCCTTAATATGAAGTCCTGCATGGTATCATCAGAGAAAATAACATGAACGACCTCACGTATGGTTCAGGGGCCACAGAACAGGGTAAAGGCCGTTACCCCCTGTTACAAGTCATTTCTCCCCTGATTTTCCTATTGCTATTGTTACGCCGCTACGTTCAGTAGGGAAATGAGGACACTAATGCGAGGACTGCCTCATGTTCACAACTATCTAGATGATGTACTCATCCATACCCCTACATGGGAAGAGCACATGCGAGTTCTACATGAACTCTTCGTACGACTTAGGTCAGCAGGACTATTAAAACGGCTAGGCCAAGCAAATGCCAAGTAGGATGCACACAGGTAGAATTTCTAGGCCATGTAGTACAGGAGGCCAAGTTGAATCCCCAACAGGACAAGGTAGAGAAAATTCTCACCGCCCCTAGGCCTGAGACCAAGAAGGAGATGCGCTCCTTCATTGGGCTTGCGAGTTACTATCGCAAGTTTATCCCCGCCTTTGCGTCCATTGCAGCCCTGTTGACCGATTTGACTAAAAACCGCAAACCAAGGCAGCTTACATGGGGTGAGCGAGAGGAAGAAGCCTTCCAGAAGCTTAAGGCATGCCTTAATACCGCGCCTATCCTTAGTCTCCCAGACCTAGCCAAACCGTTCATTCTGCGTACTGACGCATCTTCGACGGGAATAGGCGCAGTTTTACTGCAAGAACACAATGATGAGAAGTTCCCCATAGCCTATGCCAGTAGGAAGCTACTGCCCCGTGAACAAGCTTATTCTACCATAGAGAGGGAATGCCTAGCTCTAGTATGGGGAATTAGCAAATTCCAAGTGTACCTAGACGGTAACGAGTTCACAATTGAGACTGACCACCGCCCACTTGCCTACATCAATCAGGCCAAGTGTACGAATAGCCGAGTGATGAGGTGGGCTTTGGCCCTTCAACCATTTCGGTTCAGAATTGAAGCAATTCCTGGCTCAGAGAATGCCGGAGCTGATTTTCTCAGTAGAGTAGCCAAGTAGGCTATAAGGATGAAGTGGACCTATTTTTTTATTTACCCATGTACCCAGATAGGATGCAATTTAATTATGTCCAAAGAAGAATCGATCGGTGAAAAGTTGAAACAGGATCGAAACGTAACCATGGCAACTTAATGTATGTGTTGAGGTTCATCGATGTTTATGTTTACATCTTGCCACCAGTCTCAGTTTATGAAGGCTGTAGGTAAGATAAATGATTGTAATGTTGTGAGAAAATATGAAATATTTTCTAGAAATGGGGGGTCATGTTACAAGTCATTTCTCCCCTGATTTTCCTATTGCTATTGTTACGCCCTACCCAAGAATCTGGGCTGCTACCGACAGACAAAAGGGAGTTATGAACACCTGGACAGAACATTCCTGTGTATAGAAATCTGGCCTAGCAACAATACATTGCTGAAATCATACAGTGTCTGGCTGCCAGTGTGGAGCAGCACTGTGCTAGGGAAGCTACCGGTGTTTGCATAGAACAATGCTAGTTGATTTAATACATAGGGGCAATACAACCACATGTCATACTGGCTTCATAGAAGCAACCTCAGTGGCTATGCAGCAGTTGCAGGGGCAGCAGTTAGACTGCAAGGTCTGCTGGAAAGGGCTTGAGCAGACGATATGAGGTCGGATACCGGCAGTTTTTAGTCACCAAAACTGTAAGTTAATAGTTTTATAGGTTTTCCAGGTCAAATATCCGCAATATTAGATCAAGCGTCACATTAGGTAATTCAAATGTCAATAGGGAAATCAAATGTCCACTTAGCAAACCAATATCCTATAAGGTAAGTAAGATGTCCATAGCCATGTCAAATATCCACACAATGTCAATTTTCGCGTCACCTCAGGTCAATGAGAGCATATCACGTCATTCATAGGTGATTCAGATGCTACGTAAGTGATTTAGATATCAGTTGACTCCAAAACACGGCAAAGAGTATTATCTTTCTAAAGAATATGAAATCCTGATGGATATTATCAGGCGCAGACAACTGGGTTTTCATTCACACACAATCTGTCATGACTTTATTAAAACAAAGCGAGTCTCACTCATTTTTTCTTGCCTTTTTCTTATTCAAAATCTAGGAAATTCCAAAGAGCGGTGAAGCATAAATTTCGAAATTTGAAACTTGAGAGGCAATTTTGCATTTGCAATAAAATGACAGGAAAAATATCTATGAACTGAAAGAAAATGAACAAAAGAACTACCGTATTTTCATGGAGTGATGTAAAAGAGTTAAGAATCATTATTATGAAGAGTGACTTCCTATGTGTGTGTGTGTGTGTGTTTTTCCTGACCAAGGAAATAACTGTAGTCCGACCCTGGAAAATTCTATTCTTACAAAAAAAAAAAAATCGATGGAATTCTTATCATAACATTTACAAATATTTTCTTTTTCGGTAATTTTTTGTACAATGTGTGCAAAGATTTCATTAAATCTCATATTTCTTGCCACCGCAGTCTGGAATTTGATGTGTGGTGCTCTGCACGCACAAGAACATAGGCTTTCTGAATCAAATTCAAATTGCTCAAAAGCAAGTATGATATACTGTAGTCATTCTAATGGCATTAGAGAAATCAAATATCCATGTAGGTACATAAGCAGTCCATAGTCAAGTCAAATGTCCACACAATAGAAATTCTTTCGTCATCTCAGGTCAATGAGAGTATCATGTCGGTCATAGGGAATTCAAATGTTACATAGGTAATTCAAATATCCTTTGACTCGAAAACATGATGATAAGCATTGCTTAGGGAGTCTATGCCAACATTATGCAACACAATTTAAGTGACACCACTGAAATAACTTTCTCTTGCTGATCCGCAATTTCCTATCTGAAAAAAAAAAAAATCTTTTTCAGGAAATACAAAAGCAGGTCTTTCGAAGTAAATGGCAATGTAGGAATTGTACAACTTTTTAGGCAAGAAAAAAAAGGGGGGAGAGAGAAAAATGGGAAGAAAAATGAAAGGATGGCAGGAAAAGATAATAGTTAGAAAAAAAAGAAAGAATATAAAATATTAATAAACGATAAATGGTTATAGCCCCGACCTGAGAAGAAACGTTCTTTAGAAAACTTAAACTTGAGAAATTGACATAAAAATGACAGGTTTACATTTGTTTCTGACCTGCAGCACAATCGCAGTAAAGGGAGTACAAGAACGGCCATTCGGTATTAAAAAAAAAAAAAAAAAAAACTCTGAAGAAAATGATTTCCGTTAGTTTTAGACAATAAAAATGAATAGTATCATGCCATAAATCCTCATTCTTTCGTATGAAATAATAAATTGCACATAAGGAAGTTACACGTACACCGCTATCATGAGATTCATGTCAGCTTAGCCCTATTGATTATGTCTGTATGCATTCTAAAAAAGTTTCAATAAAATGGGTATGTCTTTATCTTGACACCGTATGGACCTGTGTTTGTGTATATGACAAGTTAATGCAAGACTAATTACTGAGGAGTGCGTGTATGCATGTAAGGCTACGATTTATATGGTTTAAATAAGAAGTATTTAAGACTATGGACATTTGAAATCACTATGTAACATTTGATCTCCCTTATGGGACATTGCTCCAGTCATTTGGATACTTATTTGGCTATCCGGAAATTAAATTACCTAGTCTGATATTTGACATGTGCTACATGGACATTCCATACCTACATGGACATTTGAACTGCCTATTGTTAACTGCATTGTATTGTGGACATACATTCATCTCTCTTACAATACACATGCACATTTGAACAATGTGTTTGAGCCAGTGGACATTTCACTTGGAAAACATGTCCTAAACGATACAATTACCTATGTGAAATCATGATTTTGTGATTCAAGAAAGCACTGTCTAGGAGGAAATGGACACTTGAAAACATTATCTGACAATGGTTTCCCGGAGCATTGTTCTCTGTAATATTTTGCCATGCAACATTGGAACTGCATTGTCTCTTGTCTGATATTTTTTGCGGACATTTCATACCTAAGTGGACATTTGAATTGCCTAATTTGATACCATATTCTGTCATGAACATTTACTTAGCTGAATGGACATTTGAACTACCTAGTTGACATTTGGTTTATCTCGGTGGACATTCTGACCTGGAAAACCTATATTACGATATCCCCTTTTTCCAAATATCAGTTATTATTTGAAGTTGTATTCTACAAAGGAAAAGTGGTTTTGCTAAACCGACCACGTGTTATATTATGTGCACAGCTTTTTGTAGTCTCTGGTATAGAGCAAGCTAGTTGAAAGCAGGTTGAATTATATACCGTCTGTGATAATATGTTGATGAAAGTTATTGTCTGTGATAATGTGTAATGCAGAGAAGTTATTCCCCCCCCCCTTGTTTAATAACACCGTTGCATGTGTAAGAGGATAATAGATTATACATGGCGGTTACTGGTGTAATGATTATTTTTAAGCAGAGTGCTGAAGTGCTTTTATGGTGATAGAAAGGAAGGGAGCATTATTAAGCAAGATAAGTGCTCCACCAAAGTCAGAATGGTTGTGTTCAGACAATGTGGATAGATGTTTACTGATATAAAATGGTTTAGAGAGTGAGTAGTTTTTATGTTGTGGTATTTCATTTCGTTACTGTACTCTGTAGATGGCGTTTATAACTTGGGTCATTCGGGTGTACGTAGACAACCCGTGCACGCCGTGCAAAGATAACCCCAGCTCGTGACAATGTGTTCGGGCCACTTCGGACAAGGAAGGAACCCGCCGTGTACTACACGTCCAGTTGGAAACAGTCCCTTCGACGAAGACTTGCACTCCGTCTTCGCAGCGAACTGTTTCGCGTTCAACTTCGACGACCACGGAGACAACTTCAGCATGACAATACCAGGTTTTGTTTATCCCGAAAGAAACACTTTGGACTGTTAATATTCAAACCCCTAATTGTAAACTGTGCGCACAGGTAGTATAAACTGACGAGTTATCGCAAGTGTTGAGTTTAATTTGAAGAAGCTTATACAAAACGATATCAGTAACCGGAGTAAAGTTTAGGCAATATTCATGGCCATATTGCAAAGTATTTGTTAAGGTTTCTCTATGCTATGAATAGTTAGGAGATTGATGTGAAGCCGGCGTTCAAACATTACGTCGTTAGAGTGAGATTTGAGGTGTCATGATAAGCGTTGACTGAACTCTGTGCATGGGCGTATGTGACGTGTCTGTGTGTTGTTTCGTTTCTTGTACCACCACCTTATTTGTATCTAAATTGAAAGACCGGAAATAAAGCTTATAATTTCCGGAATTATGGTGTTTTGTGCTTACTTTGTCTGAGTTCTGTATTCAAAGAGTCACACTGGACCAACAAGCAATCACACGCTTTCACCGGCTGTGACACCACCCCCCCCCCCATACACACACACATACACACACACATTTTCCCCTCCTTTCCCTCCCCCAAAAAAGTAACAAAATCAGAAAAAAAGAAGAGTAAGGGGGAAATAATCACAACACCTATACATTTCCAAATGTTCCTTTTTTTTTCCATCTAAGCAGAAGGATTGGGGGGAGGGCTTGACCTTGATTTCCCCACACCCTAGTACTGCACCCCCACCTACGCACACACACACACACACACAAACACACGCAAGTGCGGGAACACCCTGAAAAAAAAAAACCATACACACACACAATAATCCCCTGTGGTTGAGGCATGACGACCTAGGTAGACACTTCATTAGTCTTGAATAAAATCTTAAGCTTTGTAAATTGATATTACGTAATTTGTCACAAAATTACTAAGTATTTGCAAGAAATTCAAATGCTATAGGAAATGTCTCAACATACATGAAACTAGGAGCATTGGATTCTTTGACCCTGAAAATGTTAGTTTAGCTGTCAAAATAAAAGCTCTATGTCACTTACAGTAGAAGTCGAGACCAAATGAAGGCACGCATGCATTCTACACAGACGGACTTGTTAAGCAAGCGGTATTCAAACGGAAATACACTGCTACATTTCTGAAATACCAGTATGTGATGCTCCTATGTCATCACTGCACTGTTAAGTGCAATTTGTTTAAGATTTTCAGATTACGGGTTTCTCTGCTCAAAGGTCACAAGGAATGCAACAAATCTATACACGGAGCTGACAATTTATGAACTACATGATGTGAAATTATGAAAATCGTCTGGAAAGCCCCTTTAATGATGAGGCAGCGATGTGTACGTTATTAGTACCACATAATAGTGCTGTGGCTTTTCTTGTATTTGACAGTGTAGGTTGCAGTTTACAGCAATAACGCTATACAAAAATTAAATTGTGCATAACATATCATTCAGTGGTGTCATAATCAGCAACTATGTGCCTACACGTGAAAATAGACAGGCTTTAAATGACAGAACAGCTGCCGTATGTTGCATTCACCAATGCTCAATATCAATGAGCTACTAGTAAATGGCAGTTGCATTCTTGTCATTTACCTTTAAGTACGGTAAACTGCAGAAAAGAATACAGGATAACCAGCCACGAACAGAATACGGAAACTGCAGAAGAAATGGCTGTGTGTTGACCAATTATGTTGGAGCAAAATTTCCGTTACTGTACACAAACAGATCAATCTTCCATGGTTGGATGTTCTTTCTTCTTCCTGTGTAAATCTGGCACGGTTGTGTAATAGGATAAAGGACAGATTATGTTTTCCTTCCCTTTTGACGTTCTGTAGAACGTTCGCCAAGACCAACCAAGAGCTTCACAGAAATCATTGTTGATGAAAAAGGTATCTTTATGTTGTCAGACGTGAGGCACGTTGCACAACACCATTGGCCAGAGCTGTTTCTAATTAACAGAATACGGCGATAAGACACGCAGTCTACGCAGGTGTATGTAAACCCTATTTTCTGAGAAGATCCATCAGCATTGATCTTATTATCACTCTTGTCACACCACACCCCCTTGGTCTGTCACATACACGGAAGAAAAAAACTTTTCGCAGTGACTCCTACATAACACTTATATCACAAGTTGTCCTAAGATCACAATAAATTCAGCTCATGCAGTGTTTCCTGCCTACATCACCTCATGGCGTTCAAATCAAAGACGAACTTAAGGAACTTCCTTAATATGAAGTCCTGCATGGTATCATCAGAGAAAATAACATAAACGACCTCACGTATGGTTCAGGGGCCACAGAACAGGGTAAAGGCCGTTACCCCCCCCCCCCCCATACACACACACACATACACACACACATTTTCCCCTCCTTTCCCTCCCCCCAAAAAGTAACAAAATCAGAAAAAAGAAGAGTAAGGGGGAAAACACCTATAAATTTCCAAATGTTCCTTTTTTTTTATTTTCCATCTAAGCAGAAGGATGGGGGGGGGGGGGGGGGCTTGACCTTGATTTCCCCACACCCTAGTACTGCACCCCCACCTACGAACACACACACACACACATACACACACGCAAGTGCGGGAACACCCTGAAAACGCACACACACACACACACACACACACACAATAATCCCCTGTGGTTGAGGCATGACGACCTAGGTAGACACTTCATTAGTCTTGAATAAAATCTTAAGCTTTGTAAATTGATATTACGTAATTTGTCACAAAATTACTAAGTATTTGCAAGAAATTCAAATGCTAAAGGAAATGTCTCAACATACATGGAACTAGGAGCATTGGATTCTTTGACCCTGAAAATGTTAGTTTAGCTGTCAAAATAAAAGCTCTATGTCACTTACAGTAGAAGTCGAGACCAAATGAAGGCACGCATGCATTTTACACAGACGGACTTGTTAAGCAAGCGGTATTCAAACGGAAATACACTGCTACATTTCTGAAATACCAGTATGTGATGCTCCTATGTCATCACTGCACTGTTAAGTGCAATTTGTTTAAGATTTTCAGATTACGGGTTTCTCTGCTCAAAGGTCACAAGGAATGCAACAAATCTATACACGGAGCTGACAATTTATGAACTACATGATGTGAAATTATGAAAATCGTCTGGAAAGCCCCTTTAATGATGAGGCAGCGATGTGTACGTTATTAGTACCACATAATAGTGCTGTGGCTTTTCTTGTATTTGCCAGTGTAGGTTGCAGTTTACAGCAATAATACTATACAAAAATTAAATTGTGTACAACATATCATTCAGAGGTGTCATAATCAGCAACTATGTGCCTACACGTGAAAATAGACAGGCTTTAAATGACAGAACAGCTGCCGTATGTTGCATTCACCAATGCTCAATATCAATGAGCTACTAGTAAATGGCAGTTGCATTCTTGTCATTTACCTTTAAGTACGGTAAACTGCAGAAAAGAATACAGGATAACCAGCCACGAACAGAATACGGAAACTGCAGAAGAAATGGCTGTGTGTTGACCAATTATGTTGGAGCAATATTTCCGTTATTGTACACAAACAGATCAATCTTCCATGGTTGGATGTTCTTTCTTCTTCCTGTGTAAATCTGGCACGGTTGTGTAATAGGATAAGGGCCAGATTATGTTTTCCTTCCCTTTTGACGTTCTGTAGAACGTTCGCCAAGACCAACCAAGAGCTTCACAGAAATCATTGTTGATGAAAAAGGTATCTTTATGTTGTCAGACGTGAGGCACGTTGCACAACACCATTGGCCAGAGCTGTTTCTAATTAACAGAATACGGCGATAAGACACGCAGTCTACGCAGGTGTATGTAAACCCTATTTTCTGAGAAGATCCATCAGCATTGATCTTATTATCACTCTTGTCACACCACACCCCCTTGGTCTGTCACATACACGGAAGAAAAAAACTTTTCGCAGTGACTCCTACATAACACTTATATCACAAGTTGTCCTAAGATCACAATAAATTCAGCTCATGCAGTGCTTCCTGCCTACATCACCTCATGGCGTTCAAATCAAAGACGAACTTAAGGAACTTCCTTAATATGAAGTCCTGCATGGTATCATCAGAGAAAATAACATGAACGACCTCACGTTCTGGGGCCACAGAACAGGGTAAAGGCCGTTACCCCCCCCCCCCCCCCATACACACACACACATACACACACACATTTTCCCCTCCTTTCCCTCCCCCAACAAAGTAACAAAATCAGAAAAAAGAAGAGTAAGGGGGAAATAATCACAACACCTATACATTTCCAAATGTTCCTTTTTTTAATTTTCCATCTAAGCAGAAGGATTGGGGGGGGGGAGGGCTTGACCTTGATTTCCCCACACCCTAGTACTGCACCCCCACCTACGCACACACACACACACACACACACACACACAATAATCCCCTGTGGTTGAGGCATGACGACCTAGGTAGACACTTCATTAGTCTTGAATAAAATCTTAAGCTTTGTAAATTGATATTACGTAATTTGTTACAAAATTATTAAGTATTTGCAAGAAATTCAAATGCTATAGGAAATGTCTCAACATACATGAAACTAGGAGCATTGGATTCTTTGACCCTGAAAATGTTAGTTTAGCTGTCAAAATAAAAGCTCTATGTCACTTACAGTAGAAGTCGAGACCAAATGAAGGCACGCATGCATTCTACACAGACGGACTTGTTAAGCAAGCGGTATTCAAACGGAAATACACTGCTACATTTCTGAAATACCAGTATGTGATGCTCCTATGTCATCACTGCACTGTTAAGTGCAATTTGTTTAAGATTTTCAGATTACGGGTTTCTCTGCTCAAAGGTCACAAGGAATGCAACAAATCTATACACGGAGCTGACAATTTATGAACTACATGATGTGAAATTATGAAAATCGTCTGGAAAGCCCCTTTAATGATGAGGCAGCGATGTGTACGTTATTAGTACCACATAATAGTGCTGTGGCTTTTCTTGTATTTGACAGTGTAGGTTGCAGTTTACAGCAATAACGCTATACAAAAATTAAATTGTGCATAACATATCATTCAGTGGTGTCATAATCAGCAACTATGTGCCTACACGTGAAAATAGACAGGCTTTAAATGACAGAACAGCTGCCGTATGTTGCATTCACCAATGCTCAATATCAATGAGCTACTAGTAAATGGCAGTTGCATTCTTGTCATTTACCTTTAAGTACGGTAAACTGCAGAAAAGAATACACGATAACCAGCCACGAACAGAATACGGAAACTGCAGAAGAAATGGCTGTGTGTTGACCAATTATGTTGGAGCAAAATTTCCGTTATTGTACACAAACAGATCAATCTTCCATGGTTGGACGTTCTTTCTTCTTCCTGTGTAAATCTGGCACGGTTGTGCAATAGGATAAGGGACAGATTATGTTTTCCTTCCCTTTTGACGTTCTGTAGAACGTTCGCCAAGACCAACCAAGAGCTTCACAGAAATCATTGTTGATGAAAAAGGTATCTTTATGTTGTCAGACGTGAGGCACGTTGCACAACACCATTGGCCAGAGCTGTTTCTAATTAAAAGAATACGGCGATAAGACACGCAGTCTACGCAGGTGTATGTAAGCCCTATTTTCTCAGAAGATCCATCAGCATTGATCTTATTATCACTCTTGTCACACCACACCCCCTTGGTCTGTCACATACACGGAAGAAAAAAACTTTTCGCAGTGACTCCTACATAACACTTATATCACAAGTTGTCCTAAGATCACAATAAATTCAGCTCATGCAGTGCTTCCTGCCTACATCACCTCATGGCGTTCAAATCAAAGACGAACTTAAGGAACTTCTTTAATATGAAGTCCTGCATGGTTGCATCAGAGAAAATAACATGAACGACCTCACGTATGGTTCAGGGGCCACAGAACAGGGTAAAGGCCGTTACCCCCCCCCCCCCCCCCCATACACACACACACATACACACACACATTTTCCCCTCCTTTCCCTCCCCCCAAAAAGTAACAAAATCAGAAAAAAGAAGAGTAAGGGGGAAATAATCACAACACCTATAAATTTCCAAATGTTCCTTTTTTTTTAAATTTTCCATCTAAGCAGAAGGATTGGGGGGGGGGGAGGGTTAAAACAATGCATTGAAAAGGACAAGACAGTGTATGAATACTTCCATTACTGCACATTGGTAATGTCAGGATTGGATACAGAGGGGAAACCATTTCCGTATTGGAATAAAGTGCAAAGCACTTACCGACTGCAGATCTATACAGGATGCACCATTCTGACAAGGGTTCGACGCGCAGTCGTACAGGTTAATCTCGCAATGTTCTCCTGCAAATCCGTCTTGACACTGACACGTGTAGGAGTTCAGGCCATCGATGCATGTGGCACCAAAGCGACAGTCGGCTGCAGTACAAATTGATGTTATAAACTAATTTACTGCATTTGCAGAATAATATTAATTAATATTAATGATTCCCTGGCATGAGTGAAGATAACGGAATATTCCCAGATACCTTCCACTGGACCTATCGTTACGCGGATTGCAAGAATGTTAAACACGAACAGCTGAAGAAGTTTGCATTACAAGAGCGAAAAACTGTACGATCAAGGACACTAGCTGAGCTCCTGAGAACGACACAGGTTTTCAAAGTCATGGAAAGGCTTGTTTGAACGATTTCTTTATCGTCTGTGTTGTATAAGTCATTCAACGACACCTCTAAATCATCGGCGCTATCACTCACCATCTGTGCAGTCGTCAACGTTTATCTGGCAGTTGGCCCCTGCGTATCCCGTCGGACATTCACACCTATAGCCCGCGACGAGGTCCTCACAACGGCCACCGTTTAGGCACGCGTCGTTGTTGCTACATTCGTTGATGTCAACCTCGCAGTGCTCGCCGGCGTATCCCGGTGCACAGTCGCAGCGATAGCCATGAGTAAGGTCCACGCAGGTTGATCCAGGACCACATGGTTGGTTCAATTCACATTCATCGATCACTGCAAACCATGAAACGTACGAACCAGAAAGATAAATTAAAAGAGAGAAAGAGAGGGAGAGAGAGAGGGGGGGGGGGGAGGGAGAGAGAGGGGGTGTAGGAGGAGGAGGATGGGAAGGGAGGGAGAGGGACTTTATTAGAGTGTTTAATAGAAAATGTGGAAAGAGTATATAGGCTCTGTAAGACCAGGAGCAGATATTTCAACAAAGTGTGTAACATTCTTAATTTGAATCGGATTGGCTTATATCCTACGTCTACATTTCATCTCAATTTGTATTCATCATAGTGACGTTTTTCTCAGTCATTTTTCTATCCCCATCCACCCCCACCCCCCCCCCCCCCCACCCCCATCATTTTATGCTCTTTCGTTCTCACTGCAACCATTCATTCCGACATGATTGGAATATCTCCTCAGGAGCTCACCTTGGCAGTATTCAATAGCGTGCGCACCAGTCTCATGTGTATACATTCCCGCGGGACAAATGATGCACTGGGATTGTTGGATATCCGGCTGGTAGAATCCCCGTGGACACGGTGTGCATGGTTTAAATCCGGTGTAAGACACGTAACCCTTCGGACATGGATCTGTCGAAAGATCACCACAAACATGACAAATGGACACATTATTGGGCTCGTGGTTACGCGAACACTTCCACACAAGCTTTTGCACATAGTCACAAAACATGCCTTATCGGTCACCTGCGTACAGGGGTCACCTTCCGTATACGGTCACTAAAAACAGCCCCGCCCCAAAAAGTCGTGTTTAAGATCCTCTCTGTAGCGGCTACCTGTCTATAACGGCCGCTTTTCCGTCTCCGTATGATTGTCGTTACAGACATGTTTGACTGTATACTTGACGTTCTTCAGAATTGGAATATCTCACTTAGTGAAACCACCGAGTTTGTTCTTCGCTTGAAGGAGAAACATTAGAAATGTGTTCACAAATATTACAAAATCATTATAGTAGTTTCATTGCAACATTCAGATAATGAGAGGACATAAAGATTAAAAAAAAAACCGATTCCACCAGAACGAGGGGACATCTACAATTAATAAACACAACGGAGAGCAATTTCGAAGCTTGGTGGATTTACTTGTGCATTCGTCTTCGGACGCAGAACCAATGGTCCACGTGGTGAAACCTTCAGGACAAGGTAGACACGATTTGCTCCCAGACTCCGGCTGGTAGAAGCCCTCACCACACGCTACGCAGGATTTCACTCCTGAGGCCGAGTAAGTCCCGGGTTCACAGAGGGCTGCGGAGGGTAAAATCAATCAGGGGCTGCTCAAATTTTGATTTTCACCTTTGACTTGTCAGAAATATATGAAAAGATTAACGTATTGAACTCAAAGCACGCGCAAGATAATAATACATCTCTCCTGATGCTGCCTTGTGTCAAAATATGTGGGCTTCTTTTTTCACAGATCCCACTCCAAATCATAGATTCAAATTATCATAGATCCAAGCTCTTAAAATATAATATCTTAGATCTATTCATCAGAAAACCCCATTCAATTTTTTAAAGTAGTCACAGAGAATTGTGAATTGTTGTAAAGCATGTCATTGGTCAGATTTTTCCAAGTTCAGTACCTGGATCCTCTTGGAACTGGTTATTTCACATCCTGAACTTGTATTTGGATTAATTCACTATTTTTAAAGTTGTCATTGCGGAGGGTCCCGTTGTATTTTTTTTTTTTTGGGAGGGGGGGGGGGGGGGGGGGAGAGTTCATACTGTATAGGATAGGACAAGTCTGCAGGAAAAGGCGAAAGCCGAAAATTGCAATGCACTTCAGGACAGTGGACATACTGACCTCTGCATCTGTCCGAAGATCTGCTCCCGCGTGACACAGTGGACGTGCCATCAGGACAATTCTTGCACTGGACTTGTCCGTATTCGTCCTGGTAAGTTCCCACTGGACACCTGTCGCACCTACTGTCACTTTGTCCAGTTCCAGGAGGGCATTGCACTGGTACCAGTGTAACATTAATGTGGAAAATCAAGAAAAATAAAGAAGGAAAGGCAAGGTTATATCGAATTCACATTATTCGAGATTGTCTCTTGACGTGCGGTAGCGTACATAATAACGTGTTCTTTGATTCAAGTTCAAGTTCAAGTTCAATTTCAAATTGTATTACTGAAGTCCTTGGGAGTAACAAATTTGTTGATTTAATCACCCTGATTTGTTTAAGGAGGTCTATACATCGAGAATGTGACACTGTACAAAATACTCTCTTAAGTCACAGTGCAATACCATCAAAGTCCAGACCATATGAGTTGAATACATTTTTTTTTTTTGTTTATTAATCAAAATACCCACAAAACGACAATGTTCAGATCTCCCATACAATATCTATGAGCTCATATCTTCAGAGGATTCTTACATGGAAGCCCTGGTTAAAATTAAGACTATAATTATACGACATAAAAGATAAGTACTCTCGATCATTCGATCATGCCCAATGTATTCATGAGGGATCTTGACATTTTAAGATGGAGTTTCCATCCGGAATGAGGTAAATTTATTTAAGAATGTACATGAGGAATGCAGGTCACCTAGATTTACTCCAAGTATTTTTGGTGAACAAAAGAGGACTGGTAGTAATCATGGTAATAGGTTGTGAAAACTTAGGCAAAGTTTCTCGATATGCTGCGTGTTGGTGGCTCATCGGTTATCGGTCAAAATAGGCATCATCCCTTTCCCTAACACTATACCAATGCAGAACATTGAACTTAAGTTTCAGTCCAATGCCCATGTTTCTCATTTCTTTCATAACTTCCGTCTGTATACGCTATTTTGCATATCAATCGTTAATATAACCCTTCTGGAAAGAACACGGCGTCCCACAGTGAGTTCATTTAGTCGACTATGTGAAAACACTCGAATTTAACAGTGTACAGATAATTTTAAACTGTGGTGTGGCTTTCACATGCAGAGTGTTCATATAGCATGCTTTGTTTTACACTGTGAATTGGTGACTCACATTGTGTTCACAACGCTTGAATTTAACAGTGTTAAGAGATTTCACACTGTGATCACACGGTGATTACACTGTAGTGTTTCTCACACTGTGGGAGACTGTATTCTTTCCAGCATGCTATGGAATATACAGATACAGGCCTTGGGAGTCGCGCTACTCACAACACAGATCGTCCACCAAGATTTCCCCAGGCTCACACGACACAACGTAGTCATCGTCAATGTCGAAGCTCGTTGCATCCAGCGTGATGTTCGTACCGTCAATGGAGATTTCCCCGTCGGTGAGCACGTTTCGTATCGAATCGATGTATGCATCCAGTGCAATACCTTCGGGTGGCACTCCACTCTAAAATGCATTGATGCATGTAATATCAATCATGTGATGTCTGGTAAGCTTGGGGAACATTTACTCATCCAGGGCAGCTCATGACAATTGTTTTTTGTTTTGTTTTTGTTTTTGTTTTTAGCCTACTCCATCCTAATAAACATTAAATGTCTTACTACAGTTTAGTATTACATTTCATGAATTATAAATAAGTTACCAAGTTTGAAACACACATGAAGACTAATGATTGGACTATTCTTAATATTCTTGGTGAAAAGCGTAGTAAATTTAGACATGCTGGTGGCTCAAGATATCATCCCCAAATAATCATGTGCAAATCTGAAATGAAGATTCAAAATCATATCTTTTTCTTTGCACCATTATCGTGCACGGATAACATCGAACGTGTCGCGATGCCTTTTTATGAAGGGGGTTAAGAAAAGTGTCACAGCGTAACTTTTGGCTGCACAGGGCAAAAGAAGCCCCATTTCCCCCTATCTTGGCTCATCCTTTCAAGAATTGTGAGTGAACACGCTATTTGTATCAAATTTTTTATGTAGTTTTTGTAGAATTTAGTAACCGACATTATTATGCGTCAAGGTATATCTTTTAAGAACGTGTGAAGATTGTGATATTTTGAAAGCGGAAACAAAATCAATTTACATATGTATTATATATTACAAAGAATCTGAATTGTCTTTTCGACATGTCTCTTCGACTTACGTGACTCTTTTACATACTGCGGACTATTTTCTTTGGCTTACCTGATCAAAGATATCTGGGTCTTGTGGTGGCGCCACAACTGTAGCAGTGAATGTGAAAGTGAGGACGCCCTCACCGCCCACCTGCCTACGCCGACGGTTCCCCGCCTCACTGCAGGTGACGTGGACACCCCCGATTTTGCAACCTTCGCTAGCTTCGCACGAGAGTATACCGTTCGAAGACTCAGTCACGAGTGCTCTGAAGTACTTGAGAAACTTTTTTTGAATGTCCTTGCTTTCACTATCGCAAGGACCAGCGTAGAATCGGACTCCCTTGGAGAACTTTCGACCGGCATTAGGCGGTATGACTGAAAAGGGAAATGGTTGTTGGGTAGGGAATAAGTTTATGGCTGGAACGGCATACCGTAATGATTATTGTATTGTGTAATGCAAAGGCGATAGTTTCACTGGTCCCGCAACCAATCAATTTACTTAAGATTTTCAGTTTCCTAACGTAGAAAATGAAATATTAGAAAAATATCATGAAATAGAGTTAAACTAATTAAGTTTTGATCTGCCGTTGAAGCACACTGATATGGAATAATTCGACGTTTTGTGATAACGACAAAACATTATGGTTGAAAGATTCAGATATGTATAATTACCTCAATTTGTTTCTTTTAATTTGCTTCCGATGGAGGATTTTTTTTTTTCAAGAGCCAAGTTAGGTCATTTATCAGAAACCGGGAGTTACTATAAGTAATTACTTGTTACTAATCGTTGCTTGCAGACACCGAGGAAATTACGTTCCAGTTTGCAAACGACAAGGGCAAGCAGAATTAGTAGATTGGGAGGTTAGAACGCGTGACATCATTATCCAAACCTGTATCTGACCCAATATCACTATGTAATAGAGGTAAGCTTTTATAAAGTTGAATCATTATCAAGCAAGTTTTGAATTTCTCTAGGACCGAAGGAACCACTCAACAGTGCAATCGGGCCATGGCATAACTGCCGGTCGCAGCGTAGATACACCAGTCACCCATTTCTTTGTGGCGTTGCAGATGTATATAGATTCCGGGACGCCGGCGAACGTGTAGTTCCTGTTACACAGGATCGAGCAGAACGTGTTTTCCTCTCCTTCATGACAGGTCAGGGCCCCGTTCAATGGAGGACGATGATATTCACAGGAATGTTCTACGAAGTATGGAATTAGCAACGGTTTATAGCACTAATTAAAAGAGAAATACAGTGCGTTTAAATACGTTTCATGTTGTGACCTTCTTAGTCACAAGACGGAGTGCTGAGAGAAACTGAACGGAACTCAGCTGAACACCCATCACACAACGCTTTATACATCCATCAAAAACTTATCATAACTAGCTCTTTTCTCAAAGACTACATTACAGTGGACTCCCATTATAACGAAGTCCTCAAGACCGGCCGTTCTCTTTTCGTTAAAACCGAACAACTTAATAAACAATAAAAATTAACAGAGACCCGAATTTTTACTTAGCTGTAACCGGAATTTCGTTATAACTGTGTTCGCTATAACGAAGTTGCACTGTATTTCCATTTGACACATTTGGGAACTCTCACTGTGCAGTTACGTTTTGCAATATAGTCGAGCTTTATCAGTGTAAGTAATAATGGCATCAGGATTCGTAGGCCAAATAAAATCGCAGCTCATGCTTCAATTAATTAGCGTATAGAAAATGACATTACACATGAAGACAAGAGTTAATTACAAAAGTATTTTCTTTCTCTCTTCTACTGAAGCACTTCCAGTCATGCCAGGAACTGTCGGCAGGTTTGCCTATAGAACGCAGATTTCAGTGCCAGCGTGGCAAGAACAAGCAAGAGGACACAATATTGTACATCATTCAGTACATTCTCTTCCCCCCCCCCCCCCCAAACTCTATTTCCAAATACATGTACTACCCGACACGAAGTCTTCGTTGGTGATCAGAATGATGCACTGCTTATTCCATATACACACAGAGTAAAGCATGGGTGGGGGTCGTGCTTTCTCTGTTATAGGATCAAACTTTGGAATCAACTTCCTATTCAATTACGTCAACTGTCATTAACAGAAACATTCAAATCCAAACTGAAACTATATTTGTTCCTCTCATATTGAGGATTGTATAACTGACATGACTGAAATCTATGATAATCAGGAAAATTGTGTTCCTTACCAAGTATATACATGCTTAGTAGTATATTATTTTCTTCTCTTTTCTAAAGTTTAAATTTGTACATGTATTTGTATTGTATTTGTCTTATTTACAAATAGCCATTATTGATAATATCAATTATCTTTATTATTATTATTATTATTATTATTATTATTATTATTATTATTATTATCATTATTATTATCATTATTATTATTGTTATTATTATAATTATTATCATTATTATTATTATTATTATTATTATTATTATTATTATTATTATTATCAGCAGCAGCATCATCATCATCATCATCATCATCATCATCAAAATCATTGTCATTATTATCATTAATTTTAAAGAATAGACCAGACCTGTACTCAACAGGCAGGGGGAGCAAGCATTTCATCCTCATTGCTTTCACATACAGTCTTTCAAAGATAACTGAAAGCTTTTTGTTCCTTGGGTCTTGGTTATGAGCATTTTACTGATTTCATTTTGTTTTTCATTAGCCACCTTATATAAATCATGATTTAACAAATCACAGCTCTCATTATATTCAATGAACACTCACGTGTTACTGTTATCGTGAATTCACAAGTGTTGTTGTTTCCAGACGGGTCTGTAGCTGTATAAACGACGTTTGTGTCACCCAGCGGACATGGCGGAAATGGCGATCCAGGTGTTGCATTGTATTTGTCGATAACGATTGTATCATTTCCGGCGTTGTCGACAAATTCCGGTTCTTCCCAGGTGACGTTGGCGTGCGTCGAAGACGTATTTACTGTGATGTCAGTGGGGCATAGTCTTACCCTTGGCCTTTCTTCGTCTAGGATTAATACATACACAGTCAGAATTTATCTTTTTATGAATTTTACAGGATCGCTTTTATAGAGCCATTATACGTAGCCTACTCATAGATCCTTCATAGAGTTACAATTGATTGCAAGTTTGTCAGTTACAATCAGAACTATACATGGTATTCACTATGTACTTGGCAAGGAGAAAACAGGAGTAGTTTCCCAGTCGATATTTTCCATATTAATAGTCTTTTATCATGGTCACATAACAACAGAACAGTAGAAGCACAATAGAAGCGTATTACGGGGTTATCTCAAATAACTTGTTAGTGCAGTGTACTTATAACATATGATAATTCAGGTGAAATTGCAAAAATTGTAAAAAAAAAAAAAAAAAAAAAAAAAAAAAGATGTTGGTCCAAGGTGGGTTAAGTGAGGTACGCTTGTTTCCTTACAGAAATTATCCGTGCATATAATTAATCCATAATAGGATGAAGTACATTTTGTTCTTGAAATATAAATCACACGGCAACAAATTGTTGCACTCGTGAACGATACTATGATTATCGATAATGCCGTCAGAATGTTACAGACATAGATGTCAGCAAGACAAAAGATCATGGTTAGTTTGTGCGCAAAAATGAGGCACCAATGGCCCATCTTGCGCACTCTATTATCTTGTATGAGTATAGTAAACTTACTTTTGATGTATAGAGGTATAACTACTATTTGGGACATCCTTGAGAAATACAAATTATGTGGTCGCTAGTTTTGTGTTCACTGTCTGCCGTTCACGGGTCGTCTTTTTGTGACTTTAACTGCCTTCTGTGAAGATGGCAGTGCACAGCCCCACATAGAATTGAATGTGAGACACGACCTGATATCACTCAAATTTCATGTCCAATTAGAAACTGAATTTTGGTCAAACGATTGCAACCACAAGGCATCGCATTAAATAGGTAATCTACTGCTAAAACTAAAAAGTGGCGACTTCTTACGGCGTCTTCCGTTACGAATAAGATTTTGCGCCTATTTCAGCAATTCAAAGTTTTTTCTTATGTCCTTATAGTCTTTATGGCATAATACTATTGTCATAATATACTTCTACGCCTCAATCGATTGAGCTCAAACCTGTAATATGAACTGCGAAGGTGCACTGGCTGGTTTCCCCTGCCATGTCGGTCGCATTGTACGTGACAACGGTCATTCCAATGAGGAAGTCATGGGGAGCCTCGTGGCTCGGTGTTAACGTTGGTGGCGCTCCACTGTTATCAGAGGCCGCTGGATCAGTCCAGTTTACAAGTCGAGTTGGTTTGTGATTGTCAGTAGTGCCAGTAATATCTCCAGGACACGTTATGCTAGGTGGTTCGGTATCTACGAAAATCGAGACAAAACCACTAGCATTAACATGGGAAGTTGCATGCTTGATTTTTAGTAAAAGGAGGGAGAGAAAGAACAAAACAGATGGAACTGTTGAAAGAGTTTGTTTGTTTGTTTGTTTGCTTTTATTTCTGCATTCAATCAAATGCAATTTGAATGCAAAATTCAAAAAGTACAAAGACAAAGAATAACAAGTGCAGTGAAATAAATCGATAACAATACATAAATAAATTCACATAGGTGATTGCATTGAGCGATGTTGATCAATCAATTAAGATGAAAAGGTTTTGACCAGTTATGTTGATCAAAGAAGGAGTGCAATTACCTTATAACTCTTTAACAGCAACTGTAGATTCTGTACTTAATGGCTTATGGTTTCCTGGAAGGTACAACAATATTGCTCTCATTTCGAAAACTTTCTAAATTATGTAATGTTGCTCACCTCATGTATTTTTTTAATCTATTACAAGTTATGTTTATTTGCGATGAAAGTCTATTAAAACTTTACCAAGAGAATGGTATGTCACAGATTCTGATACTTTTATTGACATTTGACCTCTTTCAAATTACATAATTATATTTCTACATGAAAAAAAGCATAACAAAATGAATAGCAAAACATAACTATAAAAAACGGACTGGCGATTTTGAGAGTTTCAGTGACTAATGAGGTGGTTGTCATGTTTTTGCTGTAATGTACACTAATAAACATTTAAATATAGACCTGTTACCTAAGAACTGATACACTATGTATAATTTATATGACATCTGACTAATGAGGAGAATAAATGAAACGTGAACTCGCAAACAATATCGGCAAAGAAGACACAGAAGTTCGATTTGAGGTTTGTTTGTTTATTTGTTTGTTTGTGCGCTTGTTTGTTTGTCTGTTGATGTTATCTTTTTCAACTATGGATGATTCGACTGCATTTAAAAAAAAAAAATCTTCCAGCGTTTGTTTGTTCGTACAAACGTTTGTTTTGTTTGTTTCTTTGTTTGTTTGTTTGTTTCTGTGTTTGTTAGCTGTTCATGACTAGGCACTGACAACTGCCAAGAAAAAAGCTATAGGGCAAGGTGGCTGCCCTGCGAGCACTACTCTGTGCGTGGCCTACCTATGCACCCAACTCTAGGGGAAGGGCTGGACCAGGTTCCGCTTGCCGTACACCTGTTGGTGTCATCGGAGCTATTTAGACTATAGCCATTCCCGCACCTGTAGGTACATTCCTGTCCGTATTCGGAGATTTTCTGGCATAGCGCTGGTTCCACGAGCATCGGAGACACCACTTCGAGGGGTTGGCAAGTTTTCTCTTTATAAGAAAGAGGAGAAAATGCGCACAAAGAGGTACAAAATTAATGTGGAGTAAATGGAATCTTCCTCTTCTTCTTCTTCTTCTTCTTCTTCTTCTTCTTCTTCTTCTTCTTCTTATGTTTTCTCCTGGTTTAAAAGAAAACCACAGCGACTTTAGCAGACACACATAATTATAAAGGATATGAATAGACCGGTATATTGGATACTGCATAGACAGACAGATTGATGGATAGATAGAAAGATGGATCGATAGATAGATGGATAGATAGATAGATAGATAGATAGATAGATAGGCAGATAGATAGATATAGATGGATGGATAGGTAGATAGATAGATAGATAGACAGAAAGATAAATAAATGGATAGGTAGATAGATAGATAGATAGATAGATAGATAGACATATAGACAGATAAAATAGGTAGGTATAGCTAGGTATACGTAGATACAGTGTAATTATTATCGGTACAGAGAGAGAGAGAGAGAGAGAGAGAGAGAGAGAAAGAGGGAGAGAGACGTGACAACACTTGCTATTATCTTGCATTCTTACATCAACCTTTGGAGTATTTAGCAAGAAACAGATCAATGTTTTCAATTCTTATGACAATGCTTAATTAAAGCCCAAACAAAGTTCTGGTACGCCTGCAAAAGTTGTCAAATTTTGCTCCAAAATGTGAACGTATGCCTAGGAAATGTGCGGAATAACGCTGTAATAACAAGATATGACACCAAAAAGATTTTGCCACCTCAGGTGGTACCAATATTTGGCATGGCCCATGGACTATAGCATCTGACAGCGGTTATTGTGGTCTTACAAGAAAACCAACTGGTAAGTTTTCTTTTTTGGCTCAATCAGCTGAAAGACAAACACAAAATGTTCATCGTTATATCTAATGTCATCCGTCATCACTGAAGCCATTTAATGTCGGGGAAAGTATATGCGGTTTTGTTTGTTTGTTGTTTGTTTACTTGCCAGATTTGGATAGATTATAAGCTTCAAATTGATAGGCCTGTATGATCTGCACTTCTTTCTATGAGTAAAATTCATATTCAAATGAAAGAATAAAAGAATTAGAACACTGTAACTGTTATATTGCCAAAGATGGCTTAATACCCATTTCTCCCCTGCACGTATTGTTTCTTTGTCAAGTGAACGCAGTCATATCACCCCTATCCTGAAGAGTCTTCATTGGTTGCCTGTATAGGAGCGTATTCGGTTTAAGATACTTCTTTTGGTTTATCACGTTATTGAGGGAACAGCTCCTGATTACAATGTTTATTTGTTTCGTCAATACCAACCTGCACGAACTCTTCGATCCTCAACTTCAGGTCTTTTACATATTCCGTTTTCTAGGAAATCTTGGGGGGAACGAGCTTTCGCTCACGCTGGACTAACACTGTAGAATTCACTTCCTCGTGAGCTGAAAGACTCAAGCTCCATAACATCTTTCAGGAGTAATTTAAAATCCTATTTGTTTAGCAGTGCATTTTGAAGACCAGTGCCTTTTGAAGACAGACTTTCATGACTTTTTTTTTCTTCTGCTTCTTCATCTTCTTCTATTACGGTGATGTACTTATATCTTCAGTCTGTTTGCTTTGATGTAAAGCGCCTTGAGCATTTAATCAAAGTGGAGAACGGCGCTATAGAAATTGTATGTGATATCATTATCATTATTAATGACCTCTGACTCGGATAACGTGATGACACACCTATATCGGTCCCCAACAATATTTTTTTTTCCTCTGGAGGCCCATTTAGGCCACTGAAATCTTTGAGTATGAAATTTCAGTGGCTCGACAAAGATATGTATATGTAGTGGCCAGAAGTAATAGAAAATGTAAAGTATCATTTTGGATTTTAGCTGTCAGATCGAGCTATACCAAAACAAAATAACACACACACACACACACACACACACACACAAAAAAAAAAAAAAATGGTGGCCCGACATCAATTTTTAATGGCCCTGGGCCTTGCCATCGGGCCACCGCTAAAGTCGAGCCATGTATACGTGTAAATAGATAGATAGATAGATGGATAGATAGATAGATCAAGATAGATGGACAGATAGACTATTAAAACTAGAAATGTTGCTTTGGCGACTGGTATGCCTCCGCCATAATGCATGATTTTCCTAATAGGTCTAGATAGTACATGTGGACACTGTGTGATTACATTTTCACAAAATTGGCAAAATATTGGAATGACAAGTTTGTCACAAATGTGTTGAATGTTCACCTTCCTTGACGTAGGTTTAATTGGATGAATAGGAGAGCATGCATCTAGGGATGTAAGGACTTTAACTTGACTTTGACCCATTCATACATTTAGGCATTGAGTAATTTTCAAGGTACAGGTGTAGAGAAAAAGTGCAATTTCTGAATTGAATAGTAAATTGTTACCATTTTCATCTGGCCCTTGACCCTAAAATTCATAAGATTTCAGGTAGAACATGCATAATATGTACTAAATTTCAAGGTAACTTGAGCCACTTCCGAGATATGGAGGAAAAAGTTAGTTCAGCACTTTCACTTGATCTTTGACCTTTTGACGTTTGAGGCAAAAAGAGAAAAAAAAAAACTTTCCAGAGAGTTTCTATTAGGTTACACACGCATACACCAAGCGTAAAAAAATAACCCTGCTGGCATTGCATAAATATGAGGGTAATAGTAAAATTTTGAAGTCTTGTACTTGACCTTTGACCCCTGACCTTTGACCCCATGAACCCTACATTCTCTAGATAATCACTTCCAGTCAGTACATGTATATACTATGTTCCATGAAGATACCTTGAACAATTTTCCAAGGTACGGAGAAAAAAAAGAAGTTTTAATATTTTTGCTTGACCTTTTGACCTTTGACCTTTGACCTTTGACCTCATGACCCAAACTTTCACCAGAGAATCTTAATTGGGTAATACATGTATACACTAAGTTTCAAGAAAATCTCTTCAGGCATTCAATAGATATGGTGGAAATAGTGAAATTTTATGTATTTGACCCTGACCTTTTGACCTTTGACCTTTGACCTCATGACCTCATGACCCAAACTTTCACCAGAGAATCTTAATTGGGTAATACATGTATACACTAAGTTTCAAGAAAATATCTTCAGGCATTCAATAGATATGGTGGAAATAGTGAAATTTTATGTATTTGACCTTGACCTTTTGACCTTTGACCTTGAGCATGTGCACCCAAAAGTTGATAGGCACAACTTCACCCCCTAATACACATACATGCCAAGTTTCATTAGGATACCTCAACAGGTTTCGATAGTTACCTTGTCCACAAAATTCATAACGGACGGACGGAAGGACGGACGGACGGACGGACGGACGGACGGACAACCCGAAAACATAATGCCTCCGGCACCACTTCGTGGCGGAGGCATAAAAAAATGTCCCTCAGAAAAGCATAACTTACTTTGACACTTCCAGTCATGCCGAGACCATGCACCGTTGGTGTCGCCCTGTGGCTGACACTCTGCAGTACCTTGGTTGATGGCCGATCCCACCATCTCGTAACCATTATGACAAGTGATATTACACGTTGTTCCAAGCCTGTAGTCATTTGGGGAGCTACATGTGACGTCTGCGTTTGGTGGCGGTGTCAACGCAGGACACGTAATTCCTTGGGTGCACAAGAATCAATATATGCATGATATATTTAAGTGAAAACAAATAATGACATATCGAATTTGAAGATGACATTTTAACTCTCAAAATACCGGCGTGGACAGGACGTTATAATAGGATAAGCAGACATCCCAACTATTCTGAATCTGGAGGAAAGAATCTGAATTTTGACCATTTCCAGCTCTTTTTCCAGTAGGAGTTTCTTATTTTTCTTGATAATTTTACTGCACACTCCTATGGGAACTGCTCTTTCTTTCCTATTTTTTAGCCAAATCATTCCTATTTTTTGGTCAGAAAGGTTGGGAGGTCTGGATAAGCACATATTACAGCAACATCGGATATCGTATTTCAGGTGAAATGTTGTTGCAAGATTCTCTTTCTTCTTTTTTTTTTCTTTCTCTCTCTCTCTCTCTCTCTCTTGCCTCGGAACTCTTAAAAAGAAAATGGTTCTTTATTCACTTCTTTCAAACTTAGTCGAACCAACTGCTCAACTTTCGTTCGATTTTCGATGCCATGTTGTCAACTCACTTTCACACTGCAAGAAGTCATCCGACCAGTTCCCGGTCTCCGTGCACCTAGAGCTGTTCGACCCTCCAGAGACGCGGTAGCCATTCAGACACTCGAACTGACACGGGGTACTGCTGTACGTATTCGGGCAGTCGGATGGGCTCATGGCGACTCCATTTTGGTTTAATGACCGGGCCGGACATTGAACAGCTGCGGGATTGGTACATAGGAGGAAAGGAAAGCTCATTAAAGGTTCCCTGGAATACAAATGCATGTTAATTTGTGTTGATTTATGCTACCCTCAACATCACTTTTGCATGTTTCTGTGATATTAATATGACTAACAAAAGACATGGCGAGGGAACATGCAAGTTATGCTCAGTCGAGGGAAAGATGCACGCCAATCTCTTTTGTTAAACATATCAGTACTTTAGCAATATAATTGACAGATGAGGTCACAACAGGTATATTGGTCTGGAAGGATCTTTTGTGGGCGTATCCAAATAATCTGAAGGAAAATAGAAGAAAAATAGTTAAAAATATATGGAATGTTTCTAGACATTTGTTTCATGGCAAAACTGATATGTTGATGGTATATACGAATCAACACAAATCAACATGCCTTATTTCAGGGAACCTTTAATAATCGACGTCTTATACCCGTGTGTCGCTACATGTGGTCGACTGTTCGAAGGAACACGTGTTAAGAATACTTCTAATGGTTTCTAACGGTTTCTGATGGATTTTCGACTTGGGAACCCAATATCAATAAATTATGTCAAGTACTCCTTGCACTGTGAGATGCACAAACTCTTGAAAACTTAGAAATCATTCCTTTGAAAAGGTTAAAAAAAATCACATTTTTTTTTTTACAATGTTTCATCGTCAAGCAGCATAGCTCCACGGGAATACAAAATCTAAATCTAAAGCGAAAGCAGAGACACAAAACAAAAGCAAGAAAGAGCGGTATTGACATAGTACATGTATCTACAATAATCTGCATATTAAAGAATGTTTCATACGTGAAGCATGCTATAATACGTGCATATAATATACCGTTCTTATTGAGGAAGACAAATTGAAGAAAGCTGAAAAATAAATCACAACCCAACCCCCACCCCTCCGCTTAATATGTTCTTGCTTTCATAATTCGTATGATTAATGTAGTATATTGTACATATTATACATGATATAGCATACGTATATCTACAGCATGTACAATGATCTATTCATGTAGTACTGAATATTATCATTATCTTATTGTTATAATTACGTAGCATATCTATCTACAATAACTGTCTATGTAAAGGTTTAATTTTAGATGAAAGTTTTACCATCGTTTTTAAACATATTCTCCCAAGAACAATACAGCGTATCTGGTAATCCTAGAAAGACAAAGACATGAAAATGAAAATCGAAGGGGATAATGACCTTCGCAAGTATCGTTGCTGGTTCCCTCGTATCCTGTGTCGCATTCACAGTCTGCGCGGCTAAGGCTTCCGGTAGAACTCGTGGACGAGTGGGTCGGGCATGATTTACAGTCGATATTTCCTCTAATGGATTTGTAGGTTCCACGCGGACAAGCTGTGACAACCAATAAACAAGAAGAGAGCAAAATGGTGCATTATATCCACAGCTTGGGGCATGTAACAAAAATTATACCGGGATTTTGAAACACTAGTAGCCACTATCATGTCGTTAAAATGATCTGTTTGAGACATAATCATATATAGTGTAATATCAAAAAGTAGTCTCCACCTCAGAAGCAGTTTGCCTGAAATTCGTTAGACTTGCACAAGATCTGCATGGGTCTACATCATACAGGATTTAGGACTGCAAGTCAAGAGTTCCATGCTTCCTCTACTTAAAGTAGGGTTTATACTCTGCCTGTAACTGACGTGCATCTTTAATGTTAGACCATCTTGACATGGATATCTTTGGGTGGTTTAGCACTAGAAATTAACACACAAGTATGGAAGATTATCACGTAAGAATTCATGAACTAAATTGACGCCATTATATCCTCGACGCATACAAACTATAAATGGGTCAGTTCCCACCCCGTGAGGAGTTACTTCTGTACTGCAGGTGATTGATCCATAGAACACGGCACCATTTCATAAAAAGTTGATATGATAGAAACTTTTGCTGGAATGGCCATTGCCATAGTAACGACAAGAATCCAGTTTCCTGATTGGCTGTTGCCATTGGAAGTTGCCATCCTATTTTTTTTTTTTTTTATGAAATGGGGCCCAGGACATTCTCTTGGTTATTTTCCCCGATATTCATTATTCGCATGCATTGCGTGTCAATTTCTGTTGGGCATGTATATTCCTTGACATATCCTGCGTTTGCTCTAAAATTGCAACCCCCCCCCCCCCCCCATTCCGCTTCTACTAGAAGAATTTCCAGAGGGAACCTTATGGTGATTCTTTTTTTTTTTTATTTAAAGAGCAAAAAGTGTGTCTGAGGGATGGGGGCGTTGTAGCCCCCATCCTCTTCCATGATTCCACGAACCCTGATATACAGTGTACATGCTGGGCCTTATACACATACTTGCAAAGAAATCGGAGCATAAGTGTTCGTACCAGTACATCCAGAGGATGTCATGTAGAATCCCGCATTGCACACACACCCCTGGACTCCGCTTTTAGTAGCACAAGAGCACAGCGAGTTTGGGCCACACGACGAAGGACAAGCATTGCCACTGAGTAGCAAGAAGTCATCATCCTTCACATCTGATGAGAGAAATATAGGAGGCGACTGCATTTCTAATCAGATCAGGCATTGCCAGTCATTTTTAAACTCAAAATTATAATCACATTTCAATTTCAATTTCAATTTCAATTTATTTTTTCATACTTCTCAATGAAGGAATGCACAGCAAATATAATAAAAACATAGTGAATCATAATATCCGGCTTGGATGTACAGTAAATTAATGTAAGAATATAAAACATAGTGGTCAATCATCGTACGTTTGGTTCTATGTATAACGCTAAAGAAATATGACGGAACCTACTTAAAAGCGAGCTTGTTAAGCGTAGGTCCCAAATTCTGAACAGAGTGTAAAGATGAGGAGCACGGATGCAACGTAGGACCAAAATAAAGAGAAACAAAAATGAAAGGCAAAAATACCTGGTGTACTAACAGAATCTTCTCAATACATTAATAGTGATATACAGACAACCACATTCTGCAGATGTAAGAACAGTTGATTTAACAATGTTGACAATAGTGTAGTAGTATGATTTGAATAACGGTGAAAAGAGAACAACTCGACATGCGAGTCCTCGGAGGAGATACGGGAAACCTAAAGAGTGAACATACAAGTACTAACATTCAAAGAAAATTTGGAATTAATTAGAATTAGAATTACCAGCCAGTATAGCACTAAGGGGAATACAACAAGCCAGCTGTTCACGCGTTCCGAAGTCTTAGGGTATCAAAAAGGGGTACTGGTGTGAAGGAATTAAAGAGCGCAAACAGAGAGGCTTAGCTGATTTGAATAACAACAACCAACACAGCAGGTAAAGGCACATAAACAAGAAAGAAGGAAATTTCAATGGACTTACGCGATGTAATTATTCAATAAATTATGTCTTAATTTGTATTTGAAGGTCGACAAAGACAAACAACCTGCGAGTTCTATGGGGAGATCGTTCCAGTACTTAGGCCCTGCATACATAATTGTTTTTTTCGCAAAAATGGTTCGGGTACGTGGTAGGTGATAATCGTCACGTTGGCGGGTGGGATAGTTATGAATAGAGTAATTTCTTTTAAACATATGCAAAAAAATATCAGGAAGATCATTTTTGGATAATTTGTACATGAATATCCCTAAATTGTAATAAAACAAATCTGACAATTTTAAAATTTTGTTCTTATGGAAAAATTCATCTGTATGAGATAGATACCCAGTCTTATCAATTATTCTAATAGCGCGCTTTTGTATGAGAAAGAGCGAGTCAAGCAAAGACTGGGTCGTGTTACCCCATGCCAGTATTCCGTAGTTGAGGTAAGGGGAAATCATAGTCGAGTATATAATTTGCAATATATTGGTGGGGAAGTAATCTTTCAGTTTATTTAGAATTCCTGCATTCCTAGATAAAACTTTGGTTAAAAAGTTGATGTGAGACTTCCAAGATAAATCGCTATCAATATACAGTCCGAGAAACTTAACACTATCAACCTTCGTTAAATTAATGCCATTAATTTGGACATGACCAGGAATAAATTGCAAAGAGTTACTGAACAGCATATAATATGTTTTATCAATGTTTAGTGATAACTTGTTGGCATGAATCCAGGATTGAACAAGTTTCAATTCGCTGTTTAACATATGAATAAGCGTATTAGGATTACGATGTGAAAGAAATAGATTTGTGTCATCTGCAAAGCATATAAAAGAAAGAATCTCTGATGAATTTTGGAGATCATTTATGTACAAAATGAATAGTAGCGGGCCGAGTAGGGAACCCTGGGGGACACCACATGTAATTGATTTCATTGAGGACTCATGACCATTAAGATAAACATACTGCTTTCTATCAGTAAGATAATCTCTAAACCATTCTAAAGCCGTCCCGCGAATGCCGTAATGGCTTAACTTATAAAGGAGAATATCGTGGTCTATCGTGTCAAAAGCCTTCGAGAAATCAATAAAAACACCGATGGTGTGTGAAGCATCGTCAAGAGCATGTGCCACTTTATCAATAAAAGCCAATAAAGCGTGGGTTGTGCTGTGTTGCTTTCTGAAACCGAACTGAAAATTCGAAAGAATATTACAATTAATAAGAAATCTGAGAGTTCTTTTATGAACAAGCTTTTCCAAAATTTTTGAAATTGAAGTTAAAAGAGATATCGGGCGATAATTATTAACATGTTCTTTAGGACCCTTTTTGTATATAGGAACAACTCTAGCGACTTTCATTTTATCAGGAAATTTTCCGCTTAATAAAGATTGATTGAAAATATAGACGAGAGGAGAAACTATTTCATTTATCACATTTTTTAAAAGAAAAATTGAGATACCATCATCACCTGTACTCTTCTTATTATTCATTTTACAAACAACTTCTTTAATTTCATCATCAACAATAGGAACGAAAAAGAAAGTCAGTGCGTTCCTATCCCCTAAGAACGAATGAAAAGGTGTCCGTGAATGCGGTATTTTGCTGGCAAGATCTGGCCCGAGGTTAACAAAGAAGTCATTAAATACATCCGCCATCGCCCCTGGTTCATCTACTGAACAACGGTCTTTCAAAATGGAATTCGGGGAATTTTTATCTGCAGTAGAGTTTAAAGCTGTGTTAATCACCTTCCACGTACCCTTTATATCGAACTTACATTTGTGAAACTGATTGGAGAAATACTGTTGCTTAGCTGTACGTAGAGTAGATGTAAGCGTATTTCGATAACGAATATAAAAAGATTTGTTTAAAGCATTTGGGGATTTACGGTATCTACAATATAATCTATTTTTCTTATTAATAGACTTAAGGAGAGATCTCGTGATCCATGGTTGTCTTGGTATTTTCTTATAATTTGATCTAGATCGTTTTATTAATGGTACATAACTATTACAATTTGTTGTTAAAATATTCATGAAAATTTCAAAAGACACATTTACATTTCCAGAACAGTAAATAGGAGACCAGTCAACTGACCTCAATCCCTCCCTCAGTCTATTTAGATTACATTCAGACATATCACGAAAACCAGAGTTATGAGTTGGTGTTCTTCTCGTGAAGAACTTGGAAACAAGCGCGAATACTGGGAAGTGATCTGAGAGATCTGAAAC
Organism: Diadema setosum; assembly: GCA_033980235.1. Classification (NCBI taxonomy): domain Eukaryota; kingdom Metazoa; phylum Echinodermata; class Echinoidea; order Diadematoida; family Diadematidae; genus Diadema; species Diadema setosum. The sequence continues at coordinate 35,101,633 of CM067068.1, read as the reverse complement.
AACAATACCAGGTGTAACGTCAAAAGATAAATTATTAATAAATATATTGTCAATGAGAGAAGAAGTAGCATCAGATATACGAGTAGGTTTTCTTATAAGGGGAATATAAGATTTTGACAACATAAGGTTGAGGAAATCTTGGCAGATTGGAGTATCATTGCAGTTTAAAAGATTTATATTAAAGTCACCCATTATAATACATGTCTTATTGGCAAAATATTTATCAGAAAGAAGTCCGTGAACTAACTCAATAAATTCAGAAGGGTTGGAATGAGGTGGCCTGTAAATTTCCCCCAAAATAATGTTACCTTTGTGTGGAGTTATAACCTCAATGAAAATACTCTCAAGACATTCTGAAATGATACAATATTCATGTAGCAACTGACAATTCAAAGTTCGTGTGACATAGAAACCTACTCCACCACCTCTCTTACTATTCCTGCTATTAGTAAGTAATTTAAAACCACTGATCATGAATTGGGAGGAAGGTGACGTCTCCTTTAGCCATGTTTCACTGAGGCCAATAATAGTATGTGTGAATTGCAACTCGTTAACAAGTGAAAGTAATTGGTCGAAATTTTTGTTTAAACTCCTAATATTAATATGTGAAACAAAAAGATCTTTAGAATTTGAATGAGATAAGTTGATGATATCTTTTTCCAAATGATAATAAGAGGACACATTTTGAGCAGAAACATCATTAGTATCTAAGTCAAGCTTTAATTCTTGAGTTTCTGTATTTAAAGATGAGACAAAGTCGGTGCTGTCACCTTCTTCACAGTCAGAACAGTTTAAAGAAAATTTCATTGCAGCTGGCTGGTAATCACATACTTCGTTATTCATTGCGGGAGGAAGATTTACGTTAATTTGTTCAGCCATTTTTGAAAATAGGCAAACACAAGTTACATAATGACTTGTTTACTAGGAATGCATGCTCATGACTTTGGTTGCCATATGTCTCTTGGAAGCAGTGCTCGAAAATAACATTCCGCCGATGAACAGTAAGAAAAATACTAACATTCACGTGAGGTAAAGAAGGAAGAACTGATGGTGGCAAGAATACAATGTAATTTGCTGAACTATGTACAAGGAACAAGTACACAATATCAAAGGATGAGCGGTAGGTGTTGGAAAATTCCATGGAGCAAACAAATAATAAAAAAGCACTGCGGGCAATCTGCGTCACTAAGACGAGGTAGCGACCATAAAAGCATTTAACAAATTTAAGCTCATAATTCCCGGGTATCAATGTTACCACACACCGAACTACAGTAGTTATTCTGGATATTATATGAGTTGAAAGGGACTTGAAGCATCTTCCAGAAGCAGAATTCAGTTTACGTATATATGCGAACAATAATTTGTTATCGAATAGTTTACAAATCAGAGACACCAGCAGTTTGTTATATACACTTGCAGACATGTGGTTTTTTGTAAACGAGCGGGAGCACTTAGCACATGGGGTATTATGGCAGTTATTGATTGTCGAACCGAAAATGCATTGAGAAGTAACAATAGATTGTAACACATTCATGGAAGAACGTATATCCAAAATAATGTAGAACAGGAATTGCTCTAATTTCGAGCACATAAAAAATGCACATGTGAACACAATCAAGAACAGACTCCGAACGTCCATATCTTGGACACGTTCCCGGGATGTGACGGCCACACACCCTACCCCCCCCCCCCCCCATCTTTCTTTGGGTCCAGTCAGGTGCTAAACACAAGATTGCTAACAATTGAACATTTACGTACATTAAAGTGGAGTATCGCAAAAAAAAAGTACAGTGAACAATCGTGAGAGGAAATAGCCTTGTCTCGTGCAGCAGAAACAATAAATGTGGCAAAACCCACAGTCTGGGTGAAAAGCGTATGGGGTGAGCATGCTTGGCTCAGTTAAGTTGACATGACCGTGACCGTTTGGTGAAAAAGAGTGATACAACGAATATGTGGGTTTCAGATTCTAACAAGTAACGAGTCATTCGCGACTGCTTAACAAATAATACTAAGGTATAAACAACCTCTTGATAGTTGATGGCGGGCCGTGAACGACACATTTAGGCCTAATATGACTGTGCAATTCAAGAAATATCAAGTAACACGGGAGGAGTGTTGTTTGATACACACATTCAGGATAAAGTTATAATATACGGAAAAACAGGGGTAAGATATGAACATTAAAGGTAGAATTGAACACGGAAAAAAGTTAACTGTGGGGTGGCCTATAACAATCAGGTACCGTTAAACTCCCGGTTCAAAAAGTGTGTCTTATTTAACCACAATAGACTATATCTTGATAAACCTGCTGACAAATTTAGGCTTTATAGGATGTGAGAGCAGAAAAAAATCTAATGCAACAGAATCACATATGCTGTAGAAACTCATTCCTGAAACAGATTCCAGCTCGTGGTGCCTTTCTCCTTCCAGTATAGAAGCACATTTGGACCTGCCAGCGAAATTTTCGTCGACACATGTTTCTCCTTGCGTAGATTAAAGGCAGCCTTTGCGAGCACAATCCTTTTGGCTTTCAGGGCTGGAGGAAGGTCTGTACGGACGGTGATCCTCCGGGAAACCTGGGCTGAGGTGGCGGCACTAGATGCCCCTGGTTGGCGCTGGCGTTGGCGGTCTTCGAAGGCGCCCAGGATTCTGTTGCGATCTCGCATATACACGAATTTTGCGATGATAGCGCGCGGGACGATGTCACGAGACGGGTAAGTGTTGTCCTGATTCGGCGTGGCGGTGTCGCGACGAGGAAGGCGATGTACGTTGACCAGGGCAATGTCGTCAGCATCGCTAATCCCCAGGTAAGTAAAAGTTTCGCGAAGTACATCTTCGACGTGCTCATTGTGTGCCTCTACGACGCCATAGAAGAGGAGATTTGACCGCCTGCTATGGATCTCCATAAGTGTCAGCTTGTCTTGTAGCTTGGTGATTTCTTCCGCCATCTTTTTTTCCATGTCAGGTAGTCTTCTCTGCTCAAGCTCTGTAAGCTTATCTGAGTTCATTGACACAGAATCCTCGAGGTCGGAAATCTTCTTGTTGATGGAAGCGACTTCATTAGATAGGGAGTCGAGCTTCGCACAGACATTCGCCGAGGAGCGTTGGATGCTGCGTTGAATGTCAGCAAGTGTGGGTTCGGCAGTCTCGGATTCACTTGAGGATTCGGGCCGGGCAGAGTGGGCCAGATGAGCGGTGGCGCTCAGCTCCTTGGTGGTTTGACGGGTTTTGCGGGAAGCCATGTCAACACAGGTAAGTATGTATGACGACGAAGAAGAGGTCAAATTTTACCCCAAAAACAATATGGCTCCAGTAATTAAAAGGAGGTATGACTGGAACAATGCGACAATTTGCAAATTGTTGGGACCACAAAAACCTTGGGCAGTAGTTAGCGTGTTTCAAAAAGTAAGAGGCGAGCGAATAGGGCGGCGGCCGAGAACCCGGGAGTAACTACAGTTGCACGTCCGTCTCCATCGAAGAATGAATAGGGAATGAACATTGTAATTGTCTGAGAGAACGTTTGTGCATAACAGTGTATATTTTTAAAAAATTATCATATTTTTTTTTTACCTTGTAACATGAAAATGGAAATAGAAGTATACAAAGATTACAGAATTCGCTCAATCGCGGACGTACACAAGTAAAGTAAAACAAACTTGAGAATTTACATCGAAGTTTGGATTGTGTCACTTCTTCGCTCTCAAACACTTCACCCCCCCCCCCCCTTTAGAAAGAACACAATGTCCCACAGTGTGAAAGACAATGTCGAACACAGTGTGAACACAATGTGACCACATTGTGCACCCATATTTAAATCTCTTCACCTTGTTAACATCGAGCATTTTAACACTGGGAACACATCCACTGTGAATCATTTTTCACATTGTGAAACAGAACATCACTATAGGTGAACACTCTGTGAAAAACCACACCACAGTGTGAAATCATCTTCACACAGTTAATTCCAGCGTTTTACATAGTACTTTGTGGACACACTGTGGGCACACTGTGGGCACACTGTGGCACACCGTGTTCTTTCCAGCAGGGGATCCCCAGAAAGAAAAAACAAACAAACAAACAAACAAAAAAACAAAAAAACAAACACAAAAAAAGCACAAAAACACAAAAAACCCAAAGAAACAAAACAAAAAAAGAAATTACAAGCAAACAAACTAGGCATAATGATTTCGTATCTTTCTCTAACAAATACGTTATGGCAGAGGACATCAATGCTCCCATAGAGTTGTACCTGTTTTGCATTTTATTTTCATTTTTTTTTTTGAAACCATACACCCTCCCCCATGAGATCCGCCACTGGTCATGTGAATATGTATATGCAGATAAGAGCAATGTGGATTGAGTGAAAGCAGCAACATTAGTAGAACACATCAGTGAAATTTTGAAGAAAATCGGACAATCGATGCAAAAGTTATGAATTTTTAAAGTTTTGGTGTTGGAACCGCTGGATGAGGAGACTACTAGAGGTTATGACGTATGAGTGGACAACAATACCAAGAAAATATAAAGAAAATTCTACAAAAATCCATTTTTCATGAAAATTGCAAATTCCATCAACTTGATATTGACATATGTTAAGGGTAGCAATTATTCCCCCTGCTTTCTGAAAGAGGTTGGTCCATTGCTCTTTCATGATTCTAGAAAAGTGAATTTTTGTTGAATTTCCTTTATATTTTCTTTGTATTGTTGTCCACTCATACGTCATATCCTCTAGTAGTCTCCTCATCCAGCGGTTCCAACACCAAAACTTTAAAAATTCATAACTTTTGCATCGATTGTCCGATTTTCCTCAAACTTTCATTGATGTGTTCTACTAATGTTGCTGCTTTCACTCAATCCACATTGCTCTTGGGGTTTATATTCCCTTTAATGGGTCGAATGCATAAAACAAGCAATTGCTTGTAAGCAATTGCTTCAAGCAAAAGCACAAGCTCGTCTAGCAAAAGGTCTAGCTCAAGCAATTGCTTAAATCCATATGCGTAACCTTTTGCTTGTGCTTATCAATACCTTTTGCTTGTGCCGCACAAGCAATTGCTTGCGTTTTCAACAAAAGGGACGTCACGCCTGTGCAAACACAAGAACAAAGGCGGGTGTGACAGCATGTATTTTAAAGGGCGTGTGTGTGCGGTAACATTTCCTGACATAGCAGAAGACCTATGAAATGACACTCATAAATGCACACACAGACGCACATACACATCTATACACACACACACACACGTACTGGCCGATTCCCATCACTGCTTCTGGTAGCCCGGATCTGCCAGGTCGCATGTGGAGAGAGGTCTCCTTGCTCTTCACCGAAGTCAGACATCCTACCTGTTTTTCATCACATTTTGCGTGCTAACCACTGGACATTCCCGTTGTTGAAACAAAAAAGTTTCTTACACTACTTAGGAGTAATTTCTTGTAGATTTATACCATTCCTGCACAAGTGTGGTCTTTCTTTTATGAATACGAAAATGATACTTAAAAGGGAACGTCCCAGTTAAGCAAAAGCTCAAGCTCATTTTACAGAGCTTGGAAAATCGTAAACAATTGCTAGCAAGAACAAGCAAAATGTATGTTTTATGCATACGTTTTTAAGCAAATGCCTGGTCTCTAAGCAATTGCTCGCGGGCAGCAAGCAACATTGCTTGTGCTTGCTAGCAAGAGCTTCTGCTCGCAAGCAATTGCTTGTTTTTATGCACACGGATTCGAGTAAAAGGCTAGCACAAGCAATTGCTAGCGTTTATGCATCCGGCCCAATGACTGACACAGGTTATAAATCAAAAGAAAATGTACAACATCGACGTTGGGAAAACCAAAAAAAAAAAAAAAAAAAAAAAAAACTCCGAAAGAGAACCATGGAATGTTATCTCCAGAGGCTGTAAATACACTGCAACAATATGTCTTTCACTTGATTTCTGGTTGACAAATAAATGAAGACTATAGACGAAAGGAGAGAAAGATATTGAATAAACCCTTAAATCACTATCGTCTCCATGAATATACACAAAAATAGTCTTTGGCTATGACGGGGATAATACTGCAGGACGTTTCGCAATGTATTAAATCTTAGAGATATTTCTGTCAGGTCACGTTAGTATTTGCACCTGCTGCGAAGATACTGTGTGTAACAGGAAAAGGTTGCACAAACTCTTGTGTGTGTGTGTGTGTGTGTGTGTGTGTGTGTGTGTGTGTGTGTGTGTGTAAAAATCATATATTGTGGACATGTGAAGGTGTAATTACCTGACTTGATCACATCACCAAAGTCCGAAACATCTCCGAGCTGTTCAAGATAGAAGAGATGGTCCTCGACAGAGGTCGCTATTGCCTCCAGCTCTGCCTCGTTAATACCTGATCCCAATCCAATGGAAAAGATAGTGATACCTTGGTTCTTTAGCCCCTGGGCAGTGTTTAATGGAGGTCCGCCGTCATTGGAGGCTCCGTCAGTTGACAGCATAATAACCCTGAGAGTTTGTAAACAAGGTGGGGGAGGGGTTGAATGAAGAGGTGACAAAACGATGATTCAAGTGGCGAGACATTCTAAATTCAATTCAATTCAACTCACTTCCATTCAATTATAGTTATTCCATCAAAAGGGAAAAAACATAATACAAAGCTTAAATTTCGCTACACATTTCACTGTTTTTAAAAAATTGTAAGGCGTTATTCGAAGGTTTGTTACTGAATTCGGACAGTTCGTGTATCATCAAACAGCTGTCAAAAAGAAATAAGGTTTTGTTCGAAGGTTCAATAATCCGAAATTGAAAGAAGGTTCGTTATTTCGAAGGTGCGATAGTCCGACAATTGAATAAGGTTCTGACTAATTCAGAAAGTTTCCTCCTCGATTGTTCTTCCCCGCGATCCGATCACCCTACGTTAAAAACATAAGTGGGAACTCACTGCAGTAAACTCATTTTGTGAAAAAAAAAACACCTAGGCCTATAGATACATATGATATATAATACATGTAACGATTGAATACACAATGGATAAGGCCTGCATGTATAACACAATGGAAATGTTTATTATTGGTATATGCTTACTTCTTAACACCACTACGTCCTTGGGACAATACTTGTCCTGCTCTCTGTAAAGCATTGTTGGTGCATGTGCCGCCGCCATCATACCGAACAGTTGAGTCGATGTCTTGGTTGAAAGTGCACTTACTCTTGCCCGCTGGGGTTGTGATGTAATCGACATAAGTGTGAATCTTATTACACGACGAATACGAAACAATGGCAACCCTCGTCTTTGCTGGTTGTATTGGAAATATCAGGGAAGCTGTCTTGACAAAGACGACGGATTTGTCGTAGTCCGTCACTCCGACGCTTCCAGACGAGTCGGGCACGATGACGAGATCCGTGGGGTCGTCACCAATGGTCGACAACATCATATCTCGGAATCGGGTCCCTACATCAGTAACCTGCTGGTTCCCTGCCACATGATAACGAGCTATCAAGTGGAAACATGCAAGGACTATTACCCCGCGGGATAACATGATCAACTCAAACTTTAAAACGGAGCTCCCTTTTTATCTGTGCCAAGGTAATCTTAACTGCCTCTTCTGTAAGAACAACCATTCAATCGAATAAAAAAACTGGTACCCCTCAGCAATACTTCGTAAGACCTCTCAGAGTATGTCTACAGTACAGGCAGACATCGGTCGGAATGCATTTGGACGACTCATCATTTGGCGATGTTTTGATGTGCTGCCGAAAAATCTTACCAGCATCACCAAAAAGTTGAGCTGGGAATGCTGCAAGCTCTCTATAACATGTTTATTTATACATGCATTATAATCAGGTCGTACTCTTGTACTCTTGCAAGTGCATCCCGGTACATACCATGGCCATACGGATACACTGTGACAGACAAAAACAAACAACAACTGTGAGAGTGCGCATTTCCTTCCTTGTTGTATTGGCGAGATCTTTGGCTGTTTCAAAAGATAAAACAAGAAACCTTGAACTTTTGCATACTCTTTGATTTGGCGGCGTATGCGTATGGAATTTTATTGGTCGTTTAAGCCACGGGTCTCCAGCAGGCGTCAGACATACGTCGAGCTTTTTTTTTTTTTTTCGGGAAGCAGATGAGATATTGTGATGTCTAAAAATAGTCAAACTTCGAAGAAGAATGACTTTTGACATTTGCAAAGTCCTTTGATTGCGTTTTAGTAATGCCATATGAATTAGAATGATGCTTCCACTAAATTGTAAAAGAAGATGCTGGATAATGAAGAAGATCAGTATCATTAAGAGCGGGAGTCAGACCAAAATGAGTTGGGGAACCATGACTTACAAATCCAATTCAGAAATTAAGACAGGAGAAATTATTCACATTTTATATTACTCTCTTGCATTACCTTTACACAAACAGCAAAGACGGAAATATACTAAGAAAATCTGGTGGTCGCGAAATATACACACGGAGGTAACAACGCAGATAACTTTCTCTTAATGTTTGAGATTTACGCTGTTATTTTTGATTTCCTTCCTATTGTGACAAAAAATTATTTGGTTTGACAGGTTACTCTCTGCCAAATGATTTGTTTGCTTTTTTACATGAACAGCGTGGAGAATGCGAAAGGAGAATCCGAGCAAAATGGCAGATTGTCACTGTAATCCTATTCCTTTTACTGAAATATAATGTTGACATATTATCCGATGCCGTGTAATGTTCTTACAAATGCAACTACGGTAACAGTGAGTTTTCAGTATTTAAAGAGTGACGCAGTACCAGTGGTGATAACTGCGGTTACACTTCGTTATTCCGAAGTTCCCTTATCACAAAGGTTCATCAATCCGAAAATGAAATAATGTTCTTCTGTTCTGAAGGTTCGTCAATCCGAAAACGAAATAAAGCTAGAAATGCGGAAGGTTCATTATTTATGCACATTTTTGTTCAGATTTACGAACTTCATTTAATTTTCGGATTAACAAACCTTGGGAATGACAAACCTTATTTCATTTTCGAGCTATAATGAATTTTCGGAATAATGAACCTAACCGATAAATGCAAGTTATGAGCACGTAAAAACTTGTCAGCAATGTGGTAGTACAGCATCTGGAAAGCAAGATTAATGACTTTAAAATGCGTAGTTGTGTCGTATAGACGCATCATATAATTTGACTCATTCAAAATTTTCTCATATTGCCAATTACGTAACACATCATAGGGCAAAGGACAGTGGGTTTTACGTACATGGATTTATAGACACATCTTTGGGGGAGGGAATAGGGAAAATCCTATACAGCAAGCGGATGTTATCAACAAATTGACTTCGATTTGAACCCTGATTACGCAAGTACATGTATGCAAGTCGGTGATTATGTAAAAAGTTTGCCCATCGAAACAAATGGACACAAAACTCACAAATATGTAGGCCCACACACACACACACGCACACGCACACACACACACAGACACGAACACACACGACACTACTATACAGTGTTGCAATATCCTGACTGTCTTTTTTCCTTTGTTTTTTCTTTGTTTTAACATCGAGTTCTTTGACTTGGTAGATTGATGCTCGTTACAAGGAATCTTGTGCAATTGCAGGGGCAGATCCAGGAATTCTGTAAAAAGGGGGGGGGGCAACTGATAATTTGGTGTCACCTCCGGATTTCATTTCATTTTTTCTTTCTCTTATTTCTTTTGTTTTTCACGAAAAATAAGGGGAGATGCGCCGGTTGCCCCCCCCCCCCCCCCCACCCCACCCCCACCCCCCTCTGGATCTGCCACTGCCTTATACTTCCAACCAAAAAAGGTCGTCGCTGTAGGATAGGAGAAGTATGAAATAGCAGCAGGCGCAGCAGTAGGATGAAAAGTTTTTGTTTATTCTTCATTCATATTTATTCATTTATTTCTAGTTTTATTTAATCAGGGTAGCCTCGTCAGTTACAAAATTGCTCTCAATGAGGGCTCTGCATATCGATAAAAACATAAAAAGATACAATACATAGCATTTTAAAGCAAAAGTTTACAGATAAAACTGCACCTGACAGACATGGATATAAAACATAATTACACATTGATAACAATTAGGTTACATATTTTAACATAATCAGTAATACATCATTGATAAGTTATATGACACATACATTTCTGAAATTATCATACATTAATTTCCATAAATGAAATGAAACAAAATGCTCATTTAAAGACAATGCACGATGAAAAAACTGATATGATCAGATTTCTTGCTCCCAAAGTCACTCCAGTCATTATAGAAATGAAGATTCAAAAGATTCAATGATGAGGCAACGATGTGTACGTTATGTTAGGACTACAGTAATATAGTTCTATGGCTTGCCTTGCATTTGCCATTGCATTTGCCAGTAGGTTGTATCATAATTTACAGCAATAACATCACACAAACATGAAATTTTGTTCAAAATATTTAATTAGAGATGTTATTCTCACCAAAGATGCACACATGTGAAAATAAACAGACTTTTAAAGGCGAAACAGGCGGTATGTTACATTCACCGATGCTCAGTGCAATGTCGATGAGCTAAAAGGCAATTGCATGTTTTGGCGACACACAGGATAACCAGAATCAGGAAACCGCAGATGAAATGGCTGCGTGTTGACCATAATGTCGGAGCAAAATTTCCGTTATTGTAAACAAACAGATAAATCCTTCTCCATGGTTGGATGTTCTTTCCTTTTCCTGTGTAAATTTGGCAGGATTGTGCAATAGGAAAAAGAACAGAATAAGTTTCCTTCCTTTTTGACGTTCTGTAGAACGTTCGCTAAGACCGACCAAGAGCTTCACAGAAATCGTTGATGAAAAAGCAAGATTAGATCACTCAAAATATAGGATCTTTATGTTGTCAGACGTGAGATACGTTGCACAAGGAACCCTGTGTCTCATGGTTTCATTTAAAGTAAAAACCGGTAATCTACATGAAGCAATATACTTTATGACGTCATAGTAAGCCTGTGGTTTTTTTTTTCCTCCCAGATTTTGTGTCTTTCTCAGGGATATCAACGCGCGCGCAGCGCATAGAATACATTCTAAGCTGTGTTGTATCTGCGGTTTTTGTGCAATAGGTTAAACATTATGTCATGTTCTCCATAAACATACTTGTGCAAACAAGATGTATGCAATAAGAACAATATTTTAGAGTTATGTCTTAAAAAAAAAAAAGCGCACGTTTCCTTGACATGAACATTACGCTGTTTAAAAGATCCAAAGTGACTTGGAATTTTCTAGTTTCGTCTCCTCAACCATTCTTACACTGCACTTTTAGATTGTGGGGAAGTAATGGTAGATCCGAATCCCTCTATTTCTTTCTTTTGTTTTCTATAATATAGTTTTGTCTATTTTGAATATATAGATGCTTCAGAAAATGCACTATTTTCTCCAGTGTACACTGTTATTTCGACTGTAGAGATGCACTTTCTTTAATTCACAGTTACTACAATGTATCATGCTCCCAAAAAAAACAGTTGACTGCGCCACTCTTGTATAGAAAAAAAAAAAACCCGAACAAACAATGGCTAGTGTCTTCAGTATCTCGGTGTATTGATTGCTGAATTCTGGATGTGAAGGCCATCATAACCCGTGGGTTGTAAGGGACCTTGCCGTATTCCAAATGAACAATGGGTTATATCATAAAAAAATTAAGAATAATCATGATATTACTTGGCCAAAAGCATGGCTCTGATGATGTACCCTATAGAATATTTTCCGGGACACCTACCAAAAAAAAAAAAAAAAGAAAGAAAAATAAAGTTGGAAAAGTTTGTACTTTTAATGAGTGCGGTTGCCAAAAGTCATGGTGGTAAAATCATTCTGTTTGACAAATGCAAATACTCTACGCAGAATATGAGATGGATATTCTGCCAGTACACATGGCTATAATAGAAGTTCTTTGCGATTACAGTGCACTCCCATTATAGCGAACACGGTTATAACAAAGTTTCGGTTAAAACGAAGTAAAGAATTAGGCTTCAATATTATCAGCTCTTTGGCTTTTTTATTGTGTATTTGTTCGGTTGTAATGAAATTTCGATATAACGAAAGAAAACTGCTGGACCCGAGCACTTCGTTTTAACGGGAGTCTACTGAACAAGGGATGAGAGTAGGAATTGCAGGGCTCGACATTAACGGCGGCCCCGTTGGTCCGGGGCCAATGAAAATTGATGTCGGACCACCAAATTTCCGAAAAGGTTATCTTTATCTCTAGGTGTATGTGTCTTTCTCTCTATCTGTGTCTCCCCCCCCCCCACCCCCCTCTCTCTCTCTCTTCTCTTTCTGTCTGTGTGTTGTGGAAATCAATAACAATGAACGCATGGCGAGCTGATATGCCTTCGATGCATTTTATTGCAATATTCATGCTTGACAGACAGCCGGATAAACAAATACAAGGATGATATCTCAACTTTTTCATTTGAAATCATGAAGTTTACTTTCAGGTCATGTTTACCTTTGGAAGCAGGGATTTCAAAAATTCTCAAGATATCACTTTTGATTCATATGTGTAGATCAGTTGTATCGCAAAACATCATATTGCCAAATAAAATTTTTGCTATAAAGCCTAAAATTTTAGGAGATATCACTATTTTTTCTCTTTTTTTTTCTGTTTAAACCATAACTGTTGACGGTTTTTCTGCGTTTTTTTTTTTTATCATAACTACGGTCACATTTTTTATATTTAACAGAATTGTTGTTCATACAAAAGCATATATGTTCTTCACATTAAATGAATTGGGACAATTCTGGTTCATTATCACAGATGAAATATCCAGGGTTAGATAATTTATCAATGTATATATCAACAGACATTGCTGGTCCTTGTTTTCTGTTCTGTTTTTAGTGTCGATGTATTCCTTGTCAAAATCTTGGTGCTTGTGAGAGTAGGTTGTTGAGTGTTAAGCCCGTGCTGCAACGTTGTGTTTGTAATTTCTTCAATCATAAACTTTTCTAAATTAAAGCGTGATTGAAATTTTCAGGCCATGAATTTCAGTCAAGACTTTTTCAGATTTGTCATTTTCTGCAACTACATGTATCTTATACAATGTTTTTATTTTCCTAAAAAGTACTTATTCTTTACTTGTATTAGGGATGTTGAAGCATTTATTCTTTTGTGACATTGTATACATGCATTCGTTTTGCTTTTTAATTTTCTTCTCTAATGTAAATATACTGCATTAGCTCTTCTCTTCATGTATACATCTTTCAACATTAACTGGCTTTCATTAGATTTATTATGATTATGTGTAAACATGGCTGCACAAGGAGAAAGAAAAGGAAGATAAGAAAATTATGTAAAGTCCCATTTCACTGTTCTTCAATTTCATGGCAAGTTGCATTCTTTTAGACTACTACTTACATTTTTTAAACTTATAATGGTATAAAAAATGATTGTAGAGGGAACAAATGAACAAGACTGAACTTTTAAGTGTATATTTCTAGTATCTAACTTTGTTGTTGCTTCTACTGCAATAAGTGAACGTAGCGGGATTTTCTTACGTGCGTCATAATAATGTACGTGCTTAAAGGGACTGTACAGTACTGGTCGAGGTGAGGATTCAGGTTTATAACATTCCTAAGTGAGATAATGAGAAACCTCTTATGAAATATGAAAGAGTATGTAATTTTTAGAAGGATTCAACGTTAATTTGATAAAAATTGGTTTTCAAATGGCTGCGATATCAAAAAAGATGATAATGATAAAAGACGACAGGCCACGCCTTTCATTAGGATCTCTTTGGTCCGCCTTGTTTTTGGATATCTCAGCCAATTCAAACCGATTTTCATCAAATAAACTTTTGATACCCCTTAGAACTGCATGCTCTTTAAAATCTCATAGAGTGGTTTCTGAATATCTCGCAAAACTTTAAAAGCTAAATCCTCACCTCAACCAGAACTGTACAGTCCCTTTAGGTTGTGTTCAGTCAGTCACACACGTAACCTTACCACTCGTGTTTGTCCTATCAGAGGCCTGGGACGGAGCATCTTTGCCTCTACAAAAGAGGGGACAGCATGATTCCTCTGTAAGGCCAAGGACATTCAAGAGCTGGAGTTCCAACTGGCTTTAATTATTCAAAGACCTGTCGTTTCTATATGGATGGACAAGAGAATTACACAGGTGCATGTGTGCCTTTGATGATTGGGGTTTGAAGACGCCGACTTTCCGAGCAATCTGAAGAGTCTTTTTGAACTCTAACACATTGTCTTCTATGTTTTGCTTGTTTACTCATTAAATAGCATGAAATTTCACCTGATGCTAAAAACATATAAAACAAAGATCAAACATGCCCAGATAAAAGTATAATCAGGGTTGTATCATGTGAAAGAGTTTGAAATTGTACCCTCCTTGAAAGCCAATTTTATCCCCTTTCAGCTTAATTCAGAAAAATAAAACTGATATTGTATATATATAATAAAAGTACGGTTCTTTATCAATTACTACATCAGATCCGTGCCCTAGCATGCCCAGTCGAGTAATTTTGATTTTTGTTTCATAAATTCTTTGCGCAATTAATATTCGTGCATGGCCCGTTTCTTTTTCATTATTATTATCATTATGTATATCGCCAATCTTAAAGTACTAGTAGAGGCATAGTGAAAAGTAATTACCAAAACCAAATACCATAAAAGCATATCTTCCTTAGAAAGGTGCTGGTTATTATGCAATGAAATACGAATCAATACAAATGTATTTTACTGTCTTCTTATTTCCGAGGGAGATCAATTTTTGCCCACTTCTACTTCAAATATTTTCAGTGGCGGCTTCGAACATGGGTTCTAAGGAAATAAGACAGTCGTGACTCCATTCTCCACATCCATCACTGGGGTTCAAACCCGCGCCCGAACCTGCGCCATTCGATCGTAGGCAGATTATCGTAAAGCCACTGTACTAGCAGGGAGGTACTAGCCGCCGTTTGCCTACCTGACTCCTAGCAATTGAAGATCTGAATATAAGAACGACCCAAGTCCAATTTTTGGCCATATTCAGTTTGACATGGGAAACTGTAGCTTATGCATGGTTTCATCTTGTGTATAAATGATAAATCCTAATTAACCCCGGAAGTGCCTGGAATGAATGATTGAAAATCTTACATGAATGTAAGAATGAAGGACTTGGGTCATTCTTATATTCATATTATAGCGCCCTCTCTCATCCTTCTCTCATCTCTATAGCGGAATATCATGTACAATGTATATGTTCAAAGAACGACCAAAGTCCATCACACAAAATGGCCTCTCCACAATTAATGTAAATGTTAATTGTCATAATAATGTATGTTCTAATTTGTATATACAATGTTGACTTCCCATCACAGTTAAATAGAATATTATTGGACAAATAAAAAAGATATGAAGTTTTTTTTTAAGTTTACTCGAAATGGTCTTTCATGGACTTGGGTCGTTCTTATATTCAGATACTCAATTGCTTCCTTAACTGTGCAATGAGTTTGGAAGAATTAGAGCAACTATACCTTGCTGGCCGGCCTAGTCAAGACTTCGACTTAGCCGATGCCCGCGCATTGATTGCGTGGTATCTAGCATTGCCATTAGCGATCCACGTACGCCGAATGTTTCGCGAGATTTTTTTTTTTTTTCGCCAATTTCGCGAACCTGGTGCTTTTTGCGAATTCAAAAACACGAGAAAATATTAACTCTCTTTCCGTATATATTTTCCCCTTCCGTGGTGTACTCCACAACCACGAATTTAAGCACTCGTGAAATTATTGGCAAGTCCCGATTCGCGAAAAAATAGACTCGCTAAATACATATGGCGTACACAGCTGTAGTACTACCGAGGAACTGCCGATATAATACATTGTACGTACCAAAGAGGTACGAAGCTCAGGCTTCTCCGCTCTTTGATACACGGAGGCTACTGCACTGCGACATACGCGGCCGGTGATGATGGGCGCATGCATGTGACTGATCGACTACGAAGCACCATCGTACAGGCACTAGGCCTGACAGCTTCTGTTTTCGTGGCCTAAATAACACGTAACAGACTCTATTTAAACCAGGAAATGTGTGATTTCACAGGAGATTTGAAGTAGAAAACAATTTTATTTCATTTTTTTTTGACATTCTGATAAAAAATGTCTTGGGATTTCGGGGTATGAGCCTCGACATCGCGCTCTCATCGAGAGCATACATAGGTAAGCTTAGGCTGTTGTGTGATACTTCCGGGTTTGCCTTTCATCCCATGACGTCATGGACACGCCCCAAAACAACCACGGATCTTCCCATTGAGCATGATTCAGGATACAATTTTTCTAAGCAGCCTGCACTTTTTGTTCTAAATGGATGAATTAAAGGCCGCTGTGTTTAACATGCTCTATGCTTGAAATGGGGGAATAATCCAACAAAATTTGCGTTTCCTTTAGTATTCTGCTTTAAGTAAACCAGCTCCTCGTAACGTTGTTTTAACACAATGCGTTAAAGCGAGTAGACAATCAAAGAGAGAAGGCATTATCAGGAAACTTGAACTTGATGTGTTCAAAAGAAGATGTGTGTGTTGATTTTTGATCGATAGCGCGCGTTTTGCTGACAAAGAGTGTGGTGCAAGCCTGACTTTATTGTAGATATACTGACTGAAGATAGATAGGCTAGAGTGTTTTTCTAACAGCGTGTTTAGTGCATGTGTAAATGATTAAAATTCCTGAAGTCAATTAAGCGTCTCACAACAATGTTAATCACAATAGATAATCCATCTAATAACGTGCAAAAAAAAATATATAATTATGGAGGCCAAAAAAAAAAAAAACAAAAAAAAAAAAACACTCTCTCTTCATACTATTCTCCAATACCAGGTCAGGGAAAAAAATTCATTTCATCTCCTTTCATGACTCAAGCTGCATGCATGGTTACACACACATAAAACCATGAATAAATACAACACATCAAAGCAGAAATCACTGGCAAATATACGACAGGACTATACGCTTTACTCTCCCGGACCACCAAAACAATAATCTCTCGATCACTGGTATTGATTAAAAAATCGCATAATAAACCGTAGCTATAGGTTTTCATGTTAAGATTTACATTTTCGAACGATCTTATTATAGATTACCTAATGTATACGTATATACAGTATAGTCATGATCATATATGCATTTTATAATATTCCGATACTATTTATATCTTAACACAAAAAGACATAATATTGTCAATACCATTTCGTCCGCACCAATATTCACGCAAATACACATTCTGTTTGTAAATAAAATGTTTAAATGCGCTACGACAGACCCAACGCTGTATAGCACTTCAAGGGTGTGCTGACATCACCAAGAGCGCTGAGTTGCGTTGTATTTGTTTTGGCTATCCATATCATAAATATATATATGAATATGTATTATACACTGTGAATAGATAGAAGCATGCACAAATACGATTCGATTCAATTCAGTTTTATTTTCCACAGAGGGGTCCACACAGGCCAAAAATAAAAACATTGCACATATTGTAAAAGAGTTATACAAACGTGTATATAATGTATGGGAAGGTTATAATATATCACAGCTGCATGAGCTTATTTTTAGACATGGAAGACTAACATTCCTAACAAGATTTTAGAATACAACACCAAGTCATCGGTTTTTTGATAATTCTATTTTTTCCAATGATGATTGTTTCGACAAGGTATAAACCTTTATTTGTTTAAGCATTGTTAATGATACTGTTACATCTCTCTGCAACATCCCTAATCTGAGTTGATCGCACACAAGTAATCACACACACACACACACCTGCATACACACTTCGGGCGTCGCACAGAAAGGAAAAAATAAAGAATATTAGATACCGGTAGATGTCAGAAAACGCATGCTCCAACGACTACTTTTGCAGTGGAAGAAACTGTTCACGCAGTGTTTATTTTTCGTTTTTATAGGTGGCGAGACTCCTCTGACGAATTTTCCAAAGATACAAGGAGTGCAACGAAATTTTGACAAAACGTGAGATCATAATAATGATTGCAAGGAATTCAGTGATACTAATAATAGTATATATTAATAATAAGGTCTTATTTACCCAGATAAGCCTCTTCAGTGTTGCCACTGCCCTACCAGAGGGTCCTGCTATTATCATTACCCTAGCGTTGACAGGTTCCCATTTATACACCTGGGTCGAGAGGGACATAGTGGGTAAAAACATCTTGTCCAAGGACGTAAGCACTGGGCGGGATTCGAACTCGGCTCCTCCGAATATATCAGGAGTCGGGAGTCTTATTCACTAAACTACAGCGCCCCCAGCATGATCATTATTAGTGGTTTTAAAATTCAACTCAACACCAATTATCATACATGATTGGACTACCCCTATTGACTCTTGTTAATTGATGATCGTGCAATTCCCCCGAATCCTGAATTTTTTGTGCATCCCTTTTTTTTTTTTTTTTTTTTTTTTTTTTTTTTGCATATATGCCGCAACTATTAGATGGGCACTCGTATTCGATTTGTTCGAAAGGAATGTGGTATAAGGTAAACATAAGCCAAATTTGCAGCATTCAGAATTAGGGATTTGTCTCTGTAAATACTCCTCGTGTTACTTGTGATAGTTTTAACAACAACAACAACACAGGCATGACATTGAGCGCTTTACACTAGGAAAGGAAAATTTAAACTAAACTACATCAGGTTCAGGGTCATATACACTGTAGCGTGTCTATAAAAAACCAACAAGATTGTATACAAAAAATATAGCATACACACTTTCGTAACATACATTAAATCATTTAGTCTTCCAGAAATAATCGCACACATTTAACTTTCCCTACCTCTCCCAACAAGAAAGGAAGTAGGTGTCACATGAACTGACATTCTTCAACCTTGATCACAAACACAAACAAACACAAACACACACACACACACACACACACACACACACGCACACGCACTCACACACACACATTAACACCAAAAACAAATTACGAAGAAGATAGAACTACGTTGTATCACTAAATTTTCCAATCATACTTTACAATCATCCACGACCTGCTTTTTAGTAGAAGATAAACCCAGATCATTTAAAAAGTTGTGTACGATTACATCAAATATAATATGAGTTTGTCCATACATGGTGGTAAATCATCTATAACAACACCTTTCACAAAGATCTAAAATATTTCAATCCGATTAACTCGCCAGCTGCTTTTCCTCACGATTCTTTTTCAAGGTGGCCTGTGATACCATGTTTGAAAACGAGTATTCTGTTGCCACTGCAGTGAGCGTATTTCAGATTCGATATCATAGACCGGCGGCTAGAGTGATATCGATTACGACGGGCAATCATCGGTTCCGATGCACTGACCATTGTGCAAAACACTCCCGGCCTTACACTGACAGCCAGCCTTGCATACCACCTGCGAAGGCGTACAAGTTTGGCCTTCTGGATCCTCGCACGTCGCTCGGCATGGCGGCCCACAGTCATCGTACACTTCAGAGTGGTGACAGGTGATGTCTTGAATGAGGAAGAGGTTTTGTGAAAAAGAATGACTATTTACTTATGTTCTGAAAACACTAACTTGCTTTATAGACAGGTAATTCTAATTCATGCATTTTCGTATTTCTTGTATCAAACTATGGTGATAAATGTGAAATTCTAAAATAGGCAAGAAAAACAATAGGTAAAGATAAATTACGAAGGCATGTGCGATAGATACTTAAATATCTTAAATATGAATATGCAACGCAAATATTCACATTTGGTCTTCATGAAGAGCTTCCTGAAATTGTATTAAACATTGATAAACACTTTTAAACAGCTTTCTGTGATTGTTAGTTTAGAGTAATAATCAGTTGATGTATATCAGTGAATTTTGTTGACTGGTTTACTTCAATGTTTAACTTTCTTTCGAGAATTTCACGATTAAATGTGACAAAATGTGAGTATTTTTTTAATATGAGATTGTTTTCGTTAGAACGAATATAAAGGCGTGCGAAAAGAATAAGCTAAATACCTTTCGTTTGTTTTTATCATCATGCCTCAAGCATCTTTTAAACTTTAACATTTTGATGAGAGATTCTTCATTACACTTTCAATTGATTTTGTTAAACCTTTTTTTTTTTTTTTGCCGGTCTTTTGTTACACAAAAGTCAGTGTATTTGTTTTTAGGTTTGATAGGTTACTAAGTGCGCCCATAATTATATTCACCGGCTGACGTGATATACCTTGCTACACTTCATGACGCATAGCCTATCAACGTGTATCAACAGTACGTCAGAAATTTAACTTCAACCGTATTCCGTATATTATCATGACTGCCGCGTGACCATAACTTTTAAGTCTCAGTATTAGTGTCAGACCATAATATGGGCAAAAAACTTGTGTATAACCCCGTTATGTTTATTCTATAACACTTGCCATTATCATAGAACAATAACATTACAACAGGATTTTTCTTTGTCTTTCTCTTTACTCAGTCGCTGCAATACAAATATTTGAATCTTGTCAACTAAATTGTAGGACCCATGGTTTTTGTTGTTTGTTTGTTTGCTTGCTTTTTTTGTCCACGGAGCCTTTTCCCAACAAGCTTTGCTTTTTCACAAAGCTCCTTTGTTCCGTTTTTTTATGCCACTTTCTCTTACTATTTGCCACTCAATAAAACGTTACTTCATAACATTTGTTGTTTTGATTTTTGTTATTGTTGGTGGTATTGCATTGGTATCTTAATATGTCTCAACGTTATATATTATCAATGTCATGACTGTGTGTTGCCTGGAGTGTGAAACATAAAAAAAAGATAAGATAATAATTCTGATGAAATGAATGAATTTAAAAAGAATAAAACTACAGTAACGAAACGTATTTAAACTTACAGCACGATGTTTGTCTTTTCCACGACTTGATCGTAACTCCATTGCGTTGGCATTCGTTGACGTAGGCTGAGATAGGCTCGCAGTAGCATGATTCAGTCACGCCACAGGTACATGTGTCTTCCAGGCAAAGCTTGTAGTATGGTGTTGGGTCGACGTACTTGTAGCACGCTTTAAACTTGTTCTTTTTAAATATCTTGCATTTTCCCCTGGCCTCAGTAAGTTGATCGTAATCGGAACACGATTCTGCCTCGATTTTCCCGAAGCGAATACCTGTCTCGCTCTTTGCTTCTCGCTTCTTGCAGTACCTGCGAAAGCAATCGAACAGCTGTTAGTAGTATTTCCTGAATGAAAGATTGTACATTGAACTCGCCTCGCAACATATAGTTAGAATTTTTTATAAAATGGGTTCAAGAATGTAGCCAATAGGAAGCGCTGAAATGAGTCACGTGTGCTTTGGTTACTCAGTCCAATTGCACTGCATGTTAAACCCTATTGCCGATCGTCTGTGCGCGCGGCGGCTCCTTTGAATTGCATGCATACGCGCTGTCAATTCTGTAAACAACTTCTAGTTCGGACTGACTGCCGGCCGGCCGGCCTTTCTTCCCTTGTGCATAACATGTGTGGCGTACGTATCATACGTACAGTGTACAGTAGACCAAGCGTTGTGGGACCGGACGCGTACATGGAGTCACTTTGAAGGGCAAATCCAACGATTTAGCAGGTTAATTCTCACGCCGTTTTCAGAGTATCAAGTCTTTAAGGTAAAGGGTGCATATTCTATGTAAAATAAGTAAGTTTTCGTGCAGGAACTTAAGTGTCCGGAAACCCAACCCCCCATCATACTTATATGTGCGGGATTTCCGAGTGCGACGTGCGTAAATGTTTGGGACGAACATCTTCGGACGTCTTGACCCACAAAGGTACGTGAAAAATGCTGAAAAATGCTGTTAGTTTTCGAATTTTCGACCCATTTCATAAAACAAATGATGCACAGGATTATTTCGTGGCGTTAGTGGAGGCGTATAGCTCACTCTCGGGTATTTACAATGTAGTGCATGTTTCACAATTGTAAATACCCTCGAGTGCACTATACGCCTTCACTAACGCACTCTATCCTGTGCATCATTTGTATATCATAAAATGGGTTCAAGAATGTAGCCAATAGGAAGCGCTGAAATGAGACACACCTCCTTCCTTTACTTCAGTACAATTGCACTGCTGTAATCCTATGGTAAATTGCCGATCGTCTGTGCGCGCGGCTCCTTTGAATTGCAGTGCCTGCAATGCTAAATATGCGAAGTCCAGAGGTTAGATATCGCGATATCGATAGCCCAGCGAAACGAACGAAAAATGGCTGTCTCCAGCTCGGATCCGTTGCAGGCGCAATTTGAACTGTTAAATGACGAGGAATTGGATGAATTAATCAATGGAACTAATTCGGCGAGCACGAAGCGGTCTCTGAAATTCGGATGGCAAAGATTTGAGGCCTTTGTGAAATTTGCCAAGACTTCATTGACTGATATTTCCCGTGAAAATTTGGATCAGCTACTGTCAAAATTTTACGCTGGGGCAAGGAAGGAGGACAGCACATCGTACAGCAAACGTAGTTTTCAGTCAATCAGGTATGCAGTACAGCGTCACTATCTAGACGAACAAGATTTTGACATTTGTGACAAAAGCAAATTTTCCGAAAAGCAATAGAGTGTACAAGGCAGTTCTTGTAAAGCTGAACAGAGAGGGGAAGGCAGATGTTAAACACAAAAGAAGCGATCTCACCTGGTGACATGGAAAAAATTCAGAATTGTGAGGACCTCAACTGCAATACACCTGCGGGGTTGCAAAACAAGGTGTTCGTCGATTTAATGATGTACTTTTGCAACCGCGGGCGAGAAAACATTCGTTCATTGAAGCCTTCAGATTTTTCCGTACAAACCGACGAGAATGGACGTCGTTACTTGAGAAAGAGAGACTGTTTAACCAAAAATCGTCGTGAAAACGAGGATGAATCATCCATGGGATTGATGTTTGAGGTTCCAACAAGTGAAAAATGCCCTCTGAAGTCTTACCTGACCTATGTATCGAAACTGAATGACAACTGCCCTTTCCTGCGGCAGAAACCGAAAAGTAAAGTGCCTGAACAGGAAGGAGAGCCATGGTATTGTAGCTTTCCTATTGGTGTTAATACCATTGCCTACAAAATCAAGCAAATTTCTACATCGGCAGGCTGCAGTAGAATATACACGAACCATTGTGTAAGAGCAACGTGCATCACCTCACTAGACAGCGCTGGGTTCGAGTCGCGTGACATAATGTCCGTCAGCGGTCACCGTAGCGAGAGTTCCCTGAAGCATTACAGCAAAACTGGTGTACAAAGGAAGAGAGAAATGAGCAGTCACTTGTCAAAAAAAAAAAAAAAACAACTCTGTTGCACGTCAGGAACACCAGCACAGTCCAAGAAGAGCGTAGAACTTCAAAGACATGATCTTGCTGATGCCAGTGTTACTACTGTTAGATCTACTGTTGCTGGCGAAGAACATAATCGTCATGATCATGGAACAGAGTCAGAGGAAATGTCAATTTCTATTCAGAGTTCTCAGACGCAGAGTCAGGTTCAGCAGGAGTATCGCTATCGAAGTGTGTCCATTTTACAAAACTCACCTGAAGTTCGCAATTCTAATGCACCTCATTACCATTTCCAGAACTGCGAGGTGCACTTCCACCATAAGTAAGGCAATTGGATCTTGTACATGAGTTGATGCTTGTATTAGTCTTCATTTCACTGTTCAACTTCAATTTGGTTGACGTTCACTTCACTTCGACGTTCACTTCACTTCGACGTTCGTTTACTTCACTTCGATGTTTATAGGTAAGTAAATAACTCATAGACCCATTTTATAAAACAAATGATGCACAGGATTATTTCGTGGCGTAAGTGAAGGTGCGGCGCACTCTCGAGTATTGACAATGGTGCAACATGCACTCGGCTGCGCCTCGTGCATGTTGCACCATTGTCAATACTCTCGAGTGCGCCGCACCTTCACTAACGCACTCTTTCCTGTGCATCATTAGTATAATCTAGTACAGTTCTGCCCCCCCACGGAAGAAAGCAGTAACTGCATAGCTGCTGAGCTGAGATAAATGCGATTTTGTGTTTTTTGCAGATTCTTTAAAAACAAAGAAACATTCAAAAACAATTTTGTGGTATGATGATGCACCATACCTAGTTGTCTAACAATACCTAGGAAAAAATTATGTTTCCGTTATTTTTTAAATGTTATTTAGGAAAATGCAGTTACTGCGGTGGCTCACCCTTGATTCTGGGTAGTTTCCCCACGGAAAAAAGCAGTAACTGCAGACGGCCAGGAGTCTGCTGTTTTCCCCATGGAAAAAAGCAGTAACTGCACATGTCACATGACCATAGGAGGAGAATTGTTACCACCACCAGGTTATAAAGTTCTTCTACTTTCTGGTTAGTCTAGATCTATAAGATCTAGGACCTATCGATAGACCTAGACCAGGTCTTGTCGATTGAATGGCATTCTGTGTAAAAATAAGGTAGACACCTATGTACCCTAATTGAACTTTGGAGTGCCCGGCCTGGCCCCTGACACATGACCCTGGACTAGACAATAAAGTCAAGTCTCTTCGTCTTAGATCCTAGTCGAACTCTGACGTTACACTAAGCTAGACTACAGATCTATGCCCAATGTTAGTACTAGACCTAGGTCTATTACGTTAGATTAGGCCTAGGTCCTACTGACATTTTGTCTAACACTAAACAGTTAACAATAGATTAGAATCTAGATCTACTCTGTAACGGTAGATCTGGTAGACCTATTTTAAACTTTAGGGCCTACATCTAGCATTAGACTAACGTTAGTGCATTAATACTAGTGCTCATCTCCCTTCAATATATTTTCAGCTCACCTAGATTTTCTGGTTCTGGCCAAAGCCATGGCTACCATGACTTTTCCTCTGCAATTCATGATAGATTTACAGGCATGCCTGGACCGCAGAAACTGTGTGACAGCATGGTTAGCACTGGCATGATCACTCAGACTGTACCAGACCTGCAATACTGTGCATGCAAGTGATGAGTGTGATGTGATGCAATGTTTAGCTAGTTACTGTATGCTGCAGAATTTATGCGCATGCAGCTGCTGCACGCGTATTCTGCACTCTGAGCGCGCTGAGTCTGCCAGGTTTGCTAGTCTCCAGAAAGAAGCTTTTTCTACAACTTGTCATATGATTCCCTGCGGGCAGAGTCAAGTTACTGGTGAAACAATCTTTTTATATCTACTCTCCTAAATTATGGGAGAAACTGCTGTTTACATTGTTTAAAAAAAAATTAGTAGAAAAAATAAATGGTATAGGGAAAAAATATACAGGAAGGACTATACAGAGTCTGAATGATAAAGACTAAATTGTTAGTTACTGCTTTCTTCCGTGGGCTTTGTTAGTTACTGCTTTTTCCGTGGGGAAACTTGCAAAGTTGAATCAACTGGATGCAGTTACTGCTTTTTGCAAAAGTGAAAAATTGTATTTTTGGTCACTTTCATTTTTCTTTTTGCAAAACTGACCTATTAACATTGGAGAGCATTGGGTAAACTATTCATTTTTGCAAAAAAGTAGACATTCATAAAAATGTCAGTTACTGCTTTTTTTCCGTGGGAGGGCAGAGTTGTGGGGATGTGCTAATTATGCAGAGACATCAGCAACGGAGGGGCGCCCCCATGTGGCAGGCACCTCTCTGCTTGTTGTTCACTGGTGAGTTGATGGAAATGAGAACGTCGCAAATTACACAAGAATTTCAGTGCTTAGACGTTATGGTGCTGTATTATCAGTATTGGTAAGTTATGAAGAGTTTTAGGGGCCAAACAGGCATATTATGTGGAGTGAGAGGCCCGTATTCTGCTAAAAACTTAGACCCGAGTTTAAACCCACGCCTGGGTCTAAAGTGGTTTTTTTGGGTTTAAACCTGGGTTTAAACCACCAGTTTAGACCCAGGTTTAAACCCAGGTTTAATTTGTATTCTACTAAGTCCAGCTGTGGTCTAAATTGGGTTTAAATTAAACCTACCCAGGAGGAGGTTTATTTCGAGTTTAAATCGAGTCTAACGATGACTGGTAAGGGTACCTGGGGGGTGTTTCACAAAGCCGTACTTAGAGTTAAGAAGGACTTAAGTGCGACTGGTGATCAGTTCTTGTGCTGCCGAATTATTGAGATTCTGATAAGTACAGCACACAAGAACTGATCACCAGTCGCACTTAGGTCCTTCTTAACTCTAAGTACGGCTTTGTGAAACACCCCCCAGCACACAGATCAATGCCAATGCAATGGCACAAACGAGTGGCTGCCTGGATACGTACAGCAGCTAGCTTGCCGGCCACACGCGTGTACACACGAGATACGCCTACTACAGTATATACGTACCGGTACATTGTACTAGATCTATAAACGTGCTAGTACTTGTACACTTTGAAGAGACTAGAGATCTAAATGTTAGACATACTACTACCTAGTACTACCTGTAGTTAGTCTTGACTTTACGATGAAAATAACCTGAAGACTAGACCAAGAACTCAATGTAGGACTAGAGGGTAGGTTGAGCCCGAGGTCGATTTGGCATAGGCTCCTAGATAGACTAAACTGTTAGATCGAGAACCTAGATCGTAGGACTTACGTTAGGACTAGGAGTAGGGTCCTACTAACGTAGTAGAACCTATTCGAATAGCTAGAGTGTAACAGTACATTATTGTATTAATGTTAGGACTAACGTTAGATCTATTAAAAGTTAGGTTAGTGTGGTACGATAGGTAAAATCTACTTCTAATATCGAGACAGGGTTATAGGGTCTAATAGGCCTAGATCTATTTCTAAATTTTAGAATGGTTTCCATTTTTATTAACTGACAATCTTAAGAGAAAAGCTTTTATTCAATTTCCTACCTCAAAGTCCTGGTTTGATCAATCGCCAATCCATTTCGAATTCACGATTCAAGCGACATAAAAAGCCATGTCCCATCCAGCGCACACAGCAACCGTGCCGCCGGCCGGCGCGGCGCGATGGCTCTGCTGGTACTGAGCATTCAAAGCTAGCTAGCCAGGAATATAAGTTATACCGCTACGCTATACGCTTAAGCATGTATCCTGTGATGTGCGTCGCACACGTACACAAACTGTACAGTAATGTACAGTGCTTCACGAGTCGTCGCAAGCAAAAATACAGCATGCCCTTATTCGACATAAATACCCGTAAAAACGATTCAAAATCGATTCAAAAGTCACGCTCATGTGGCTGATACACTGCCAATAATAAATTTAAGTGGATTTGTGGAGAGAAAAGTACTCAGAGAGGGAGAATTTCTTCTTCCATAGAGGGCACCATGATGGCTTGACCCAAGACTATATCGGGTTTAATTTAAACCCGAAATAGACTTGGGTTTAACTAAACCTCGCTATAGCAGAATACAAAATTAAACCTCGGGTCTAGCTAAACCATAGGCGAGTCTAAAATGGGTTTAAACCTTGGTCTACAGTAGAATACGGGCCAGAGTGTTTGTCATAATTTACATGAAGCCATTCTGTGTCTCTGGTTGACGGTGGTTTTGTTCAGTGGCACTGAATGCACGGTGACATATGTATTGCTGGTAACGGTTTTATTATACGTATATGATTAAGTACAGCGTTCAGTACTCTGTTGTGTTTTTGTTATGTAAGCTAGGTAATAATGCTCTGTGTGTTTCTGTTGTGTAAGCGAGGTAAACTGCCAGCTCAGCGTCTTCTCTGTCTCTTCTCTTCTCTTCGCCTTAATCAGCTCGTCCATTGTCTCTTATGTTGTTCTTTGTCTCTCGCCTCGTCTCCCTCTCTCCCTTGCTTATTTTGTCCTTTGTTTTCGTCGAGCCTCTCTCTCTTCCCCTCTCCTATGTTGTTCTTTGTTTGTAATCCGATCCTCCTCTCTTCCCCTTTCCTATGTTCCCCGTCTAGTCTCTCTCTCTCCTCTTCTCCCTTCTTTTTCTTTGTTTCTTGTTTACGCTGGGTCTGGTGTGTCTAATTTGACCGTCTGTTTTGTAAACGTGATTGACAGCTAGCCACACTGCCATGTCCACTATAAATAGAGCAGGGTTTCTTTTTGTTAGGCAGATTACATTGAGACTGAGAC
Source organism: Diadema setosum (assembly GCA_033980235.1). Taxonomy (NCBI): domain Eukaryota; kingdom Metazoa; phylum Echinodermata; class Echinoidea; order Diadematoida; family Diadematidae; genus Diadema; species Diadema setosum. The sequence continues at coordinate 35,073,664 of CM067068.1, read as the reverse complement.
TGGGATAAGATTGAGCTACACACTGGGATAGGATTGGAATAAGATTACTGAGGGATTAGTGTCAGACTTCGGCAGATCACAAGAATGACAATGTTATACCGTGTACATTTATTGAACGTCATGTGGAGCAGGCGAGTGTCATGTCGCCTTAATAAAGTCATTGTGAACCGGAATCTTGAGTCTTAGTGCAGTCTGTCATGCTTCAACATCCATTCTACAGTCCGTGAGGCCCGCTACCAACCTCATCTATCACGGAATCTCAAAGGGACAATACATGTCTTCTCATTGCACACTTTTCCGACCCAGTACATCACAATCACAATCTCTTAATAACTATACCACATACGACTATGTTCCGGAGAGAGACCCCGTGACAGTATGTACGTGCCTGTGTTAAGTCGGTCTACGGACGTGTGTTGTGTGTACGGGCGTATGTAATTAATTGCGACTGCCGTAGTCTTGTACGCACAATGTATTCGTAGTGCAGTAGTACAATGCAAGGGCTGCAGGCCTGCGTAGGTTTGTGTACGTGACCAATTACGGTATTGAACAGTGTATTATGTAGCGCTGTGTAACAGTATAGGGCGTTTAGCGTGATCTGTGTACTCTGGTATTACATGGTGCTGTGAAGTATGGGGCGCCTATAATAGTGTGATAAGATGCTGAGTTGATGGTTTTTGATGGAAGCTATTTACCTATACTACATTTTGGTAATGCATTTATGGTGACAGAGTTGAGAAGGATTGAAGTTTAACCAGAGAGATGTGTAGCGTAGGCAAATTATAGGCACGATGTTGCAACATTTGTAATGCATGTAAGGTGAAAGAGATGACAAGAATCAAAGTTGATCAGAAGAGATGTGCTGTGTAGTAAAGGCACAATGTTGTTCAATAAGTCGTCGCCGGTCACACGAACCGACGAATCACTCGATTTTGGGTCAAATTTTCGATTTTGAGATTTTCAATCATTTCGATAGTAGACATTCCATATTACATATTCTGAAATTCTCAGTGTGTAATTCGGTGTAATTTTTACGTAGTTATCACTTTTGTAGAAGTATGTAATTCCATTTGTGAAAATTATTTGTTTTCCCCATAGACGCGTGTGTTAAACAATCAGGCGATTCGACGGTTCGGTGACCGCGCGTACTAGTACGCGCGGTCACCGAACCGACGAATCAGTGCGCATTGACTTGCGTGTTGTTTTTGAGATTCAACAGTTCATTGACCGCGCGCATAGTGCGCGTACTATGTAATACATGTGTTGACAATGACAACGCTCAATGTACATGTACATAATATGGACACACATGGAAAATGACAACGTTCTTTGCAGACCGAAAATACATGCATGCAGCTCTTTGACGATTTCCCGCTTATTTGTTAACAATACAATTCGATAAAAACTTCACAAGTTAGAGCAAGAATTGAAGTCTGGTGTACTACAAAAATAATTGGAAATTATAGACATGAAAGTGTAGCAACCATAAGTCAAAAAAGGGCTAACTTCAAACGCGTTTTTCTCGAATTGTCATTCTTACGCAAACCTGAGGGATTCGTCGGTTCGTGTGACCGGCGACGAAGTGTTGTACAGTAATTCAGCCGAGGTTTTAATTAATAGAGGGAACCCTTGTATTGCATTCCTTAATGACTCGTGATGGTTGTGTAGGCTGCGGTTATAGTGCTATAGCATAACTTATGTAGTAGGAGGGTCTCGGTGTAAGAAGTGATGTGAGTTAATTATCTCGGTTAATTATAGGCTACAACGAGCGGCTTAGAGGTGTGTGTACTTATTGTCGATGGTAACATTTGTGTTATGTAGAGGCTATGGTAAAGAAGGAGTTTGATAGAGGTGTCCCAGATGAGACATTCTTTCTTTTAAAGGGGAAGGCTAGTAACTGATCAGTGGGAATCAGTGGAAATGCTGGGGGATGATTGTTCCAATCCTTATGGGATTCATTCAAGAGTTCATTGTATATCTATTGTTGTGTGAAAATGATTTGCTTCAGAACGGTCTCATATTCAAGTAATGTGCAGATTAATGCTCCGTCACTGACCAGGGACGCTTACCTGGAAGCATTAAACTGCACATTACTTGAATATGAGACCATTCTGAAGCAAATCATTTTCACATGGCAAAGATGTTATTTTTACAGATTGAAGACAGCCCAGGGGATGTCACAGAATATCCTGTCCCACCAGAAGACCTGAAGGACCTGAAGACGCAGATCAGGGAACTGATGAGGCCCCCAAACTGGTGATGGCGCCCGAGAGGAAATTGCTAGCGTTCGATGGGAAGGCAGGAGATGCAGAGGAGTTTATTTCTGGCATGAAGTCAGCCTTTTCCCGCATGGGGTACCGGAAGAGGAAAGGGCTTCTTACTTGCTAGACTACATTTGAGGAGTGCCAAAGATGGAGGCGAGGGCCCTGATCAAAGAGGGGAAGCAAGCGGAGGAAATATTGCAATTTCTTAAAGATGCGTATGCTGGTGTGCAAAATGATTGGTGAGCTAGCTCCAGCGGCTTTTTTTGGAGCGAAAGCAGAGGAGAGGGGAACCACTTCGTGATTTTGCGGTAGATCTAGAACGAAGGTTCAACAATCTGAGCGGTCGTGAGGCCAAACTATACGCTGACCCCAACGGGATCCTAGTCGAACAGTTCATCGAAGGATTGGAGGACCCTGTCCTAAGAAGTGCTTGCAGGGATCGGTATGAGCGGGATGGTAACACAAACTTCAGGGTCTTACGTGAGTTTGCCATCCGTAGGTCAGGGCAAGAGGAGTGTCGCACGCAAGGCCATGAGGGTGCACGCCAGGCTGCTGTGCGGGCTCGACAGGGGGAACACCCAGCTCAACCATCAGACGTCCTCTTGACAATTCAGGAGATGGGTGACAAGATAGTACAAGCCGTCCGAGATGCGATGCCTACGGCCCCCTCGGCACCACCAGCCTCGCGAACGTGGATCCCTCGTGTGAGACAGCAGAGAGGTGCCTGCTTTTCATGTGGGAATTTAGGACGCTTTGCCAGAGACTGTCCCACTAGAGACTACAATAGAACACAGTTTCGGCCTGCTGATCAGAGTTGGCAGCAAGGATTTCCACAGCCTGGTGCGCCTTATTTCAACGAGTTGTACAGGAACAGAATTACTCTCCCGATCCACATTGGACCAATGGCAGAGATAGTAGAGGCCAGGATTTTTCCCCAAGAGCAGGAATGCCCTACCTCCAGGGAGGACCAGATGGGTATCGGGGTCATCCTGATTTTGCAGAGCAGAGGGGAAGTTCACAAAGGCAAGACATGCCTAGACATCAACCCGATCCTAGTAGACAGGAAGTCCCCCAGGCATCCCATACCCCAAATACCCAAAAGAGTGTGCGTCCGCCAGATCATGCAGGTGGTGGAACCACCAGACAAGGGAGTCCCTCCGCAGGACCACGTGGATCAGGTGCCCCAGTTGGACGTATGTCAGAGGTGGAGGTGGTCCCCAGCGGTACTAGAGGAGATGATGGGTTCGTGTCCAGGGCCATTGGAGAGTGTTATTCTGTTGACGTTGAGTTTGGGGGTATCACCGTGCCCTGTCTCCTGGATTCCGGCTCCCAAGTAACTACCATAGGAGAGACGTACTTCAAAGAAAAGTTAGAACAGGCGGGTATCCAGATGAAGGACGTTCCAGTGTCCTTCTCCTTGGTCTCCGCGAGTGGGGATGATATCCCATATGTGGGGTGTTTTGAGGTCGATGTTAGTGTCTTAGGACATCTGATCGCAGCCAGGATGGTCTTGGTCTTGAAAGATGACATGGCCATGAGGCGTGGTCAGAGTTCCGTGCAAGGGATACTAGGAATGAATGTACTGCAGGAGGTATGGGGTAAGTTAGTAGGTGTCGGGCAGGAACACATGAACAAGATACTCTGGCCCACCCCAGAACCAGTATGGCAAGAGGCACTGCAAGCTATTCATACCCGGCAGAGGGAGGATGCAGTACTGGGCAAGGCATATTTTAGGCCGGATTCCCCTCGCGTACTCTTGGCCAGGCAGATGGTAGTTGTGGAGTCTCAGAGACGTGGAGTCAGCGGGTCCTATGAGGCAGTCCTCGAGCCTGAACATTGCGGTAATGTTTTCCCCGGAGTGTCTGTTCCTCCATGCTTGGTCGACGTACAGAATGGGATTTTCTCTGTAGCCCTGTGCAACGAGAACGAAGAAGTGGAGATCCCGAGGAAGCTGCTACTTGGCACTCTGTACAATGCAGCTGTGGTCAGGAGAGGGGCCACTGATAGTGATGTGGAGGATCAGGATAAGGCAAACAACCAAAGAGACTCTACCGCCGTTGACGTAGATTGGACGTCTTTGAGTCAGGAGCAGTGTGGCAAGCTACAAGGCCTTCTCAAAAAGCATCATGATGCCTTTTCTCATGATGACATGGACTTCGGTTACACTGACCGTATCACTCATCACATAGAGACTGGTGGTGCACCACCGATCAGGCAGAGACACAGGCCCGGTAAGCAGAACCAAGCCCCTGATGCCCTATCCCGTCTGGATCCTCCTGAGGGAGGACAGATGATTGTGAGTAGTGACACAATCCGTGCCCGGTTTGACTTAGTTTCTCAAGGAACAGATATACCTGTTGTTTTGAGTACCTGCATTGAGGAGAGACGTCTAGGCGGAGAAGCGTGCATGCCTGGGTTCTCAGCTGAGTATCTGCAGGAGGCTCAAGAGAGGGATGATATTGTCAATCAAGTGCGCTCCTTTGTGTCAAGGGGTACACCACTCTCGCGTGATGAGGACAGTTGTTTACCGGTGAGTCGGGCTCTCCTGCGAGACTGGAAGAGGCTCGTCATCCGAGATGGTGTTCTTTTGCGGAGAAGGCGCCGCCCGAATGATGGTACAGAGCACCTGCAGGTCATTGCCCCACAGAGCATTCTAGAGGAGGCTATCACCCGGTTTCATGACGAGGCAGGGCATTTCGGGTTCAGACGTACCTACCGGCTGGTAGGAAACAGGTTTTTCTGGCATGGGATGGAGAAGTCGGTGAAACAATGGTGCGCCAAGTGTAAGCGCTGCGCTGTTAGCAAGCCTCCTGTTTGGAAGGAATGGACATTTCCCACGTGATCTGAGCTTAAGCGGGGAAGTGAAGCAGGGAGCTCACTGTGGTGCGCAGTTGTATGTTCGACGGCATCAGTTCCGGATGCGAACAGCGAGAAGGCGGTATGGCTTCAAGGGTCGCTCGAAGATGGCAGACTTTTGGGAGGAGTTGATCTCCCTAAGAAGTTTTATTCGTTTGTGAAATTTATCCAGTTTGGATGACAGTTAACGCGTAGTTATTGCATTTGCTATTTATGAACTTCGTTGTGCTGCTGAAGTCCAGAGTATGGTTAGGACTTATGAATGCAAATTTGCATGCATTCAAATCGCAGGATCACAGTGGTATATATAAAGTGGGACTCGGTTTTTGAAACGAGATGGATGTAGTTATTGTGAAAGCTCAAGGTTAAAGCATTTAGCTCATGTTCAGTTGGTTTAATAATGTTCCTTTATTGTAAGAAGCAGCATTGTTTTTTTGAAGTGTTTGAATATGTGGGCTATTTCTAAGTGGAATAACTCCGCATCCGTAGTTATCCCATACAGTATAACATGTATGTGTACGTACATATACTTACATAATAAAGTCATCAGGGACGATGACCTTTAAGCGGGGAAGAGTTGTGGGGATGTGCTAATTATGCAGAGACATCAGCAACGGAGGGGCGCCCCCATGTGGCGTAATTGTTATGAAGAGTTTTAGGGGCCAAACAGGCATATTATGTGGAGCGAGAGTGTTTGTCATGATGTACATGAAGCCATTCTGTGTCTCTGGTTGATGGTGGTTTTGTTCAGTGGCACTGAATGCACGGTGACATAATAATATGTATGTACGTGCCTGTGTTAAGTTAGTCTACGGACGTGTGTTGTGTGTACGGGCGAATGTAGTTAATTGCGGCTGCCGTAGTCTTGTACGCACAATGTATTCGTAGTGCAGTTGTACAATGCAAGGGCTGCAGGCCTGCGTAGGTTTGTGTACGTGACCAATTACGGTATTGAACAGTGTATTATGTAGCGCTGTGTAACAGTATAGGGCGTTTAGCGTGATCTGTGTACTCTGGTATTACATGGTGCTGTGTAGTATGGGGCGCCTTATGATAATAAGATGATGAGTTGATGGTTTTTGATGGAAGCTATTTACCTATTCTACATTTTGGTAATGCATTTATGGTGATAGAGTTGAGAAGGATTGAAGTTTAACCAGAGAGACGTGTTGCGTAGGCACATTATAGGCACGATGTTGCAACGTTTGTAATGCATGTAAGGTGAAAGAGATAAGAATCAAAGTTGATCAGAAGAGATGTGCTGTGTAGTAAAGGCACAATGTTGTTCAATAAGGGTTGTACAGTAATTCAGCCGACGTTTTAATTAATAGAGGGAACCCTTGTATTGCATTCCTTAATGACTTGTGATGGTTGTGTAGGCTGCGGTTATAGTGCTACAGCATAACTTATGTAGTAGGAGGGTCTCAGTGTAAGAAGTGATGTGAGTTAATTATCTCGGTTAATTATAGGCTACAACGAACGGGTTAGAGGTGTGTGTACTTAGTGTCGATGGTAACATTTGTTATGTAGAGGCTATGGTAAAGAAGGAGTTTGATAGAGGTGTCCCAGATGAGACATTCTTTCTTTTAAGGATTCCAATTGTTTGTAGATGTGCATGAATATAATAATCATTGGATTAAGCCAGGGTACATTTGGATATACAGTAGTACCATAATTATATGTCTGACGTATCATATCATATACTTATGTCATGTGATAGTTCTCACAATACTTGCATGCAGTTCGATCCTTAACGTGGGAGATTATGAAAGACTCAGTAGTAATGTTGGGACGTATTTTAATACTGTGCCTCCTTTACGGTACTGTATGCATATGTTCGATCAGTTTGTGTGAATCGTTGATACTGAGTTATGTAAAACAGTTGCTACATTTGTTACATTTTAATAAAAGAGACCTCTCTGCTTGCTGTTCACAGGACTCTTGTCGAGTGTTTGTCTTTATTGACTGCACGACCTCCCACCCGAACCCACGTGCCGTATAACCATCCCCATCATAGACACACATACACACACACCGTCTTCACATCATCTCGCCATCTCCATTTCTCTCTCATCCCCGCCCATTCGGCCCCCCTATATATATACATATACATGTAGGGGGATATAGTAGAAGTTCGGGGAATCATCAAAGACATGCATCATAAACATGGCCCTACACAATAGGTTTAGGGTCACTGCCTCATCAATTTAATTTCAATTTTTTGTTGATGAGAAAGAGCTCAATCATATCAATTAGCACAGGTTATTATAAGTTATGATTTATCATATTTTCCCCTTTTCTTACTCTTGGTTCCTTTTGTTATTTGCGTGTATCAACTGTAATATGCGATTTTTTCCCTGTCAATCTATGTACTTCATATATTCATATTTTGAACATTATGTATTTCATAATTTCATATTGTATTTCTAATTTTCATGTTTTGGACCCCATGGAAGACCAGCGATTCCATGTTAGCATCGCTGAATATGTGCCATCCAGCCGTTGTTGTTGTGTTTGTTTGTTTTTACACGGAAAATAAAACAGTCAAGTTCAAGTTCAGGTTCGAATTTATTCGTTTTTCCACAATAAAGTCATACAAACATAAATCTCACTTTCTTGAGTGACAGAAACAATGCATGTAAATTCGTACAAAGAAAACAATAATGGGAAAAACTAACAGTATCAATACATTGCAATTGTTGCAGAGGTAACGAAAATGAAAGAATTGTCAATATGCACTGTGTGAAAAAACGGAGGGACCCACTAAAAAGACAATGCTTGTAGAGTGTGGGCCCCTCTTGTATTAAAAAATCGATGTAAAATTTGACTAAATATAGCAACAAAGCAGCACGAAAAGTTTGGCATAAAAGGTTTAGCAGCCCACTAAGAGACAGACGGACAAACAGTTACACACAAAACAATACAAAAGTCAATCAATCACAAGGTATGACAAAAGAAAATGACAGAGAGATGGAAAGACACAAGCAGACAAACAGACAAACTGACTGGCAGATCCAAAATGACCCGGAACGACAAATATTTCACAGTTGTCCATTCCTCGGAGTTTTTAAAGTTAAGGGACATTTCTAACTTCAGCAGCAACTGACAATCACTGATCAATAACGCGTAGCAAATGGACGCTTTTGTTGTGCTTTTCTTTGTTCCATTATTACAGTTTAAAACCTTTTCTCATCCTTCTTTTATGACTGCCACCATTTTTTTTTTTTGCACAATGACCTGCATCGCTGCTTAAAAGCATAATTTACCATTTGCAGGTTGTTATGTCTACTTCCGAAAGAGACACGAATTTAGGAAAACTGGGGGCATGTCGTAGGTTCAACGTGGTTTAATCACGATCCATTTTGTAACTCCCTAGCCTTATTCCAGGCCGTTTCATGAAATAAAATAGTCTTGATTCAGACTTAAACGATGTATTAAAACAGTAACCACAACATTTCCCCTCTCCTCATGGAGAGATTTTGTCCGACTTCCAAACGGGAACTAGACTAACATTCTTATACTTATTTCAGCTGGTTGTCTTTCTTTGTTAAACTCCGTTGACTTCTGTCATTTTTGTAGCTGCGTAGAATACATTGATTTCTGTGTTCTTTGACATATCAGTGAATCAAATCTGTGTATTTTAATACCAGGTATACCTATTTACTTTGTTGCGGCATTTACTTCAACTGGTCGTCGGCCTTCGTAATGGTTGCAATATAATTGTTAAAATTTATGTCGTCCTGTAAAATTTTAGAGCGGGAGGAGAGATTCCGTCCAGCTTTCGAACGGAAATTCGACTGAAGAACTTGTTTCAGCTGTCCATCCCGCTTTTGTCGATCCCTGTTAACTGTTCTTATTGTTTGTTATTCTTAGAAAAATAAACAAAACAAAGACAAAATTTGATTTCATGTTGTCAACATACCATAGAATGTCATCTGCGTTCGCCTTTTAACTTTACTGTAAAGGCGGATTTTTTTTTCGCCCACTTTCCGCAACCAGAAACTAGCACCAAAGGAAAATTATGCAAATGTTTTCACTTGCCATTATGTTTCGGGAGATGATGTCTTAATTTCGGGAACACACACACACACATACAAAATAAACCACACACATACACACACACACACACACACACACACGGAACTCTTTTTTTTTTCACGGCCGAGTGCGAAGAATTGGTCGCTATAAGCCCCTTTTACACTTTCACGGATTGCATCACGGATGACCACGGATCGTCGGTCCGGGATCATCCGTACTATTTCCGGCATGACCGTGGTGACTTCGTGAAGTCATCCGACATTATCCTTGATCATCCGGCATGTCCGCCGAAAAAAAAAAAATGAGCTTGCTTAATTTTTCATCCCGGACATCACGGATGGAAATCAATACAAACTCTTCCTTGTCGGCACCGTCTACTCCGTGTTGCATCCGTATTCCTTCCTTGTAGGCACCGGCTACTCCGTGTTGCCTCCGTGAAGACATCGGAAAGTCCGTATTAGCATCGGCTCCATCCGGGATGAGAAATTCGTGTATATTTTGCCAATACAAGCTCAAAAAGTCAATGAAAATGCTCACATCTTCACCCATCAGTACAGCCAATCGACTCCTCTAGTAGGTTTACATCGCATGAGAATCTTCAGTGACCCACACACATCTTCTTGCTGTCTTTTTTTTTTGGGGGGGGGGGTTGATTTGTCTTAGTTTGTTTTGCTTTGTTTATGTTGTTATGTTCCCGCAAAATGAGATTTTGCAACAAAGGATATGCCTTTATGATGTCGACAAGCAGATGCGTATGTAATCTCCTGTAGATTTTCTGGTGTGCTTGTTACATATTACTTAGCTCTGGAAGCATGTCGCCCAAGAATGATAAAGTATCAAAAGAAAAAGCAAATGTAATGTGTCAACTTTTGGGGGATATCCGCGTAAACACTGCGAAGGGACCCAGTTGCATCCGTGGTCTTCCTTGATATCCGTGTTAGCTCCGTCATCGTTTCCGCTGTGGTCCGCGTTCATTCCTTGTCTGTCCGTGTAGGCACCGTACTTGTCCTTGTAGCTTCCGTACTTGTCCGTGTAGACAACCAGTTGGGACCGCATTCACACCGGCATTGAAAGGAAAATCGATATTTTGCATGCCGGAACACCACGGATGACGATCCGTGGTCATCCCGTGAAGCAATCCGTGAAAGTGTAAAAAGGGGCTTGTGATGATATTAAAAGATGGTAGCTACGAGTTGTAAGGAAACTTGACTGTTATTGATATAATATTGTTTGGCATCAGGTGGTGAGATTTTGTCCGACTTCCAAACGGGAACTAGACTAACATTCTAGTACTTATTTCAGCTGATCGTCGTTCTTTGTCAAACTCCGTTAACTTCTGTCATTTTTGTTGCTGTAGAATACATTGATATTTGTGTTCTTTGACACACCATTGAATCAAATCGTTGTATTTTAACACCGGGTTTACCTTTTTATTCTGTTGCGGCATTTACTTCAACTGGTCGTCGGCCTTCGTGATGGTTGTAATATAATTGCTAAAATCTATGTCGTCCTGTAATACTTCGTCGGCGTTTTCACGAACTGACGCTATTTCGATTTTGGTCAAAATTTTCAAAATCGAGATATTGGTACCAAATGAAAGTGCTTTCAAAACTCTACCAAATCCCAAAATTTTAGATCACAAAATTAATTATTCTTAATTTTATCAAAGAAAGAAAAAAACGACGGTACTCGAAATATCGAGAAATTGAGAAAAAGGAGTTTCACGAACCGACGCACGAAAGATACGCCGGTTCGTAAAACCCGAATTGCTACGGTGAAGAGCAATGCGGGTTTCACGAACCGTCGCAGTTGCATTACTTTGAGCTTTGTTCAACTTACTGGCCTAGAATTAGGTTTTGGCCCTAATCCAGATCTCAGAGTGAGAACCAAGCCTTCTGAAAGATGAATGACGGCCTAAGCCAGCCCACTGTCCACGAGTGAAGTGAATGGTAAGCTATAATCCTATTAAAATCATGCTCAAAATAACAGTTTCAGTTGGACTACCATAACCATTAATTGCGGTAGTGTGTAGTCCCATGTATTCAATCGCGTGATGCTTATGAAGCCTAGTTTGTAAACGCCATACAATTTCAAATTAGATCCCAAATCATATTATTTATTGTTTCTTTTCAACTTATGTCGTTAGACGTTACTTCTGAGACTACTGAGTACTATAGTCGTAACGTCTGTGTGCAAGACATGCAGATTGCAAGATTTCAAAGTCTCGAAGACACTAAAACTATACTAGCCTTGACTTTTGAGTTGAAAATGAAATCATGAGATTGACAAAGTAGGCGTACTAAACTAAAAAAAAAATAAATTAAAAGTCTAACAGTAAAACTCAAAGGAAGAGTAAAGAATAAAGTTTGACATGTTAGACTTTTACTTTCAAGTCCAACTATTAAGTCTAAGTTAAGACTTTACTTGTAATACCAGTTACTAAAACTAAGATCAGCTGCAGTCTAAGACCAAGTCAAATTAACACAGTTCAGAGCCATACCGGTAGTCTAGCTCTAGATCTACATCTAGACTAGTGGTAATAGTAGGTAGAGTCCACCCATTTTTTCCCCCAATCTTTACTGGTCCATTCCTGAAAAAGTTACTGGTCAGTGTCCAACAGTGATTTTTCCTGGTCAGGGACCGTCGGACCAGTGCCAGTGTGCAGCGTTGGTGTAGATGTCATCTATGACAGTATGTGGTCTAGTGATACTACCTAAACACTACGAGTACTCTACAGGTTAGGTGGCTTTCCTGTACAGTGCAGTGTTAAAGTATACTTGTGAATTCAGCCCTAGTACCGTACTGTGTGTAGTGTATGTCTAACGTTAGTTCGAGTGGAGTACCTAAGCACAGCGGTGGGGCTTTTTTCCCCTAAAACTTGTGAATGTGGCCCAACCAAATGGCGTTTGTATATTTACGCTTGATTGATAGTGATACAGTGGCGCTGTCGATTTCCACAGCAGCCATACATAATCTTTTGTCCTTTCTTCTTTCCTTTTTTCCCCTTTGTTCTTTCACTCTTTTTATTCTTAGAATCGAAGGACTTCCTAAGAAATGTCCCTCGACTGATTTAACCAGGACTCTTGAGTCCTGGTAAACCTAACCTTACCGAGCAACCGTTAACGTTTGTTAGGCCTAACATAACATTAACACTGACTTAGCCCTGTATTGACTTTGTCTTTGGCCGACTTACTGAGATGGCGAGTCTCACTCTTTAACGTTAGTCTAAACGTAGTCGCTAGATCTGTCAGTGTCAGTGTCACCGGTTATTGTATATGGTGCCATCTCTAACGTACTTTAACAAGTTGATGTTAGTTATCTATGTCAACTTACTGATTTAGTAATAGTGGTACTGTCATCCTGTTGGACATCGCCGAAATATCATCCGTGACGTGTTAATTTCGTGTCACAAAGACAAAAGTTGCCAAGATCTAATAGTATTAGATGTCTAGATTTAGATGTAGTCTAGATCTAAGTAATATGAAATCTGTGTAACTTAAAAGTGAAAGGTCTAGACTTCACTTAGTCTATAATTAGACCAGACATTCATGAGGCAAAGGCCTATTTAGTAGATCTATTCTTATTCTATTTTAATGTCAATTCCTGCTAACTCGCCACGTGTTATTCCTAAGGCCAAGGACTTCCGGGTTAGTGATTTTTTTTTGTTTTGATAAATACCAAACAGCAGACGTGTTTCATTTGCATTCTTGCACAGACTTCATGAAAATATGTGCAGTATCAAAGAAATATGATGCACATGACAATGCCACTGTTTTATAGGTGAATGGTTAATACCTTTAAAAGCTGAATGATAATGTAGAGTCTAGGTCTAATTAAGATGATACAGTCTCTGATAAGAAACAGGTTTGATTGTCGTAGACTGTTTCCCAAATGAAGGTAGTAATATTCAGCTACTTCAATGCAATGCCTTGTTTACAAGTACATGTAGATTTATATTCATGTGAATGATAATTCAATTTCTACATGAGACTTACTAAGTGCTAGACATAAGATTTTGCATCATTAAAATGTGTAAATGACGAGACAATTTGAATATGGATCAAAGACGAACAGCAGTATATTTTGACATTCTTTGATCCTGCATAGGCCTACCATTTTGTTTTATGTTTAATATAAATAGAGCAAAATAATTTCAACTTCAGTTTTGTTGGCTGATTTTTTTTTCTTCTCAAAATTAAAGTTGTATCTTGTACCATGATGTTTGATTTTAATCAAAAGTTCTTAATTTCTTTCTTTTCTTTCAGATGACTGGTGCCATGTAGTAGCGAAGAACTGGACTGTCTCAGAAAAGAAAAGGAAAAGTACAGGGTCGTGTACATCATCAACGGATGTGAATACAATGGTAATTAGAGTCTAGGTCTAATCAAGATGTTAAAGTCTCTGATAATAAAGAATTTTGATTGTCGTAGACCGTTTCCCAAATGCAGTTAGTAATATTCAGCTTTTTCAAAGCAATGCCTTATTTACAAGGACATGTAGATTTATTCATGTGAATAATAATTTAATTTCTACATGAGACTTACTAAGTGCAAGACATAAGATCTTGCATCATTAAAATATGTAAAAGGCGAGACCATTTGAATATGCATCAAAGACGAACAGCAGTATTTTTTGACATTCCTTGATCCTGTATACCATTTTGTTTTATGTTTAATATAAATAGAGCAAATGATTTCAACTACAGCTTAGTTGGCTGATTTCTTTTTCTCAAAATGAAAGTTGTATCTTGTATCATGATGTTTGATTTTAATCGAAAGTTCTTAATTTCTGTCTTTTCTTTCACATGACTGATGCCATGCAGTAGCGAAGAGCTGGACTGTTTCAGAGAAGAAAAAAAGTACAGCATCGTGCTTATCATCAAGGAATGTGAATACAATGGCTTAGGAAAGAAGACAATCTACAGATAGGATAGAAGGGAGAACTTGGGATAAAGGGCGACAACATAAGGACGGTATATCTACATTTAAATGTGATTGTAAAGTGGAAACATGAAAGAAGATTCTAAGATTGAAGGTGAAAACATGCATTCCATTCTGTGATGTCGTAATTACAATTTTGCTACACTTTAATAACACTACTGAGAGACATTTATATCAAGGCAAGCTTCATGTGGATATGGAATGTTAGATTTTCTTTAAGTGTTCATTGGTATGTATTTCATGATAATAAATCTTGAAGGTTTTGTGTGGTAATCATAACCTTGTGATACATCTTGATAAATTTGTAAGTGCACATTGGCAATATTCAGATGATGCTGTAATCAGATGAAGTTAGATGGTTGAATAATCATTGCATAGTTGTAATAGTTATCGACTGAGGATTAACATGCCCTTCACTAATTTATTTTTCGTAAACGGTGATAATTGCGAGAGTCAATCTAAATTGTCGGGGGCATAACCAAATGTGTCACACTGTCAAAATGTGTATATCAGAAACTTTTAGCTCGCTGTACGAATTTTCACAGAAAACAGATTTATGAGAGTCACAAATGGTAGCTTAGACCCATTAACAAAAAGTTCCAGCTTCATCTTCAACCATGTTCATGATACATGTTCATCTACATTTTGCAAACATTCTGAATGTTGATTGAGACATGTTATACATGTATGTATTTTTATGAAATTAATGCAACAAATAATCAAATATGCATCTCTGCTAGATGATAATATTAATCCAGTTAACGACATGCCAAACTCACCTCAAACTGTAATTCATTCTATTCTCCTGTATTCTTTTATTTATTATTTTGTTGTCTTCAACCCACTTTGAATGTGTTACGTATGATTCTTATAAACATGGGAAATGCACTCCATATAACTGATAGGATAACAAATTGACATAATCATTCAACCATCACTAGACAGTTCTGTTATGAGATGTTCTTTATTTAACTAAAATTGTAAATTATGATACGTGTATGCTCCCATGCAAACTCACAACAAAATACAGAAATATGATTTCTTTTAATAATAATTCATTATGTCTCTTAATGTACAATTAAAGAAAGTGATTACAAAAAGGATGTCAAACATTGTATATTAAAATAATAGATTATTCATTTGTCTCCATCCGTAGTAACACATGCAACTGCAGTGTGCAGTTTGTGGGCTGCTGTGAAAAAAAAAAAAAATCACAGGCAGCCCAAGCGGGATTCGAACCCACGACCTCCGGATTACTAGACCTGCACCATAACCACTAGACCACCGGGATGCCCTAGCACTACCTTTAGACATGAATGATTAAATATAGAAGGGCTTGGGGCGCTTCGAAGTTAACTGCTCTTATTGAATATGCACATGTCATTTGCAACTCGACTAAAGATGATTAAACGCACTGAAATTCTTACTTTAAATAATATTCATAATTTGTTTTTTTTTTTTCTTTAATAGCTTGGGATGTACACTGTATCGGTCTACATTTCGCCTACAATATGGAATTCTTTACTTCGAGACGTTTGTTTTTTACAAAAGAAAATTAAGAGTCCTTTAAAGGTGCTGTAGAACAGTGGCGTGTTTGTTTTTTTTTTTTTTGGGGGGGGGGGAGGGGAGTCAAATTAGCCTTGGCCCCTCTCCACCGTCCTTTTTTTTTTCCCCCTTTGGCTGCATTTTTTTTTTAGTCATCACATGAAAATTCGTCTGCATCCACCCCGTAGTTTTGCTGATGACCTTTCTTTTTAATTATCTTAACCACACACAATTTTGGCCGAATTTCCCCACCCCTCTTGTGAATTTGCTAGCACATGTGTTTATAGTACTGGTGGATTAAGGATTCGGAGGGGGGGGGGGGTCGGCCAAAATTTCTCTTTTCTCATATGTAACAAGCCTACGGGGCGAAAGGCTGATATTATGGGCTTTCTACACACATTTTTAGATGCTAATTATTGGTTAATATGAGCACGATCATTTATGTTGTGATTAATTTGTTTCCTTTTCATTATGTATGACTTCTATTAGAGACTTAATTGGCTTGGCACTCCTTACATCGACCTATTTTAGACACCCATTTCCTTCTCTCTCTCTTGCTTTTTCTCTACTGTCCTGTGAATAGTGTAACTACATGTACATGCAGTACCTCTTCTCTTTTGTATGATATACATCAAGTTTCCATCTGAGCATAATGTGTGTTGCAGCACTCTCAAGCTTCATGCATATGCAGCAACATCTTTTTATGTTCATATACATAATTATGCTTGATATATTAATTTGAGAATGTTATTCTTTCTTTTGTATATGTTCCGTCCGCACTCTATAGAATGTAAATGTACATTGTAAGATTTGGTGCGCATGTTCGACCTGTGTTTCTCTTTTTGTGAACACACAAGAACTGATGTAATAATGAACTTGAATTACGCATATTCTTTAATATTGATTCCATCTCCATTAGATATTTATTGATTTATGGAGCTCTTCCACAATTGTTATCCTTCCCATTGTCATTACTCATCTCTGAATAATTCAAATTTGATACTTTATTGAGAACCTATGTTTCTTCGATTACATAATGTACCTCTTCAATATACACATGTATTGCTGCAAAAGGCATAATAAAACATGACCATTGTTATATATTTAAAATGAAGCTTGAAATTCTGATAATTTTGATATTTATGTATTTTTAGGAGTTTATCAGTTTCGAAGAGTGCATGCAGGATGAGTTTTATGTTTTTATATGATCAAGTGCAGCTATCAAAGAATCTGTTGAGCAGGAAAGAGAAAGATGGAAAATGAGGAATTATGAGTGAATTCGCATGCAAGCCAAATGACAATAATGACACCGATAAAATTGTGACAAAGTAAAAGTCACAAATAATGTGGAATAATAAGAAATAAAGAAATTAATAGATTATTTCAGAGAAAGAAATAACAGAGTGCATGAGTATGAAAGATGAGTAAATGCAAGTAATCATTACTGACTGGCACATCTTTTTCCCTATATTTAGCGGTATCCTTCATCTTAGAACAAACATTCATAATTATTATGAAAGAAGTGAACTGAATTTGAATTAAAAATTATGTGAAAAATAAAGAAAGTAAGTTAAAAAAATAAAAAAAAAACAGTAAAAAGTAAAAAAATATGAAACACAGTATACCGAGTACATATTAATTACCAAATGATAAATGTCCACATGCAAAAGTGTTCCACACAAAAAAGGAGGGGGGAGGGCAAAGAAATCTTTGGAGCGATTGACGACAGCTCTAATAACAATGCTAAATGAAGATGAAAACGAGGACAACACGCTTTTTAGAACAATTAAGAGAAACTGGCTTATATTATCATCTTAATTATCACCTAATGTATTATAATCATCACAATAATCATTACATGACAATTAATTTCAATTAATAAGGTTATTGTTGATAAGCAGGTATAGCCCTAATAGTATTTGTATGTAAACACATACGAAAATGAAATAGCGACGGTTCGTAAATACACGCGTATTGCACGTTACCTATTGTGCAGGCCCTACAGCGCGGGTCCCACGAACCGGCGTAATACAACTTACGTCGGTTCGTGAGACCCGCGCTTAAGTACATAACCTATGGTGCGCGCAAGAAACGATGGATTTACGAACCGACGCAGTGAGTTTGAAGACAGAAATATCGTAATTCTTTTGAATTCACACTAAAATTACACTATGGATAGGAAGAACAACTTCCACTCTCATCACCCTGTCAAAATTTTCACACACAAGACAGGAAAAGTCATTGAAAACGTTGTCTAAAACTTGTGAGATCTTTAAACGCGATTTTCTCAGAATTGCATTTTCGCTCAAAAACGAAATAGCGTCGGTTCGTGGTAACACCGACGACTTAAGAGCTGGAGGAGAAATTCTGTCCAGCTTTCAAACGGGAATTCGACTGCAGAACTTGTTTCAGCTGTCCTTTTCCGGCTGAGTGCGAAGAAATGGTCGCCAAGAAGGTTGATGTATTACTGTATAGCTACGACGAGTTGTAAAGAAACTTGACTGTTATTGATATAACAATACATTGTTAAGCTTCAGGTGGAGAGATTTCTCCGATTTCCAATGGTTTGTTTCATTTAACATATTAAAGATATTTTCTCACAGTTACATGCATTCTTTCAAACGTTGGGGTAAGTTTACAATTATGAATGAGTATCTTATGCTTTGAATTGCACCATGTGCCCATTTCTATGCAAGAGCCAAATTTTCCTTTTCTTGAACTTGTTGGACACCTCAGTGTCTATATAGAATAGTTATTTCAGGCTAGAGAGGCGCATCAATTTTGAACTTTGTGTTTGATAGGCTATTGTCATCTTAAAGACGACTTATAATGTCGCTCAAATCGACTGAATGGAGCAAGCCCTCTTACGATGCATGCTCGGATCTACAAAGACTTTATGGTCTAGTGCTCCGACATACCCAACAAAGAGACGGGACGAAAAGCATCGGTGTCTGTTTTCTCTGTTCTGTCCTCACCCTTTCCTCATCCCTCCTCTTCCATGATGTCCTCGCCTATCATAAAGGCTAGCACTAGAGGCGCTTGCCCCCGGGAAAGGCCGAGACTTCACCGGCGTCGGCGGGCGGGTCCTCTACCTGCTTGCCGACGGGAACGGCGTAACCCTGCATGTCGGTGCAGGAGTATAGGCAGGCGATATCTTTTCTTTAAACGTGTCCCCTTTCTTTCTCTGTAAATATCTCGTTTGTAAATATTGATACATATATATATATATATATATATGTGACTCTGCACCTCAAAACAAACAAAAAGTCGCCAGACATGAATTTTTAGTTAAGACCATATTCTGAAAAAACAGACTTTAAGCTTTAAAATGATGTATAACTCGAATCAAATGGACTCTCCTAACCTATCTAAATATTGGAAAGAAAGCACAAACTCGGGAAAAGTGTGAACTGAGAAAAGAGGCTCTGAAGTACAGTGTCTATTCAAGCGCTTAATCTTTACCAAACCGTGCTGGCTGTGCGATGAATGGGACAAAAAAACAGGAAGTAAACCCCCAGAGTAACAACAATAAAAGGATTATCAGATTAAACTGAAATTAAGCATGCCTCATTAACACATTCTGTCCATAATTAATGCAAACTTTCAAAGCAGTAGCACTATCCTTTCAAAAGTTATTATAGAGTCGAAAGTGAAGAGTGTGGACAAGGTTTTTCAGAAATGAAAAAGGGATTCTAAAGACACACCTAATCACACCATTCTACCAAAAATGTTCGAGATAAACTGCTAAAAAACACACTTTCCTGCCCGTTTTATGATACCAAATTTTAGCATAATGTAAAAGAAGACCCGCTCTTTCAGAAAATATGAAAAAGTCAAGTTCGGCTAGGTTGACCCATTTCACATATTTTCAGTCCTCACGCAAAATCAGTGTGTGCGACTTTATGTTCGTTTTGAGGTGCACGGTCACATATATACATATTACTATTATTGTTATTATCATTATTATTATTATTATTATTATTATTATTATTATTATTATTAGATTTTGTAAATAATTAGAAGTAGTGTAGGTTTTTTATAATTGAATTTAAGAGTACATTTAAATTGAATATATTTTTTGGAGTAAATTACCCACCCGGCACACCCGGCAGAGAGCTCCACAAAACTAAAAGAACAACAACAACAACATCGGTGGTACACAGGATGTGGTTGCTTAGGCGACGCTTTCTATTGTCGGGATGGGGATTATGATGTAGGCGACGCTTTCTATTGTCCGGATGGGGATGAAGAAGGTTCTTTTATGAAACGTGAAACGTTCAGCGTAGCAAACTTAATCTCCTGAAAGTAGATAGCGGGAGTCCATTCAAAAAGAAACTGCCGCGTACTGTTGACGTGCTTGTACATTATACGAAAAAAAGCTATTCTTGCTTGTTGTGATGACTACACGCTGGCACAGCGGTATTCACACTGTTGCTGATCACTTGATGATCTGACAATTAACCTACATGTTGCATAATATTGCAAATGGGCCATTGGAAGTTTGATGGAAATTTATATACATTGCTAACCATTCTCCTTTCGTCCGTGTATATGAATTCGTCAACATAGAATGACATTTGAAGATTTGGCACCTAATAAATTTCAACCGAATTTTGGAATATGCTTCAGGTTCTCTTCCTGCAGATGTTTATCCCACAATGTAGATCAAATTATAAGACAGTTAATCTTTCTGAAGCGGTGGACACACAAAATTGTCATGTCAGTGATCATCCTAAGAATGATGTGTAAAGAAGACGAAGTTTAACCTTGCCTTTGGTTTTGTATTGTTTTACCGCTTAAGTTGCAACATGCGAACACAAGGTTTTACTGTAAAACGAGGAATAATTGCGTGCATGATAATTTTGCAAATTTCCCGAGAACCAAGAGATTAGCATGCGAGTGGAAGTTCTTGCCTACACTATATGCATTGAATGCCAGCGATAATAAGCATAATTATTTATGCCACGGATACTTTAATGATATTAAGAATCGCAAATCTTCAGTATTGCAGGGATGAACCATAAAAATCAAGCATAATCATGACTGTTTTATGCCAAATAACATTGTTTTCTCTTTTTTTTTTTGGGGGGGGGGGGGCGAGGGCGCCGTGGCACGGTGGATATTTAAGCTTCACGACTCCCAGTCGAAGGACCCGAGTTCAATTCCCTCCCCGCAGCAACTACGTCCTATTCCGTCCTATAGCAACTCTATATAGGGCAATAATGTCAGGCGGGCCCCCTGATAGCTAGAGCACTGATAGCATTGAAGAGGCTACTCTAAATAGAGAATACTTTTTTGCAATTATCATCATTATTATCGTTATTGTTATTGTTATGATTATTGCGGTTTTTTTTTTTTTTTTTTTTTGGGGGGGGGGGGTACTATTGCTACAATATCATTAGTCTTGCATGAATGCGGTTAGGATATGTTCTACCTCCTATCTCTTTGTAACATTCATCTATCATCTTCACAATCTTCTCCTTTCATCTCCTTATCATCTTCTTTCTGTCATATACTACTGCAAAAGTGGATATTTTCGCAGGAATTATTTTTCACGTTTGGCCGGGTAAGAAGAGATTCGCGTGTTTTTAATTCCGCGGAATAAAGACATCACGCACAGGAACATACAGCAAGCAAAAAATATTCACGTGCTTTTATTTTCACGCTAGTTTCTGGTTGTGCGAAATTCGCGAAAATTTCAACACAGCGAAAATTTCCACTTTTACAGGTAGTAACTAGTTAGTAGGGATATTCATTTCACTTTGAAATACTGCGATAGTAATTGACATAATCAGACAATGATTCTTTTATTTTTAGTATGACAGGAAGGGCTCATCGTGAATCCAAAACCCAAAGAGAAGTGCGATTTGAAATGGCTGAGATATAGGTGCCCGCCTTTTACAAGGATCGCTATGTTTCACTTTGTTTCTGGATATCTCTACCATTTCAGAACCGATCTTCACCATATGAAATTTGATTTCCTGTCAGAATTGTATGTTCTTTAATATTTCTTTCTTTTCAAAGTACGTTGTATCTGTACAAAGGCTAATAGCTGAATCCTCATCTCAACCAATTATACTATTTCATGCTTAACACCAGTCCTTGAATATACTTCTCTGCCCCTCAAAAAAAAAAATGCGGACAGTTTATCATCATGTAGCACATTGATTTGATGAAACTGCAATACTGAGGCTGTACTTTTTTACATGTTTAGAATAGTTTCTTTTTGATAGCAGCGGAATAGTGTGCAATGAAAGCCGACTTATGGATGTTATCATAATAAGTTATCGAGTCTTATACGATATACACTGTTACCTGTAATCTTTAATTATAGATTTGCGATTTTCGTCTTTTACGTTAACTTTCAGTATATATATCTCAAAGTGCTTTTTTTTTCAGTACCATGCATTCTATCAAATGTCTAGTAAGTTTACAACTTAGAATTAGTATGCTTAGAATTGCACCATTTGCCCATTTTTATGCAAGAGCCAAATTTCCCTCTTTTTTGTACGCGGTGGACACCTCAGTGTCTATATAGAATATGAGAATGATAGTTATTTCAGGCTAGAGGGGCGCATCAATTTTGAACTTTGTGTTTGAAAGGCTATTGTCATCTTAAAGACGACTAATGATGTCGCTCAAATCGACTGGAGCAAGCCCTCTTATGATTCATGCTCGGATCTATAAAGACTTTATGGTCTAGACATTCCCAGTAGTATACGCGAAAGAGACGGGACGAAAAGCATCGGTGGTACACAGGATGTGGTTGCTTAGGCGACGCTTTCTATTGTCGGGATGGGGATAAAAAGGTTCTTTTATTATGTGAAACGTTAAGCGCGTGGCCATCTTAATCTCCTGAAAGTAGCTAGTATTGAGTCCATTCAAAAAGAAACTGCCGCGTACCATTGAATTGTATATCAAAGAAGCTTACAACCTGTTTCTTTTCTCGGACGAAACGCTATAGCAGTCCTGCTTAGAGACGGCGTTCACGCTCCATCTCACGCACTACCATGAGAAGGAATAGGGATACCACGCATGATACATGAAAACATGTTTAAAAGGCGAGAAAACTAATGAAGTTTAAAGTTGACTTCTCCTTCCTCTTTCAATGAAAACAGAATAATTGAATAGATCTATTGAAGCGGATTGTCACTGCTGCGAACGATCGCCATAGCATCGTTAGTCTTGCGAGCAAATCAAAATCCTAATACTTTTATTTTGCCTGATTATATGAGTAGTAACCCTTTAAAGGACTCGCAAATTCGACGTTTCAAGCAGTATAGTAAAACAATAATATGTATTTCAAAAACATTTGGATGCGTTGGGTGTTAGTATACTAATGATGCACAGGAAAGAGTGCGTTAGTGAAGGTGCGGCGCACTCGAGAGTATTGACAATGGTGCAACATGCACGAGGCGCAGCCGAGTGCATGTTGCACCATTTTCAATACTCGAGAGTGCGCCGCACCTTCACTTACGCCACGAAATAATCATGTGCATCATTAGTTTTATAAAATGGGTCTATGAGTTATTTACTTACCTATAAACGTCGAAGTGAAGTAAACGTCAACCAAATTCAAGATGAAGAAGTAGTGAAGTGAAGACGTCGAAGTGAAGTGAACGTAAAAGTGAAGTGAACGTCGAAGTGAAGTGAACGTCAACCAAATTGAAGATGAACAGTGAAATGAAGACTAACGTTAATACAAACATCAACTCATGTACAAGTTCCAGTTGCCTTACTTATGGTGGAAGTGCACCTCGCAGTTCTGGAAATGGAAGTGAGGTCTAGAAGTGCGAACTTGAGGTGAGTTTTGTAAAATGGAGACACTTCGATACCGATACTCCTGAACCTGACTCTGCGTCTGAGAACTCTGAATAGAAATTGACATTTCCTCTGACTCTGTTCCATGATCATGACGATTATGTTCTTCACCAGCAACAGTAACTATACACAGCCCAGTCGCCGCTGTACATACGTAGCGCGACAGGGCTGTACCAACGAAGCTCTATACACGAAGAGGGTCCAACGATCGCATGCGATCGGATTGAATTTTGATACTTTAGATCATTTTTTGGCCACTTCAAACTCATCTGACAAACAAAATGATAATGAGACTTACAATTTAGATTCAATAACTTACCTGAATTGATGGTTATATGCACCATGTGTGAACGGTTCACGAACGGTACATCGTCTTTCACGCCAGGCCATTTCCAATACTAGTATTCGGGAGGTCACATGATCTGAATGCCCTTTCAAAAGGTCGCGCTGTCGACCGTGCTGCTACACCAACACGCAAGCAGCGCATCTCACGCACGCAAAAGATTTCCGCAGAGATCAAAGACTAAGGCTCCATTTTGAATTCTGCAACGATGAACCGCGACGGTATTAGGGAATCCGCCAGAAAGTATCATTTTTTGGTTCCACGGACTTATCACGAGGGCTCTCGATGGACTTACGAACCTTCTGTAATACAAGCATGCACTTAAGGTGAGTAACGTTTGGTAACGTGTACATTGTTTATAAAGAACGTATACATTTTCATAAGTTTTGTAGTTGTGTTGTGGTTCCCCACTTTGAAGGTGCCCGCTCGCTGGTCAGACGCTGTATTCGCGTAGCGTATTAACAGCGTCTGGTCGGGCTACAGCAACAGTAACGTTAGTAGGGCATAGTAACACTGCATGTCACTGGCATCAGAAAGATCATGTCTTTGAAGTTCTACGCTCTTCTTGGACTGTGCTTTACAAGAACTGCCTTGTACACTCTATTTCAGCTTTACAAGAACTGCCTTGTACACTCTATTGCTTTTCGGAAATGTGCTTTTGTCACAAATATTGCCAAATCTTGTTCGTCTACAAAGTAGGTCTGGGTAAATTACAGAATACCGGCAACCAATCACGGAGAGCGCAAATCGCTCTGAAAAGAGCGTAATTACGCTTGCCGATAGCAACCATTAAAATATTAATCCGATCTGCGATACGGTCCGTGATTCGGCTGTCGACGATTGCATTTGTTTACGTGTGTTTTCTTTGCTCTGTGCGGTGAGAAGTGTGGTATCTTACGTTGTTCTCGGGGGTTTCGGGGGTGTCCCCCGAATAATGTAGTTCTAGATCCTGACGATGCTAGTCTAGACTATCCGTTAAAATTTACCCGAATTTACGATGTATACTCACGTTTTTAGGAGTCGAGGATAGTCCATATCCTAGAAATTGATAGCAATTTAGGTGAGACTAGAAAACAATCACTTATCTAATTGCTGGTTCTAGCTTACAGCAGAGCTAATACGCACTGTGTGGGTGCGCTTGACAGCCCACCATGTTGACTCTATGCACTCAATACAAATACAACAATACACATAACAGCTTATGCGTACGTGTGGCAGTGGTAGCGCGTATTGAGTCTGCAGAACGCGCGCATGTTTAGTAGTACAGTGTACAATACGTATAGCAGTTGAGTGCGCACATGTCTCTTGACAGTACGCGTATACGCGCTGCCTTGCCAAACTAGTGTGTAGTGTGATTGATCGTGAATGACTTGTGCGATTGTGTCGAAAAGAGTGAAAGGAAGAAGAGCTGCTAGCTGTGATGACGTCATCACGATTAAAATAGTTCCGTCAAAATCGGCTCGATTCTCTTTATCGACGATTTACTCGAGTTATCTTGATTTAGAGCAGTTTTCCTCCAAAACCACTCAATTTTCATAAAAATTGTGTGGTCAACCTACTTTTTGACGGCCGTTCCAATTCTGGCCTTTTTGGGGGCCCCAAACGTCGGGAAAGACGAATTTCAGCCCTTCGGGCTGAAATTCATCTCTAAGGGAGAGCCGCCGGAGGCGGCTCTTATACGCACCAATATGCTAATTTATATGAGGCAAAACCGGTATTCTGTAATTTCCCCGTAGGTCTAGATATTGACCGAAAGATCGGTCTGTATCTGTCCGTCGGGGAATGTTCCGCGGAGACTGCGTCTGGCTTCACGGATCCCCTCCGTATACAGACCGAAGTCAATGATGCAAGCTCCTGTGTAGCCTTTAAAAAAGGCGACTCGCTCTGCGTGCCCCCGTAGCGCGTTTACCCCACAAACCTGTTGGCCAACAGGTTTGTGGGGTAAACGCGCTATACGGGGGCACGCAGAGCGAGTCGCCTTGTTTAAAGGCTAGCTCCTGTGTGGCAGTAGCGCACAGATCAAACGTTACGATAAACCAAATTTCAGGCAGGTTTTTGGGGTAAATTACAGAATACCGGCAACCAATCACGGAGAGCGCAAATCGCTCTGAAAAGATCGTAATTACGCTTGCCGATAGCAACCATTAAAATATCAATCCGTTCTGCGATACGGTCCGTGATTCGGCTGTCGACGATTGCATTTGTTTACGTGTGTTTTCTTTGCTCAGTGCGATGAGAAGTGTGGTATTCAAACGTTGTTTACGGGGGTTTCGGGGGTGTCCCCCGAATAATGTAGTTCTAGATCCTGACGATAGCTAGTCTAGACTAGCCGTTAAATTTTACCGGAATTATCGATGTATACTCACGTTTTTAGGGGTTGAGGATAGTCCATATCCTTGAAATCCATAGCAATTTAGGTGAGACAAGAAAACAATCACTTATCTAATTGCTGGTGCTAGCTTACATAGAGCTAACGCACTGTGTGGGTGTGCTTGACAGCCCACCATGTTGACTCTATGCAGGCCCTACACATAACAGCTTTAATATGATGCGTACGTGTGCAGTGGTAGCGCGTATTGAGTCTGCAGAACGCGCGCATGTTTAGTAGTACAGTTTACAATACGTATAGCAGTTGAGTGCGCACATGTCTCTTGACAATACGCGTATACACGCTGCCTTGCCAAACTAGTGTGTAGTGTGATTGTATCGTGATAGGCCATGGGGTGAGCTGGTTTTTTCGCTTGTTTCGTTCCGACAACTGCGGCACTAAAATTTCTCCACAGCTACGTGTAAACAAATAACCAAAAAGGCTACAGGAAAAAGTTCGACACAAACCCTCCTGCAGTATTTTGGTAATTTAGGGGGAAACAGTGAACTTTTTTGTCACTGAGGAGCTGAATATGTACACTTTGCCGTGTACGATATTCATTCGCGAACGATCATGTGATGTATGTTATCCAATCCGAATCGAGAATTATTGTTTACGAGTCAAAATGGCCGCCCCCTGTGAGCCTGTCGACGCGTCTACGTCGTCTGCTCTGCCGAAAATTAAGATAGACGAAACCTATTTTGTGTGCCAAAGAGTGGATCAAATTGAGTG
This sequence comes from Diadema setosum, assembly GCA_033980235.1. NCBI lineage: Eukaryota > Metazoa > Echinodermata > Echinoidea > Diadematoida > Diadematidae > Diadema > Diadema setosum. The sequence goes on along the minus strand of CM067068.1, from coordinate 35,046,757 downwards.
GGGGAGACCGTGAAATCGCAGACCAGAACGAAGTGATTCAGCTGCTCAGGGGGACTGCTGCAACCTACATGTAGAGATGTACATAGGATAATTTACAGGTTAGTTTACGTGCGTACAGTCGTAGCAGTCGACACTGCAGTGCAGTCTCATAATATGCGTAATGACTACAAGTACAACGTTAGCTATCGGGGTATGTTATGAACGTTGCTTGTGTATGTTATAATGGACGCTAATGTTGTACTGTAGCTTAGCCGTTAGCGTGTCTGTTACATTTGAGATAAATTATCTTGAATTTCACCTTGGCATGGCATAGCGCCGTTATAATGTAGCCTAGATGAATTTTACATGTTGTTCTATGTACAGCCCAGGTTAGGTTGATGTAGCTGATCGGTGATATTGTTTTGTAAAAATCTTGACACACAGGACTGGATTGAAAAAGGTCTAAACTGCATGTAAATTTATATTTTCATAATCATGGCCATGGAGTATTAATATTAAAAATCCATCCTGTCTCTCTCACCCCGAAATCGGCGAATCCCCCCTCAAAACACACATTTAGCATCTCATTAAATTAACTTATTAATATTTGATATAAATAGGTCTAAAAAACCAACAATGACAATAATGACATAATTTCAACAATTAAACTCCCTAAAACAAATGATTACCATTATGTTGTGCCAAATTATAAAGCAGTGGCACTGGGTGGCGGTGATAGTGAAAGGCCAAGGATTACTAGCATTAATGATGATAAGGCAGTTGTATTCATAATTATGATAATTGATATTGCATGTGATCAGGTGCTGAAAGCTGTAGATGTCATTTAAAATCAGTAATTGCACTGCAAGTACAAGTTGAAGTAGTTGATGATGACAATGATCATGAGGTGTTAATGATTACCTGGCATAGTACTAGGGCCTATTGGTAATTACAAGATTCAAATATTGGCAGTCAATAGTCTACCGTACATTTAATGATATATTGAGTGTAATGTTCAACCCCTCCCCCTAGCGTTTAGCCTTTTTTTCCCCCTAACAAAATCCAACGGCTAATCATTGCTGTTCATTTCTCCATTGTATTAAATAGGATTCCATGAAACGTGCTACAAGAGGTTTATAGATAGCAAACGCCTGAATCTCGCTAGGAAACGAAAGCTGAAGGAGGAGCCTGGTCCGTCAGCAGGAGCATCTGTTTCCTCCCCTAAGACGCTCACATCAAGATCAAGATTTTCTTCTGGAAGCTCTTCAGGTTCTGCTGTGTTGCCTGTAAAATGCATCATTTGCAACAGAGTCAACCTTCTCATTACTTGCCAAGGGAAATAGGTCAATATGATTAATATTGAAGCATGAAAACATTGTCATGTTACTATAAGTTGTCTTTGATAAAATGGAGCAATATATATACACCACTGAAACATCCACACACATACACAAAGAACTTCAGTGCAAAGTTCAGAAACAACAGAATGTACTGTATATGCACCAATTCTTTGGTCAATGTGATTAATGTTCAAGAATTGACATCTTACCAAAGTTGTGCATGATAAAATGTCTTTGTAATACAGATTGCTTCCTGTATTTTGAATGCCAACGTTTATGCAACATGTTTTGACTCCTTGCCTCAGTATGTAATTGTTCGCCCTTTAGCAAACATTTCTGCCCACTATTATGATTTGATTAGGGTTGAATTATTCTAAGAACAAAGATGTTTTCCTACGTGTGGTTTTTTTCATAAAACTGAATGACTACGATTAAAATTTGTTTCTCCCACTCTGGGGGAAAAAAATATGTAACTATTATTAATACTGAAACAGAATGTTCATGTAGAAAGGTCAGTACAATGTAGGTGTGAGTACAAAATCAGTTTGCTAAAACTAATAAATACCAGCCAAATGAAAATTGTGCATAAGTTGAGTCAGGTTTGCACAGATCCTCTGATATTGGAAGTTAATTGCAATGTTATCATAATTTTTAATGCCAAACCTGTTTTACTCTCTCCAAGATTTTCAGGTACATATTGCCTCCAATACAGACAGAATCCAGCAGTTTTCACTCATGAATGGGTAAACTATAATATTGCCTTTATTTTATATATTGGCATTTTTCAAAACTTTTACACCCTTTCAAGGATATTTGGACCATGGAATGTTCCAGAAAATTTATTAAAACTGGAAAATTTGACTGATTATCATTTTGAGCTATCTTACATGAAAGGAGGTAGTGTCCCACCAACCTAATGATAGCAATGAAAACTTCAGGAAATCTTATGAAGATTAAATTTTCTAAAGTACTGTAATATTTCATGAACAACGTGATTGCTATGTGATCTAAATATATTAAAGCTTCTTAAGAAGAAGAAAAGAAAAACATGTTTACTGATAAACAATACTGGATGATCTGTTTAATAGTAATGTCTCATGTGTGTAAATGAGTTTGTATGTGTGAGTGTGAGTGTATATAATATGTCAGCGTTTTTATGCACCTGTGTATGTGTAATGCACTGATCAATACATATATTATATCATTGTGTATGTTCATGTTTATGATAATCTTTTTTATGATGCTGATGTGATAAATGGCCAAGGCATGTAGAATAATATTGTAATACACTTGGGTATCTTCATAACTATGTGTGTGCGTATGTGTGTGTGCATGTGAGGGTGTGTGTGTGTGTGTGTGTGTGTGTACAATAAGATTCTCCCACATGCACGCGGACACACACACAAACAAACGCTCTGATTTTTTTTTTTGCCTTGAATGATTAGTCATTTGATTAATAACATGTCTTTGAACAGAATATAAGGCATTTGCCTTGACCTCTGATACACATCAGGAAAAGCTGAAACATGAGATATAATGCAACTATTAAACCAAAACTTCACTTTTTTTTCTAGGTACTATATGGCTAAAAGCAGTGCTATACAAAATGTGTATATGTATTTCAGCTTAGAAACACTATGGGAACTATACAGCGGCTAGCAGCCCCATACGCATAACTGCGGCCAGCAGCCCCATACGCATAGCGTCATGGGGCTGTGAACTGTAGCATACAGGATCATGACAGATATTTTATTGCGGACAAATATCAACTTAAAATCGGGAAAAAATCTTCAATTTGAAGACTTATTAATAAATTTGAAGTATTGATAACAGAGTTCGTGCAAGGTTTGCTTCTGCAAATAGTTCCTTTCTGTTCAAATTGATGACTAAATGTGACTCGGTCGAGAGGAAACTGGGAGAGCTACACTGAATTGACGGTCAGCGCATGCGCACACAGACATCATATCCAGTCCAATGGATTCGAAATTTGTGCGCAGTGATGTGTGCGCCTGCGCTGACCGTCAATTCAGCGTAGCTCTCCCAGATCCCTCTCGACCTAGTCATATTAAGTCATCAATTTGAGCAGAAAATGACTATTTGTAGAACCAAACCTTGCACGAACCCTGTTGTCAATACTTCAACCTTACTTGTAAGTCTTCAAATTGAAAAATTTTTGTTCGATTTAAGGTTGACGTTTGTCCGCAATACTAGCCTGTCATGATCCTATACGCTACAATCCGCAGCCCCATTACGATATGTGTATTGGGCTGCTGGTCGCAGTTTATAAAATATGGATTTTCGCAAAAACTGCAGGATATTTCGAGGAGAACTTTTTACTGTATATTTAGGATGTACAAAACATCACATTTCCGCATTCAAAAAGTAGTGCCAGTGTTGCTGGAACGAAACCCATTTTCTAACCGTCTTTTTCCGCTTCACCCCATGGCCTATGATGATGACTTGTGTCGAAAAGAGATGAACGAAGAAGGGCTGCCAGCTGTGATGACGTCATCACGTTTAAAATAGTTCCGTCAAAATCGGCTCGATTTTCTTTATCGTCGATTTACTCGAGTTATCTCGATTTAGAGCAGTTTTCCTCCGAAACCACTCAATTTTCATAAAAATTGTGTGCTCAACCTACTTTTTGACGGCCGTTCCGTTCCCGGGCTTTTTTGGGGCCCCAGACGACGGGAAAGACGAATTTCAGCCCTTCGCGCTGAAATTCATCTCTAAGGGAGAGCCGCCGGAGGCGGGGCCGAAGGCCCCGCCTCCGGCGGCTGTTATACGCACCAATATGCTAATTTATATGAGGCAAAACCGGTATTCTGTAATTTCCCCGGTTTTTTACATTCAAACAAGTTTGAAATGACATGACACATTATGCATCAATATTTGGGGTTAATTTTCTCACATCGAAATACTCACAGTAACTCGGTTATAACGCAGAAATTTTATCCGAATCGCATCATCGCCGTTCGCTAGCCGTAAGTCGCCATTTTGAATATGTAAGCCAATCACATGCGAGGTACGTGTTTCAGTAAAAAAAAAAAAAAAACACGTAGAAACTACCTCGCATGTGATTGGCTAATAGATTCATACTGTATGTTTCTGCAGTTTGAACGTGACGACGCGACGAGTTGGTTAACGTGTGTTTTACGTTGAAAATTCGACCAAAATGTTGGATTATTCATTAATCTGGTGAGTGCACTGTATTCTTGAATAGTTGATTTCACTATCCAAGCTTAAATTTGCCGACCTAGGGCCATGAATTAGACGCAATCGAGAAGGGTGAGGTACCTCACCCAATTTTCCATAGAGACAGTGGTTAAGAATATCCACACAGCAATGCTTACTGGTAGGCCTATGGTAGCCCGACCAGACGCTGTTAATACGCTACGCGAAACAGCGTCTGACCTACGAGCAGGCACCTTCACAGTGGGGAACCACAACACAACTCCAAAACTTGTGAAAATTTTTACGTTTCTTGTAAACAATGCACACGTTACCCTACATTACTCACCTTAAGTGAATGCTTGTATTACAGAATGTTCGTAAATCCATTGAGAGCCATCACGATGAGTCCGTGGGACAAAAAAAAATGACACTTTCTGGCGGATTCCCTGACCGACGGGGTTCATCGTTGCAGAATTAAAGATGGCGCCTTGACCTCTGCAAATTATGCGCATGCGCGACCGGAAGTGCTCCAAAACTTGGGCCAAAAATCTCTGTCGCTATTTTGCAAATGCACGTATCAATATCCATATCTATTGGAAAAAATGCTCTTGATAAGTATTTACAATGTATTGGAAAAGGACGAGGAAGAAGAGAGGTGCACTTGTACGCTTGAGAGCGTATTCCAGAACCTATATCGTATTGAGTACACATGTACTGCCCAACGTCGTCTGCTGCGGAGATATCTTTTGCGTACGTGCGCTGCTTGAGTGTAGCAGCACGGTCGACAGCGCGACCTTTTGAAAGGGCATTCAGATCATGTGACCTCCGGATATTGGACATGGCCTGGCGTGAAAGACGATGTACCGTTCGTGAACCGTTCACACATGCTGCATATAACCATCATTTCAGGTAAGTTATTTAATCTAAATTTCAATATTCATAGCATAGATATGAAGTCTCATTATCATTTTGTTCGTCAGATGAGTTTCAAGTGACAAAAAAATGATCTAAAGTATCAAAATTCAATCCGACCGCATGCGGTCGTTGGACCCTCTTCGTGTTTGGAGCTTCGTTGGCACAGCCCTGTCGCGCTACGTATGTACAGCGGCGACTGGGCTGTGTATAGTTAACTGGTATGGTAGCCCTACTACATATCGACCACCCTTAATAGTGAGGTTCACACCTAGGTCCCTTTACCTTAAGGTTTTCTAAACCTCGAGGTTTTGTAAACTACGAGGCACTAAACTCCAAGTTAGCGTAGATGTAGACGCATGTATTTTAGAAAACCACGACAAAACCTTAAAGGGGCATAGTCCCGGTAGTGTAGATGGCGCTGTTGATGATACTGCCGAAGATTACCGAAGTAGAGCTGTCATCAAGAGTAAAGTGCGTAGGTGTTGCTAAGTAACGTTGCCTTTGTTGTCTTCTCTGCGCATCGCGCAGTCTGTAGTAATGTCAGGGTGCGTGCATATGTGCTTCTTATTATGACATCACAAAAGAAGTTTGCTAAATCTGTCATCCCTCTCAGCCGAATCATGAGCCGAACTGTGATCGGACCACTGACTACAGTGAATCGGACTTCTTCGGACTCGGGAAAGTGGGCCAAAGCGTAAGCGCCAAAAGAAGTCGATAGCGTAGGTCTCTATAGGAAACTTGCGCCGTGCACCCGCGTACGCATTTGACTAAAACACGGGGACCATGCACCTTTAAGGCGAAGACACCACGACAACACCACAAGATTTCTTAGGGTGTTGTCGTGGTTTAAGCGCGTAGTTTAAGCGCGCTGTGGCAGCGCGCTTAAACTATGACAGATGTGAACGGAGTTTTGTTAACCACGACGCTCAGTTTTTTCCACAATAGTGTGCAACCCTATGTGCAAACTAGGCGCCCTTTATTTTCTATCGTAGTTATCTTTACCTCGAGGTTTTGCTAACTGCATGTAGGTGTGAACGGCATCGAAGTTTTGTCGTGGTTAGGGGAACGCATTTTTGCGCTCGTAGTTAGTATAACTACAAGTTTTTGGATAGGTGTAGACATGGCTATTGAAACCGACCGCGTATAATTCGCGCACTGAACACTTAGTACGCACTTCTCTGCGCGCAAAGCACATAAAAATGGATTGGCTTTGAATGTAGATGAGGATGGTGTGGGAAAACGCGATAATTCACTGTTCATTCATGGTTTTAATCAAGGACAAAATTTCGAATGAATATTTTCACCGAATCGTAATGACAGCACAATGTAATGTCTATGGAAGTTTCTAAAAGGCTTCTAAAAAGCTTCGTACAACACGGTGTTCAATACAACTCGGTTTGCGTGCATTGTCTATGCAAAAACAGCGGTCGATCCTAAAAACGCGATTTACCGCGGGGAGCTGAAACGAGGCCTCGCAAGTTCGTCGGCGATATTTTTGCACTGAAACTTCGAATCGAAAAGGGAACAACGGCATTTGATAGAGCTGGATTTTCTCAATCACGTAGGTCAAGTTTTTTACGTGAATTTCAGTGTTAAATGTTCTTATCAAGCAAATAAACATTAGGCGGTCGATAAGTAGTAGGTCCAACCATACCTTCCGTCTGTCTACGGAGGACAGCGTCAATGGCAAAATATAAAAAGAGTCCTCCGGACAGACGGATCTTTCTGTCTAGTCTAGATAGTGACGCTGTAACAGTTAGGCCTACTGCATACACGATTGACACTGAATAGATCTACTACGTTTGCTGTACGATGTGCCGTCCTCCTTCCAAATTTCACGGGAAATATCAGTCAATGAAGTCTTGGTAAATTTCACAAAGGTCTCAAATCTTTGCCATCCGAATTTCAGAGACCGCTTCGTGCTCGCCGAATCAGTTCCATTGATTAATTCATCCAATTCCTCGTCATTTAACAGTTCAAATTGCGCCTGCAACGGATCCGAGCTGGAGGCAGTCATTTTTCGTTCGTTTCGCTGGGCTATCGATATCGCGATATCTAACCTCTGGACTTCGCATATTTAGCATTGCAGGCACTGCAATTCAAAGGAGCCGCGCGCACAGACGATCGGCAATTTACCATAGGATTACAGGCAGTGCAATAGTACTGAAGTAAAGGAAGGAGGTGTGTCTCATTTCAGCGCTTCCTATTGGCTACATTCTTGAACCCATTTTATAACATTTAATAGCATCCATCTGCATTTTATTTTCCGTCCTTATTGCACACAGAAACGCAAGCAAACATTATACTGTGAATACGCTGTAAAGCATCGTATCATTATTAAAAGTGTATTTAATCTTCTTTTATTTTCAGCCTGCTTGAAGTAGTAGTCAAACCATGTGATCAGTCAGGCAGCCTTTGTATAAAGATAGTCGTTACTCAATATTCGTTTGATTTGTTACTGTGTGGTTACGATTACGAACGTTGGTTATGAGTCCGAAACACTCGTTCATATTGAACTACATGTATAAAGGTCAAAGCTGTTTCGATAGTATAGCTCGGTACGAGTTCAAAACGCAATCGAAATCATCAGAATGCTATCATATAGGCGGAAATTATAGCTGTGGAAAACTTGTATTAAATATAGGTCAATAAAGATTGCCATATCCAATCTCCGTAAAAAGTTTTGATTCATGCCATCTTCTGAACATTTTGAGATATTTTGCTTGTGTTTTGATTATGTTACGATTTAGGTTTGAACTATGAAAATTGAAAGGTGTGGTTACCTCAACGACGTCGCAGTTCCATTAACCATGATGGGTAAAGGGAACTCATGACTTTATAAGACTAATCCTTGCTAAATTGAAGATCAATTCTTTAAACCATCACTTATGTCTTGTAAATAGATACGTCTGTAATCATAACCAAAATGCCTTAGGAGACAAAAATCATCAAACGTTTATAAGCGTCATCCGACAAATTTACAATTGACAATGCGAATGTATGATTGCCCCATTTGCATGTAGCTGTAAGCTATCTTTACGTTGAAGTTAAAGGGAAGTTAAACCCAAAAAGCAATGTGGATTGAGTGAAAGCAGCAACATTAGTAGAACACATCAGTGAAAGTTTGAGGAAAATCGGACAATCGATGCAAAAGTTATGAATTTTTAAAGTTTTGGTGTTGGAACCGCTGGATGAGGAGACTACTGCAGGATATGACGTATGAGTGGACAACAATACAAAGAAAATATAAAGGAAATTCAACAAAAATTCACTTTTCTAGAATTATGAAAGAGCAATGGACAACCTCTTTCAGAAAGCAGGGGGAATAATTGCTACCCTTAACATAATATGTCAATATCAAGCTGATGGAATTTGTAATTTTCATGAAAAATTGACTTTTGTAGAATTTTCTTTATATTTTCTTGGTATTGTTGTCCACTCATACGTCATAACCTCTAGTAGTCTCCTCGTCCAGCGGTTCCAACACCAAAACTTTAAAAATTCATAACTTTTGCATCGATTGTCCGATTTTCTTCAAACTTTCACTGATGTGTTCTACTAATGTTGCTGCTTTCACTCAATCCACATTGCTCTTGGGGTTTATCTTCCCTTTAACTTCCCTCCTTGAGAAAAAGAAAAAAAAGTCGGGTTTTCGCTAGAGGTACTTATTAGGAAACGGTATAAAAACAATTGTCTGCTATACATCAAGAGATAACCTATACAAACATGAAACACACGCATATTCTGTTCGTTATATGCATGGATCTGTTTATTTGTTTGTTTGGTCATTATTTTAATGGCATTGATCTTGTTTTTTTTTTTTTAATGGCATCGGTCTTGTTCGGGGGAAAGATAAAAAAAAAAACAAAAAACGTATCACTCTGTTATCAGATCAGGATGATTACGAGAAGGGTGTACATGTATTCCCGCCTTTTTTTATACAGGCAAACAATAAAAGCTTTGTATGCTATTATAAAAGCCTGGAGGCAAAAGGCAGTTTCAACGTTCAACTTATAGTAACCATATTTTATCTAGGGCTCGACACTAACGGTGGCCCGGTGGCCCGGGGCCACCAAAAACACACATCGGGCCACCAAAATGTCAGAAATGAAGACTTTGGTGGCCTGATCGGGCCACCAAAAAAGGACAGATGTTTGCCTTTGGGCCACCAAAAATAAAAGTTAGTGTGGAGCCCTGGTTTATAGGACATAAAGTAAGTTAGCGTCTCACTGACTGTGGTTCTTTTGTTTTGGCAAAACATGAACACAAAGGGGGTCTGAATTTTTTTTTTGTACATAGTACTTGTAGCAGACATTTATGCCGATTCTCCAACAGCATCGCTTTTAGCGTATCACCTATTGTGTTTGTCAAAATCTTCCTTTCTTTCTTTTTAGGTGATACGCTTTTAGCGTATCACCTATTGTGATTGTCAAAATCTGTCTTTTTTCTTATTAGGTGATACGCTATCAGCGTATCACCTATTGTGATTGTCAAAATCTCTCTTTATTTCTTTTTAGGTGATACGCTATCAGCGTATCACCTATTGTGATTGTCAAAATCTCTCTTTATTTCTTTTTATTCTTCTTTCTTTCTGGACAATTTTGTGTCATCAATATCTCAAGAATGACATTACGGAATAACATGACATTTTCAGGGAACATGTCTCATGACAAAATCTAGCCACAATAAGGTTTTCATGACAGTAACATATCTATGACGTCATCTAGGCGCCATTTTGTGATTTTCGGACCATGTTACATGATCGATCATAACTTCATAACTAAAGGTCATTTCTGTATCATTTTCGGTGGACATTAAGTTCAGGTCACGCTCTATCTTGCATTTTAATGCTAATTACCTAGGACATTATTACGCGCGCGTACGCGCGCGTCAAACTTTTAAAAGGCTCAAAACAACTTTCCAACGGGAAATCTCGAAGTTTCAGACAATTTTAAGCGTTTCGCGCGTTCGCGTCCGTCCGCACATTTCCGCGCGTAGTGCGCGTAAGCAAAATGAAAATGCACATTTTCTGACAGATTTGGATTCCTTATACATTAAGCAACAATATCCTTTGATTTCCGATCAATTTTGACCTATAGCAAAGGAATGCGTTGGCGTCCAAGTTGAAATTTCGTGTGCGCGTCTATGTGCAAATATAGCGAAAAACATGTCTTTGTTTATTTCGCCATAGCTCTTTAAAACGTCTGGTTACCCTATGATTTTATTGCATATTACAAAAACATATGAATTGGAAATAACGTTTCAAGTATCAATATCTCCATGAATATATTATGACGTCATCATATCATCATCTGAAATCAAAAAAGTGGAATTAATTTTTTTAAGGTACTGTTTCTGACATTCATTTGCTCGTATCTCTGTTGTTTAAGCTCAATATTATCCCAAATTCAGATATGTTGTATTTTGAACATTTACCTTTCAAGTCCATGTCATAGTTTTGAAATTTGATGACGTCATCATGCTTTAAATTGTGTTTAAAGGTAAAGACGCAAAATCGGACAAGTTTACGTGTTATGTCTATGGGAGGTGATTTTTTTAGAAACCATGCATTGACTTGACAACGTTTAAGCACCTTTATCTCAGCTGATTTTGCTTCATTTCCTCTGAAACTTAAGTATGTTGTAGCTGTGACAATAAGTTGCAGTAATCATGCATTTTATTCTTTGAAATCTCCTCATGAGGTTGACAATTTTGCAATTTAAAACTGAAAATGAGAATGGAATGCGGACGAAATGATTCCTGATTCATCTTTCACGTAGATAAGTTTACGTTCCTCTAATTTTCTCGTCGAGACGTATGGCCGAGTGGTTAGAGGCGTCGTCTCAAAAACGTGAGGTTGCACACGTACGGGTTCGATCCTCACAAGAGCACGAAAGAAAATAATTATTTTTTTTTTACTTTTTTTTTCTTCAATGGAGTACTACACCTTCGTCCATGTAGAAATCACATTTGCATGTAAACAGACCTATACGCACACACTCACACAGTATACCTTTGTTTTGCGTTGGAGACTGCATTACTTCGACTGCTACAAAATTTTTCAGGCTGGCTTTTCAACATGATCTTGTAACAAAATGAAATTTGTTCATATCAATTCAGTAACACAATGTAGTCGTGGTTACTTTGTGCTGATTTATACGTGTAACAAGCTATACATAGTAAAAAAGGTATTTGAATTGTTCCTTTAAGTCAGTCTTCTGTATTGATGATTATTTGTCAATTAGTGGTTTTTGTGGAGTTTCAGATAGTGATAAAAAGTATGGATGATAAGTGCAGCGATAATTCCTACAGTTAGTTCAAAGTTGAGTTACAGAGGTTTGATACATACATTTAGCATAGTGTGTGTGTGTGTGTATACGTGTGTATACAGGTTGGCCATATGACACATTCTAGACAATTAATCTTAATTAGCAAACGTGATCAGCTATGGAACTGAATATAGTACTAATGTATGATGTTAACGATTCAAATTAAACTGTGACGAGTTTAAAGGGATAGCGTAACTGTGTGTAAAAATAAAGCAATTATAAGGAAATTTTAGGGGAATCTGATAACCATGCCTATAATAATTTCATACAGGTACTAATAGCTGCCTCATATACGTGTGATCGATCGTCATGTCAATAGCAAACTGACAACGTACGATGAATATGGTATACATAGAACAACTGTCTTTGAAGTCCATATCAATGTTTTCTAATTTGATGACGTCATCATGCTAGAAGTTGTGATTAATAAATGGCAAGATACCGAAATCAGCGAAGATTATACGTTATGTCTATGGGAGGGGATTTTTGTTTTTTAACCATGCATTGCCTCGATAACGCTCGAGCACCTTTACCTCACTTGATTTTTCATCATTTCCTCTGAAATTTAAGTATGTTGTAGCTGAGACAATAAGCTGCAGTAATCATACATTTTACTTCTTTTCAAATCTCATCAGGTTGACAATTTTGCGGCTTAAAACTGAAAATGAGAATGGAAGGTGGACGAAATGATTCCTGATTCATCTTTCACATAAAAGCTTACGTTCCTCATATTTTCTCGTCGAGACGTATGACTGAGAGGTTAAAGGCGACGTCTCAGAGACGTGAGGTTGCACACGTGCGGGTTCGAACCCCGTAAGAGCACGAAACAAAATACTTAGCTATTTTACTTTTGTTTTCTCTTCAATGGTGTATTACACATTTCGTCCATGTAGAAATTACGTTCGGATATAAACGCACCTATACACACAAACACACACACACAATATCCCTCTGTTTTGTGTTGGAGACCACATTGCTTAGACTGCTGCAAATTTTTGTAGGCTCACTTTGTCAAACCGATCATAGTTTGTAATGACGACGACGGAGGTGTTGTACTTTGAACAATTGTCTTTCAAGTCCATATCATTGTTTTGTACTTTGATGACGTCATCACACTGAAAATCGTGATCAAAGGCAAGGTATCAAAACCAGCCGATTATAGATTTTATGTGTACGGGACGTATTTTTCCCAATTTGCCAGAAATGGCCTAGCGACATCAGTCGTTACAAGGCCGTATTTCCGTCTAGCAATGCAATACGTGTTCACGCGGCCACGTTTGTTGAGTGGGCACTGACTTTTCTCCTGTTATATCTATACATTTTTTTTTCTTACCATTTCCGTGGATGTCCCGTGGCCGAGTGGTTAGAGAAACGGTTTCGCATGCACGCTCAATATAACTTCAAGGTGCCTATATCACATTCTTTTCTTTGTCGATCACAGATGACCGACATCTGATGCCCCAAGCGTATCACCTAACTTGTCCTCAGTGTGACAAGTTTCATATCTCGTTATTCTTCTTTCTTTCTGGACAATTTTGTGTCATCAATATCTCAAGAATGACATTACGGAATAACATGACATTTTCAGGGAACATGTCTCATGACAAAATCTAGCCACAATAAGGTTTTCATGACAGTAACATATCTATGACGTCATCTAGGCCCCATTTTGTGATTTTCGGACCATGTTACATGATCGATCATAACTTCATAACTAAAGGTCATTTCTGTATCATTTTCGGTGGACATTAAGTTCAGGTCACGCTCTATCTTGCATTTTAATGCTAATTACCTAGGACATTATTACGCGCGCGTACGCGCGCGTCAAACTTTTAAAAGGCTCAAAACAACTTACCAATGGGAAATCTCGAAGTTTCAGACAATTTTAAGCGTTTCGCGCGTTCGCGTCCGTCCGCACATTTTCGCGCGTAGTGCGCGTAAGCAAAATGAAAATGCACATTTTTTGACAGATTTGGATTCCTGATACATTAAGCAACAATATCCTTTGATTTCCGATCAATTTTGACCTATAACAAAGGAATGCGTTGGCGTCAAAGTTGAAATTTCGTGTGCGCGTCTATGTGCAAATATAGCGAAAAACATGTCTTTGTTTATTTCGCCATAGCTCTTTAAAACGTCTGGTTACCCTATGTTTTTATTGCATATTACAAAAACATATGAATTGGAAATAACGTTTCAAGTATCAATATCTCCATGAATACATTATGACGTCATCATATCATCATCTGAAATCAAAAAAGTGGAATTAATTTTTTTAAGGTACTGTTTCTGACATTCATTTGCTCGTATCTCTGTTGTTTAAGCTCAATATTATCCCAAATTCAGATATGTTGTACTTTGAACATTTACCTTTCAAGTCCATGTCATAGTTTTGAAATTTGATGACGTCATCATGCTTTAAATTGTGTTTAAAGGTAAAGACGCAAAATCGGACAAGTTTACGTGTTATGTCTATGGGAGGTGATTTTTTTAGAAACCATGCATTGACTTGACAACGTTTAAGCACCTTTATCTCAGCTGATTTTGCTTCATTTCCTCTGAAACTTAAGTATGTTGTAGCTGTGACAATAAGCTGCAGTAATCATGCATTTTATTCTTTGAAATCTCCTCATGAGGTTGACAATTTTGCAATTTAAAACTGAAAATGAGAATGGAATGCGGACGAAATGATTCCTGATTCATCTTTCACGTAGATAAGTTTACGTTCCTCTAATTTTCTCGTCGAGACGTATGGCCGAGTGGTTAGAGGCGTCGTCTCAGAAACGTGAGGTTGCACACGTACGGGTTCGATCCTCACAAGAGCACGAGAGAAAATAATTATTTTTTTTTACTTTTTTTTTCTTCAATGGAGTACTACACCTTCGTCCATGTAGAAATCACATTTGCATGTAAACAGACCTATACGCACACACTCACACAGTATACCTTTGTTTTGCGTTGGAGACTGCATTACTTCGACTGCTGCAAAATTTTTCAGGCTGGCTTTTCAAAATGATCTTGTAACAAAATGAAATTTGTTCATGTCAATTCAGTAACACAATGTAGTCGTGGTTACTTTGTGCTGATTTATACGTGTAACAAGCTATACATAGTAAAAAAAGGTATTTGAATTGTTCCTTTAAGTCAGTCTTCTGTATTGATGATTATTTGTCAATTAGTGGTTTTTGTGGAGTTTCAGATAGTGATAAAAAGTATGGATGATAAGTGCAGCGATAATTCCTACAGTTAGTTCAAAGTTGAGTTACAGAGGTTTGATACATACATTTAGCATAGTGTGTGTGTGTATACGTGTGTATACAGGTTGGCCATATGACACATTCTAGACAATTAATCTTAATTAGCAAACGTGATCAGCTATGGAACTGAATATAGTACTAATGTATGATGTTAATAATTCAAATTAAACTGTGACGAGTTTAAAGGGATAGCTTAACTGTGTGTAAAAATAAAGCAATTATAAGGAAATTTTAGGGGAATCTGATAACCATGCCTATAATAATTTCATACAGGTACTAATAGCTGCCTCATATACGTGTGATCGATCGTCATGTCAATAGCAAACTGACAACGTACGATGAAAATGGTATACATTGAACAAGTGTCTTTGAAGTCCATATCGATGTTTTCTAATTTGATGACGTCATCATGCTAGAAGTTGTGATTAATAAATGGCAAGATACCGAAATCAGCGAAGATTATACGTTATGTCTCTAGGAGGGGATTTTTGTTTTTTAACCATGCATTGCCTCGATAACGCTCGAGCACCTTTACCTCACTTAATTTTGCATCATTTCCTCTGAAATTTAAGTATGTTGTAGCTGAGACAATAAGCTGCAGTAATCATACATTTTACTTCTTTTCAAATCTCATCAGGTTGACAATTTTGGGGCTTAAAACTGAAAATGAGAATGGAAGGTGGACGAAACGATTCCTGATTCATCTTTCACATAAAAGCTTACGTTCCTCATATTTTCTCGTCGAGACGTATGACTGATCTATACATTTTTTTTTCTTACCATTTCCGTGGATGTCCCGTGGCCGAGTGGTTAGAGAAACGGTTTCGCATGCACGCTCAATATAACTTCAAGGTGCCTATATCACATTTTTTTCTTTGTCGATCACAGATGACCGACATCTGATGCCCCAAGCGTATCACCTAACTTGTCCTCAGTGTGACAAGTTTCATATCTCGTTCTTCTTTCTTTCTGGCACATTTTGTGTCGTCAATATCTCAAGAATGACATTACGGAGTAACATGACATTTTCAGACAACATGTCTCATGACAATATCTAGCCACAATAAGGTTTTCATGACAGTAACGTCTCTATGACGTCATCTAGGCGCCATTTTGTGATTTTCGGACCATGTTACATGATCGATCATAACTTCATAACTAAAGGTCATTTCTGTATCATTTTTTGTGGACATAAAGTTCAGGTCACGCTCTATCTTTCTTTCTCTGATGCTAATTACGTAGGACGTCATCTAGGACGCGTAAGCGCGCGTCAAACATTTAAAAGGCTGAAAACAACTTTCCAATGGGAAATCTCGAATTTTCAGACAATTTTAAGCGTTTCAAACAATTTTGCGCGTGCGCGTCCGTCCGCGCATTTTCGCGCGCACAGCGCGTCAGTAACATGAAAATGCACTTTTTTTGACTGATTTGGATTCCTGATACTTTGAGTAACAATATCCATTGATTTCTGATCGATTCTGACAAATAACAAAGCAATGCACTGGCGTCAAAGTTGAAATTTCGCGTGCGCATCTATGTGCAAATATAGTGAAAAAACATGTCTTTATTAATTTCGCCATAGCTCTTTAAAACGTCAGGTGACCCTATGTTCTTATTGCATATTACAAAAGCATATGAATTGAAAATAACGTTTCAAGTATCATTATTTCCATAAATACATTATGACGTCATCATATCGTCATCTGAAATCAAAAAAGTGGAATTAATTTTTTTAAGGTACTGTTTCTGACATTCATTTGCTCGTATCTCTGTTGTTTAAGCTCAATATTATCCCAAATTCAGATATGGTTGTACTTTGAACATTTGCCTTTTAGGTCCATGTCATAGTTTTGATATTTGATGACGTCATCATACCTTAAATTGTGATTAAAGGTAACGACGCAAAATCGGACAAGTTTACGTGTATTGTCTATGGGAGGTGATTTTTTTTAAAAGCATGCATTGACTTAACAACGTTTATGCACCTTTATCTCAGCTGATTTTGCTTCATTTCCTCTGAAACTTTAGTATGTTGTAGCTGAGACAATTAGCTGCAGTAATCATGCATTTTATTCTTTGAAATCTCCTCATCAGATTGACAATTTTCCAGTTTAAAACTGAAAATGAAAATGGAATGTGGACAAAACGATTCCTCATGTATCTTTCACATACATAAGTTTACGTTCCCCATATTTTCTCGTCGAGACGTATGGCCGAGTGGTTAAAGGCGCCGTCTCAGAGACGTGAGGTTACGGGTTCGAACCCCACAAGATCACGAAACATTTTTTTTTTTTTACTTTTTTTTCTTAAATTTTGTATTAGATATTCGTCCATGTAGAAATCACGTTCGTATATAAACGCAACTATACACACACACAGACACACACACACGCCATATCCCTCTTTTTTGTGTGTTGGAGACCACATTGCTTCGACTGCAGCAACATTTTGCAGGTTGACTTTGTCAAACCTATCATATAGTATGTAATGACGACGACCGAGGTGTTGTACTTTGAACAATTGTTTTTCAAGACGATGTCATTGTTTTGTAATTTGATGACGTCATTACACTGAAAATTGTGATTAAAGGCAAGGTCTAAAAACCAGCCGATTATAGGTTTTATGTCTGCGGGACGTATTTTCCCAAGTTGCCAGAAATGGCATAGCGACCTCCGTCGTTACAAGGCCGCTTCTCCGTCTAGCAATGCAATAGATGTTCACACGGCCACGTTAGTTGAGTGGGCATTGACTTTCCCCCTGTTATATCTATACATTGTTTTGTTTTTTTTGTCTTACCATTTCCGTGGATGACCCGTGGCCGAGTGGTTACAGAAACGGTTTCGCATGCACGCTCAATATAACTTCAAGGTGCCTATATCACATTCTTTTCTTTGTCGATCACAGATGACCGTCATCTGATGACCACAAGCGTATCACCTAACTCGTCCTCAATGTGACGAGTTTTCATGTCTCGTTATTAGGTGATACGCTATCAGCGTATCACCTATTGTGATTGTCAAAATTTCTCTTTTTTTAGGTGATACGCTATCAGCGTATCACCTATTGTGATTGTCAAAATCTCTCTTTATTAGGTGATACGCTATCAGCGTATCACCTATTGTGATTGTCAAAATCTCTCTTTATTAGGTGATACGCTATCAGCGTATCACCTATTGTGATTGTCAAAATCTCTCTTTATTTCTTTTTAGGTGATACGCTATCAGCGTATCACCTATTGTGATTGTCAAAATCTCTCTTTATTTCTTTTTATTCTTCTTTCTTTCTGGACAATTTTGTGTCATCAATATCTCAAGAATGACATTACGGAATAACATGACATTTTCAGGGAACATGTCTCATGACAATATCTAGCCACAATAAGGTTTTCATGACAGTAACATATCTATGACGTCGTCTAGGCGCCATTTTGTGATTTTTGGACCATGTTACATGATCGATCATAACTTCATAACTAAAGGTCATTTCTGTATCATTTTTTGTGGACATAAAGTTCAGGTCACGTTCTATCTTACTTCTTTTGATGCTAATTACCTAGGACATCATTAAGTGCGCGTAAACGCGCGTCAAAATTTTAAAAGGCTCAAAACAACTTTCCAATGGGAAATCTCGAAGTTTCAGACAATTTTATGCGTTTCAAACAATTTTGCGCGTGCGCGTCCGTCCGCGCATTTTCGCGCGCACAGCGCGTCAGCAACATGAAAATACACTTTTTTTGACAGATTTGGATTCCTGATACTTTGAGCAACAATATCCATTGATTTCTAATCGATTCCTACAAATAACAAAGCAATGCACTTGCGTCAAAGTTCAAATTTCGCGTGCGCGTCTATGTGCAAATATAGTGAAAAAACATGTCTTTGTTTATTTCGCCATAGCTCTTTAAAACGTCAGGTGACCCTATGTTTTTATTGCATATTACAAAAGCATATAAATTGGACATGACGTTTCAAGTATCATTATTTCCATAATTACATTATGACGTCATTATATCGTCATCTGAAATCAAAAAAGTGGAATTAATTTTTTTGAGGTACTGTTTCTGACATTCATTTGCTCGTATCTCTGTTGTTTAAGCTCAATATTATCCCAAATTCAGATATGTTGTACTTTGAACATTTGCCTTTCAAGTCCATGTCATGGTTTTGAAATTTGATGACGTCATCATACCTTAAATTGTGTTTAAAGGTAAAGACGCAAAATCGGACAAGTTTACGTGTGATGTCTATGGGAGGTGATTTTTTTAGAAACCATGCATTGACTTGACAACGTTTAAGCACCTTTATCTCAGCTGATTTTGCTTCATTTCCTCTGAAACTTATTTATGTTGTAGCTGTGACAATAAGCTGCAGTAATCATGCATTTTATTCTTTGAAATCTCCTCATGAGGTTGACAATTTTGCAGTTTAAAACTGAAAATGAGAATGGAATGCGGACCAAACGATTCCTGATTCATCTTTCACGTACATAAGCTTACGTTCCTCTAATTTTCTCGTCGAGACGTATGGCCGAGTGGTTAGAGGCGTCGTCTTAGAAACGTGAGGTTGCACACGTACGGGTTCGATCCTCACAAGAGCACGAAAGAAAATAATAATTTTTTTTTTAC
The DNA here is from genome assembly GCA_033980235.1 of Diadema setosum. Lineage (NCBI taxonomy): Eukaryota > Metazoa > Echinodermata > Echinoidea > Diadematoida > Diadematidae > Diadema > Diadema setosum. Next base: position 35,027,139 of record CM067068.1, on the reverse strand, counting down.
TTTTTTTCTTCAATGGAGTACTACACCTTCGTCCATGTAGAAATCACGTTTGCATGTAAACACACCTATACGCACACACTCACACAGTATACCTTTGTTTTGCGTTGGAGACTGCATTACTTCGACTGCTGCAAAATTATAGTTTTGGAGGTTGGGCTTTTCAAACTGATATAGTATACTGTAACACAATGAAATTTGTTCATATCAATTCAGTAACACAATATAGTCGTGGTTACTTTGTGCTGATTTATACATGTAACAAGCTATACATTGTAAAAAAGGTATTCAGTCTTCTGTATTGATGATTATTTGTCAATTAGTGGTTTTTGTGGAGTTTCAGATAGTGATAAAAAGTATGGATGATAAGTGCAGCGATAATTCCTATAGTTAGTTCAAAGCTGTGTTACAGATGTTTGATACATACATTTAGCATTGTGTGTGTGTATATATACGTGTGTATACAGGTTGGCCATATGACACATTCTAGACAATTACTCTTAATTGATTAGCAAACGTGATCAGCTGTGGAACTGAATATGGTACTAATGTATGATGTTAATGATTCTAATTAAACTGTGACGAGTTTAAAGGGATAGCGTAACTGTGTGTAAAAATAAGGCAATTATAAGGATATTTTAGGGCAATTAGATAACCATGCCTATAATAATTTCATACAGGTACTAATGCCTGCCTCATATGCATGTGATAGATCGTCATGTCAATAGCAAACTGACAACGTACGATGAATGTGTTATATATTGAACAACTGTCTTTCAAGTCCATAACGTTCCCCATATTTTCCCGTCGAGACGTGTCGCCGATTGGTTAAAGGCGACGTCTCAGAGACGTGAGGTTGCGGTTTCGAACCCCACAAGATCACGAAACAAAATACTTAGCTACTTTACTTTTTTTTTCTTCAATTTTGTATTACATATTCGTCCATGTAGAAATCACGTTCGTATATAAACGCACCTATACACACACACAGACACACACACGCCATATCCCTCTTTTTTGTGTGTTGGAGACCACATTGCTTCGACTGCAGCAAAATTTTGCAGGTTGACTTTGTCAAACCGATCATAGTATGTAATGACGACGACTGAGGTGTTGTACTTTGAACAATTTTCTTTCAAGACCATGTCATTGTTTTGTAATTTGATGACGTCATTACACTGAAAATTGTGATTAAAGGCAAGGTATCAAAACCAGCCGATTATAGGTTTTATGTCTGCGGGACGTATTTTTCCCAAGTTGCCAGAAATGGCATAGCGACCTCAGTCGTTACAAGGCCGCTTTTCCGTCTAGCAATGCAATAGATGTTCACACGGCCACGTTAGTTGAGTGGGCATTGACTTTCCCCCCGTTATATCTATACATTGTTGTTGTTTTTTTGTCTTACCATTTCCGTGGATGACCCGTGGCCGAGTGGTTACAGAAACGGTTTCGCATGCACGCTCAATATAACTTCAAGGTGCCTATATCACATTCTTTTCTTTGTCGATCACAGATGACTGTCATCTGATGACCACAAGCGTATCACCTAACTCGTCCTCAA
>CM067068.1:34243545-34425381 GCA_033980235.1 Diadema setosum | reverse complement strand
TTTGATTTGTTATGAAATTGTTTTGAATATGGAATCAATAAAAGATTATGCAAAAACAAACAGATGTAATGATTACAAAGTTGATTTGCAAGAGTTGAGTTGGGAAGGGATTCTTTTTGGTATATGCCAGACAAAGGAAAAGCTCAATTATAATATTGGTGAAGAAATTGTTTGTTTGTTTTATTTTTTTTTTTTAGGAAGGAAAAATAACACAACCACAAAGGAATACTTCAGTAAAAGTTTCGTAGAACAAGATAAGTTAGAAGAAGAAAAGTTAGCAATCATACGCAATACGTTTTCAATACATTTGCAACATTGGGAAAACTGGAAAAAGATTTGAGAATATGTTTTGCTTTTGTTTTGTAGAGTAAGGCCTATTGCACATCCACCAGGAAATGGCTTTCGACGCACTCGAACTGAAATATTATGTGTTATAATGTATGTCAGGGCAAGCATGTTTTAGTTGCCCTGAGGTTTTGCTGTGATGGGTGATTTTGAAGGGGGAATTGGGGTAAGGGAGGTATCAACTGGGGGAGAATGGACGGGGATAAGGGTGATCTGGATGCTTTTTTTATTAAAGGAATAAACTTCAATCAATGGATATCATTTATAAGTGGTTGGAATGAATGTTGAGAAGAAAGGTTTTTGTGTTATTGATTTAGATACACGTAATACAATTCGTAACATAATGAATGAATTACATTTATAAAGAAAATGTGTGTTTAGTGAAAAAGTAGTAAAAAAAAAAGGTATTGCTGTCTATGGATTGTGTTTTATGTTTGGTGAAAAATGCATCAGAGTGTAAAGATTACGAAATCGATGTTAAAACTTTGTATAAATGGGTTTATATAATTTGATGAAAGTGTTTACGAAATTGATGTAAAGATTTTTGTATAAATCTGTTTGTATATTTATTTTTGTTTTCCATTGCTGAAAGAATGAAATATTCTTTAAAACAAACAAAAGTATAACGCGTTCCTTGAGAGCGGTTGCCTCATTATTGCACGCCGTGTATATAATGCTTTTGTTTTGTTTTTGTTTTTTTAATGGAAATATCAAAAACTACGAGTGCCGCTATGGCGACTGGAATGCCTCCGCCAGAATGCATGATTCTCCTATATAGGGACTATACGTCTTGACAATGTGTGATGACAGCTAATAATTGGCAAAATATTAAATGATATATATGTCACAATTGTGTTGAATGTTCACTTTCCTTGAACAGTAATATTTTCTAAGACAGCGTGTATTTGGAGATTTGAGGATTTTTACTTGACTTTTGACTCTTTTGTAAGTTTTATACGAACTGAGTAATTTTCAAGGTATAATGGAGAAAAAGTATAATTTCAGTATTAGTAAATTGTCTAGGGAATCTTTATTTGGTAGTACACGTATAAACTATAAAAGTTTCAGGAAGATAGGCATAGATATGGGGGAAATAGTGAAATTTTGAGAGAGGATAGGAAAGTTTTACAAATCATGAAATTTACATCTAAAATAGTTCACAAAATCATGAAATTAAAAGGTCCTGTATGCGTCTCATGTTTGTTTGTTTTGTTTTGTTTTGTTTTTTTTTTTGTTTTGTTTTTTGGTTGGTTGGTTGGTCAGTAATTGCCAGTTGATCGTTGTGTTGCTTTTTGTTATTTTTTGGTTTTGTTTGTTTGTTTGTTTATTTGTTTGTTTGTTTGTTTGTTTGGATGTTTTTTTTTATTCTTCTTCTGTACAACCAAAGAGCCTTGCGCAGAGGGTATAAATCTTAATTGGCTTCAATCACACGTACACTAAGGGATGTGGAAGAGATTCTTGTCTCTCTTCCACTAATTCCTTGAATCACATAGGCCTACTGCTCGATATTATGAAACTCTCTATTACAATGCCACAATTAAAAAGATGACCACTGGTTGCTGTGGTGTTTTCGATGTGATTAACAAAATACATTGCAGGGGAATGGTAGGCCTATGATGCTCGGTCTCGGGGGAAGGTGCATTCCAATGTACAATTCACAGCGAATATTATGTGAGAGACAAAACAGATTTAGATCATAGGCCCAACATGGTAAATAGGCAAACCGGGATTAGACATAAAAGACTTCTAGATAGCAATCACATTCTTATCTCGATATAGCCACCCGGCCATGCCATGCACATAATTTTCGGGCCACTGGAATGCCAAATCTAAAGATTTTCGTTACCCCAATTGCCAACCAGAGAAAAAACAAACAAAACGAGAGCATTAATTGTAGCATAATAATCTGTAGGTCTACTTATGATTATGGCGCTATAAATAAAGCGCTTGACCTTTGCTCGGAGCAAGTAGAAATTCATGTCGGGTAAGTAAAATTACAAAGATTGTAATATTTAGGCTTACAGATCCCATCATAATAGGGACAAAGAAATTTGAAAAAAAAAATATTCAACAAAACGAACAAATTTTGATCGTGTGTGTACATTATGTTAGAATTAAAAAAAAGGTAATATTTTTATCCAGAGGAGTTCGCGTAATTTACAAGAGCAACATTATGCCATAGATTGACCTTTGTTAGAATTAAAAAAAAAAGTAATATTTTTATCCAGAGGAGTTCGCGCAATTTACAAGAGCAACATTATGCCATAGATTGACCTTTGTACACGCATGCATGAATAATGGGTGACATAGACCTGTGAGTGCTGCCGCAAAGAAGCTATCTGGAGGTCACCTAAAGACTAACGCTTCTATAACTCTTGGTCATCACCACAGAAATAGAAGACTGTAGAATAGGGCTCACACCTGTAGATAAAATGGAATGTCCCTGACCCCTTCACAAAATCGTTCCAAAGATACTAAAATAAATGAAGAAAAGAATAATAAAAAAATCAGAAATGCAGTATGGCAAAAAAAAAATGAATAGCTGCAGATATTGGGTATGAATTCCTCTACAAACTGCATTTTGGTTGGAAGATGAAAGCTTTTTCTCATGGAATTTGAGGGGACTATTATTTCATAGGGTGCACTTACAGAAAATAATTATGTAGGTGATTTTTTTGAGTGAAAAGAACTCGTAGTCTGGCTTTGCGAACCCTTGGACAGAGTTTGAGCAGAAGAACAACCCCCCCCCCCCCCTTTCGAAATATGGTGGATGAAAGGGTATATCTCACTTATCCAGGTCAGTGAAGATGAAACACCCCATTCCTCCCAGCTATTTTACAGAATTTTTTGAATTTTTAATTTTAACACACGTCTCTTGATGGGAAAATATTTACCCGTTTATAGTGGCGCGAGAGCTATAGGCTATACCCCGCCAATGAGGGCGCGCATTCTTTTCCGCCATTGAATGATCGATTTCATGTGCTTTATTGTAATGACACCAGTGAGATGCAGAAAGCGAGGAAACCAAGGAGGTTCTAGTGAATAAGTCATAACAGCCTTATTCCCTTTGAACCAACTTTGATGCCGCCACTCAAAAAAAAAAAAAAAAATAATAATAATAATAATTGAAATTCATGCCAAGGGAACATGATGTCTTAATGATGGTATTTATAGGCATACTTTTCGCCGTCTCTATAAATCTTATCCAAGATGAGATAGTACATAATGTTTACAACACGGGGATGCGTGAATACAAATTTCGCAATGTTTTTTGTTTTTTGTTTTTTTGTTTTTTTTTTTGTTAATACACCGGTTAAAATACTTGCACTCACCTGTAAGGCTGTTGTTGTTTTTTTTTCAGCAAGTCCGTCATGTAAAAACATGCATTGTTACAATCAAAGTATAAGATAATACATACACAATAATCATTGCAATGAAACAAAAAGATAATAGAAAAATGCACAACACTCTTTGGAAAAAAGTCAAATACAAAACCAATAGATCGCAGAGCAAAAAAAAAAAAAAATATCGGAAAAAAGATAAATCAAAACAACAATTATTACCCTTACAAAAATAAAAGAATATCATAAATCAAGTATGAAAACAGAACCGATATCCTTCAGAAATTATGCTAACCTTTTACATGTTCTCGTGGTTTCCGACTTTTGGTTGAAAAATATTACTGATCTGCTATATAAAAAGTGTTACTTTTACAGAAATTGGTTATAGGATTTGCTAACAATACTTTAAATGCCGAGTTCATGAGATTGTAAGTATATACTTTTATAATAACTTCATAAGTCAGAATATCAGGTCGGAGGTTAGTCAAGACTTTGTAAATAATGATAATAATAATACTCGACCGGACATGCTTGGAAACTTTACCCCATCAGTTTTATTTGCGAAAATTGATCTAAACAATTAAGAAAAATCTGATTTCCAGGAGGATACATCAGTTGCAAACATTTTCACAACATACAACTCTGCATTGCACATTTTCACATGTTTTCTGGACCAACTGAGTTTTGTGCAATATGTTATCTCATTTTATAGGTGAAATTTAATTTCACTATATCAAAGTAACGAATAAACAAGCGAAATAAACGGGGACGAAACCGCCCGTTAGATTACTCCCTAGAAACCACTCAAAACCGCCCGTCAGCTCTTTGTAATTATATATATGTATATATATAAATATATATATATATATATATATATATATATATATATATATATATATATATTCGCGATTAAAGGTCAAGAAAAAAAGAGAATAATAAGAAAATTTTTGCTACTTTTGATAATAACTTCCAAAATGTGCCTTTATATTGACCAATATATCATTTGAAAAGTATTATTTTGTACTTTATGACAGAGACCGTACTTCAAAATCTTCAAAAATAGACTTATCCGTTTTTGCAAACAAACTCTTCATAATAGTTTTGTGCTTTACTATTTTTATTGTTTTCGTAAAATATATAATTCCGTAATATGAAAGAGGTCAAAGGTCAACGAAAGTATGTAGGAATTGTTTCCGTGACACACAAATCTCTTGGTAAAGTCTCAATAGATTTTCAAATAAACATAACTAATATTAGACAAAAATAAACATGCAGTGATCTATTTTGCATAATTCAGAGAGTTGTCGAAATGAGAGTAATTATTGAGCACTGTACCTTCCAGGGAACGACAGGCCATTGCGTGATATGGAATCTTCAGTAGCTGTAAAGAGTTAACTAATTTTTTAGACCTATTTTGAAGCAATAAGCCTGTTGTGTGTTATTTTTTCATCTGAAAAATTTTAAATGATACCCAATGCGCATGCATAAATCGGAGTAACGGGGGCCTTGTCAGCGTAGTGCATCCTACTGTCCGAAGACAATTAACACCTTCCTCACTACGACACAATTTCGTAATGCTGTCCTTTCACAAATTTCGCCAAAATCTCACCATTTCTTCACCAATCAATGAGCATATTTGACTTTTTCGGAACGCTGATGCACGCACAATCTTTTCTTTTTCTTTTTCTTTTTTTTTTGTGTAATTGTGGCATGGTATGTTTCAGGAAATTATTTTTTGAAAGTCTTGCGTAAAAAAATGCACACAGAAAATGCACACCTAAAACAAACAAACAAACAAACAAAAACAAACAAACAAACAAAACCCTCATGGAATTACCCTGTTATTTTAGCACGTTATGCTAGTTTGGCTGCCTAAACTCGCAACCTTTGTTGTAGCTGATTGAGGGTGTTATCGTGTTATATTTTGCAGTGCAGTACCGCCTTTTGTTTGTTGCGCAGCTTGCAGACACACTCGGCACAGACTATAAAACTGAATGTGTTCTTATTTCGAGACGTTCCCCCTAGCGGAAACTCATAAATGATGGTATGGAATGTTAGCAATGTCGAGTTCAAGGCAGAACTATGGAACGCAATGCATTGCAAAATTTGATAAAGCCCCCTGATCTGGGGGATTGTTCTGCGCAAGCAAAACAAAGTGTTTTAAATTATTATTGTATACAGGGACCGTCGAACGTTTTTGTTATTCTCCTCCTCCTCCTCCTCCTCCGACCATTTCTTCTTCTTCTTCTTCTTCTTCTTACTTCTTCTTCTTCTTTTTTTTTCTTCTTCTTCTTCTTCTTCTCCTCCTCCTCCTTCTTCCCCTTCTTTCTGTCTTTCTTTCTTCCTTTCTTTCGTTCTTTCTTTCTTTTTAGTGTGTGTGTGTGTGTGTGTGTATGTGTGTGCGAGGGAGCACTGCAGGGGAGCAAGTGCTGTGCTCTGATAGTTTTGTAAACTTTGTATACAACAACTGTATTGTTACGTAGTTGCTATAAAGTACATGAGGGGACTGCACTATACAAGTTTGCTTTATAGCAGCCCCTCAATATTCATTTCCATTAAGTACTTAATGAAACAAGATAAATTTTTACTGATCATGTGGTATTATATTTTGCAAGAATATACCATGATTTTGAAGAAAAAAGTAAGGCATACTGCTTGACGAGTTAGGTATTTATCATACTTAAACGATATATTTTTACTAAACATATTTTCAAAAAACTGAAGGAAGTGAATCATTAATGTGAGCTATACAGAAGAGGGCTTCTATACCCTTTTCGTGCAAACTTAAACAACTTCTGGTCAGAATTAGAATAACAATTAGAATTCCAGATCAGTGGTGTCTCTGCTTGCTTGCGCAGCTTGAGTAAAAACCCCGTACTTTGCAGGGATGTTCAAAGTTTTGCAACGCATGGCGTTCCGTATGTAAAACCAGTGTGGCTCGATATATCCTGCGGCCATGGATCGATGATTGAACACAAACTTGATATTTCAGACAGCTGGTACCTGTACACCCAACAGGAACCAAAGAGATCCTAAGGCATAGAATCTCTCTGGTTGTTAACCCCTAACAACACACGGGTCAGTCAGGACGACTGCATTGGAGTAGAGCGTTCTCGGTTATTTCCTATTGATAGAGGGGAGCTTCCATTGAGTGGTCATGAAAAAACAGCCGAACATTGGAAGTCAAAGTTTACTACCCTTTACCCCGACGTCAAGCTGTTCAAAAGAGAGAACTCGTCATTCCACACTCTCATGAATTCTATCATTTTGTCTCGGAAAATATCATGTATGAAATGGTTCTTATAGAGAACGTCATGTATATTTTAATGGTTCTTAGAGACTCGTCTGCCCATGTAACCATGTGAAGAAAAATAACATGACTGAAAATAAAACGAAGACATGCTAGTCCCATTCAATATATAAATATATCTTTTCGAGAGTTGGATAGTCTTTACAATTTTAATTCCCAAACAAACTGTAGGCTACAAAAACAACATTCCTCCTAATTTTCAAAGGTAAATGGTCACCGTCATTTCTCTGTTCATAATTTGAGCAACGCTGGAAATGATTTGTGATATCTCTTCAAATAAATTCCCAATTTATGAGTATAGTCATGTCGAGAGAACAGAGTACTAAGTCTTGCAGTTGAGGTGCAAAAGGGCTCGCAGCTGATACACTTGCCAAAGATTCTAAGTGGGACTTATACGTGGGTATATTATGTTTTTATTACCATCATGGGCCCTGGTAATACAGCAAACTTTGCTCTGACTGTGTATTTACGTCTGCGTGTAATATGAACTGTTCCAGTTTTGTGGAGTCGTAATAAAACGCCAAGCAGAGCATTGGAGAGGAAACCTTTTGTGGTACAGATTGTATTGAACTTGATCTCGCTTGCCCGCCGTCAGCCGCAGTCAAAGGCTGTATGTTTTAAATAGGGTTGCATACACCTTCCGCTTAGATATCGCCAGGAGTGTCGCGTGGTTTAACAGGCAGAGCTCGAGACTTTTCATTCTTACTAGTTATGTAGAGCTTGCATGTTCATGTTTCTCCCTAATTGCTTTGGCTCCCATTCCCCGTGTAAAGGTAACATTTCCCCTCCTTCGCTCCCAAAACAGAACGTGCACGAAAACCAAGAAGAAGAGCAAATGATAGCCTGAAATTTGACTGGAAGATCTGTTACGTATCGTCACTATTTGATACTGTAGACATTTGCGTATTTTCACAATTTTTTCGTATGACCTGACATTATTGTTGCGACGATGACTTTTGCGAGGAACATCGTACTTTTCGTGAAGATTCTTATCCTGGCAGGACTCGTGTTCAGCTCTCTGGCAATCGCCATCGTAACTTCTCTGCTTAAGGTAGGATGCCGTCATTCCAAAGATAACCTTTTGATTATAAACGTCTTCTTGACGCCGATGTATGTGAAGAACTAATCACGTAAGGAGGTATGACACACAAAAGTATAATTATAGTACGTTGCCTATTATTGTGCCTGATAGCTGTATGTCAAACATTGTGTTTGGCTGCTAGCATTATTACCCGGAAGGATTTTATCAATTATTTTCTCATTTTGTGTGTGATGCATTCTCTATCAAACATCACCTTTATATAGGAAGATTTTTTTTTCCAAGCTGAGAGGCCAATCTTACATTATTGATGTGTGTGATAGCGTGGTATAACGCACATTGAAAACGTTTGAAATCATATTGAAACATTGTATATCAGTGTAGATGTTTGCTATGACTTGATGATCGTGGAATACCACGAACAGAAGGGCTATAGGCCTATACACATTGTATGTTTGTGGTAAAGGCAATGAGCAATGATGCAATGAGCTGAAATACTAGTTATTTTATTGAAACATTGTATACCAACTTTGATGTTTGCGATGACTTCATAATCGGAAAATACATTGTACCATGCACGAACAGAAGGCTTATAGACGTTGTATGTTTGTGACAATGGAGATTCCAGATAGGATGTGACGTTTTGAAATCGTTGAAGGCTTCCGTGGACGTTGCTGGGTGGTAGAAGGCTTCAAGGAAACCAAAACCCAAACATGAATGTGGATTGAGTGAGAGCAACAATATTAGTTTAACTCATCAATGAAAGTTTGAAGAAAATTGGGCATTCCGTTCAAAAGTTATGAGCTGTTAAAATTTCAGTGCTGTCATTACTGGACAAGGAAACTACTGCAGTCCATGACGTCATTATGGACAACAATAGGCCCCTATATAGAAAATAAAAATAAAATTCAACATGTTTTCATTTTTCTAGCATTATGAAAGAGGACTTTGCTCACCTCTTTCAGAAAGCAGAGGGAATAATAGTCCCCTTAACATGTGTCAGTATCATGTCGATGGAATGCGTACTTTCCATGATTTTGTGGCATTCTCCATAATTATTTTCTTTATATTGTAGTCCATAATGACGTCATGAACTGTAGTAGTCTCTTTATCCATCATTGACTGCACTGAAACTTTAAAGATTCATAACGGTTGAAACGACTGTCCGTTTTCCCTCAAACTTCAAATGATATATTCTACTAATAATGTTACTTTCACACAATCCAAATTTATACTTGGGTTTTGATTTCCTTTAACGGTGCACCAAGTATTCTTTCTTGGATATAGGTAGACCCCTATAGCTATTTGCAATCACAGCTGCAAAATAAAATATCAAGATATAATGGTGTTCACGATCATTGCGTTGTAATGATGGTAATGGGAGATCATGCACTATAATAGATAAAGGAAAACAATCTAGGAATATACACAAAACTTTATTATCTGAAATTGTCTTTGTTATCAGACCTGTGCTGTAGGCCTAAGGTACATCAGAGTAAGTAGGTTCTATCGGCTGGTCACGGCTCGTCCTAGCAAATTAAAGGACCGTATAAGTTTTACCTAATTTCAGGTTTGTCACAGTAATTGCTGAAATAATGAGAAACCTCTAAGAAAGCGTAGAATGAACGACAGGAATAGGCTACCTATACAGTGGACAGAGAAAAGGGAGAGGGAAGAGGAAGATGATGGGTCAAAACCAGGGTACGTGAGGCATGAGATAATTTATGCTCTTCAAAATAAAGGATGATTTCGTATTGAGATATCATATGCAAAGACCATTAATTTATTTCAGTTGACACTTTACTCGTCTTTGTAAGAGACGCAACGCGCAAATTTGCCCAACGTACTCTCATAATAAATTATGGAATCCATATACAAACAACGAATAAACTTGGTTCGACAGGGTGACCAGATAAGTACGGCAAGAGGAAAAATTCATAATAAAGTGACCCTCTCTTCATGTGAAAGAATGTGTTTGTGATATGATCGTTGAAAGGAGGCTGTAAGGAATAGTACTTTAGTTATCAATTCGTGTGAAATGAGCTGGAAAGAAATCAAATCATTTTGCGGAAGGACGCACAACGGGCAGAAGGCCCATTATGTCTACTGCATGGGAAATAATCAAAGTGCGCATTTCTTGGTCTTTGTCTTTATCTTTCTTTTATCTTTTATCAGTACTGCATGCACACCTAAGAACACTGTCTAACAACAATTTCTAGCGTTATATCAGTATATCTTAAAGGCCTAGGCAGCTAACCTAAATTTCATGTAAAACGGACTTATTTTCCTTGTAAAATTCGACACTATGTTAGCCCTTTTAAAAAAAAAAATAAGTGGGGGGGGGGGGGTGGTTGAAAAAAGTAAAAAAAAAAAATCGCCGTGTCAAATCGCCGTGTTCTCTCTTCCTTCTAACCCTCCTTTTTCCTTCTTATTTCATCTTTCGTCATGAATACCTTGATGTGTCAAAATAAGCAATCACATCGTGGATGTTCCGTGTCGAATAATTAACAATACGTGACCTTGCGATTTGACATGGCGATGGGTTTTTTAACTTTTTCCATCCCCCCCCCCCCACTTGTCTGTTCCACAGAACTGCCACATTGCTCAATCATGAGCAAAATCAACGATTTACACGATCTGCAGAAATGGTACACCTACTGTCTCAATTTATATAAATGCATAGCTCTTATGCACAGTACAGACGAAAGTCTCCGGCATTACATATACCAGGGGCCCGTTGCATAAAACTCCAACCGGATTTTTTTCTGGTTGAAATCACAAAATTCTGGTTGGAAGCTCCCAACCAGAGTTTTTATGCAACGGATTTTACATTCTTATGTTAGCAACCTTTAAAAATTCAGGTTGGGCAAATCCCAACCTGAATTTTTTAAGGTTGCTAAAAAAAGTTTTATGCAACGGGACCCAGGGGAACAGACCTAAACATTTTTCATTTTAAGTTTGATATTTTGCAGAAATAAGATGGAAGATTGTGCGAGCACTGACGCTTAGCTCGCTGCCCTCCCGAAGCGAAACCTCTCTTTTATATAATACTATATATAGATACAGTGGAAACGATTTAATACAGAAACGATTACAGCTTCAAGGAATGCATATTTCTACAAAGCAAAACAATATGCAAGTCGCACAAGGTATTCATGATGAAAGATGAAACAAGAGAAAAAAAAACGAAAGAAAGAAGGAAGGACAGAAGGAAGAGAGAAAGAGATGAAGAGTCCTAGATTTATCAACATTATTTGCCTGTTAGCAGTTCAGCACCTTTTACAATGGATCGAGTTGGAGTCGAGATTAAACTCACCTAAAGTAAACCCTATTGCTTTAAAAATACTAAGTTTATTGTTATTTTCTTTCCTGTTTCGTTTATTTTCAGGTAAAAATTTGTACAGGACTCTGTGTGTGTGTGTGTGTGTGTGTGTGTGTGTGTGTGTGTGTGTGTGTGTGTGTGAGTGTGGAGTGGATGCATGCAGCCTCCTCCTCCCCCCCCCCCACCATTTCATAATGAGGGGAAAACATCAAATACAGCTTATAAAAGCAACATTATTTCCTGTACGCTGTGCAGCGAGCTAGCAGAATAATGCTGATATTAATGCGCTGCTGATCGAAGTCCACAGAAATAACCCTATTCAATCAAGTCGAAAGTGGCACTGCAAATATTTGAAATGTGAGTCTATGTTTTCCTTCCCTCTATATGGTACAAGTAAACACGTGTGGACTCAATATACCAGCGAACTAGACATTGCAAACAATAAAGATGCTGATATGCTCGAGGCGGAACGAGTTTCCTTGCGTACACTCACTCATCAGTTTCGCCTCAGTCAGGATATGTCTACTTTTCAGGACCTGGATCAGGATTTGCAAGTTTTTAAGCAAGAAATATATATAATATATAATGTATACATATATATATATATATATATATATATATATATATATATATAATTATATATACATACATACATACATACATACATATATATGTATATAGACACACACACACACACACACACACATATAATGTAAATATATATCTTCAGAGAAGTTACCTTCGTCCTGATACACATTTCTATCTGTGCTAGCGTAATGGTATACACTGACGTTCTTGCAACTTTTTATGTGATAAAAACCTAAAATGTCCTTAACGCTTCACCCTGCTTGGGGAGTGCATGTTTGTTTGTTGTTTGTTTGTTTTTTGTTTGTTTGTTTTTGTTTTTGTTTTTGTTTTTTTTTTTTTTTTGGGTGGGGGTAGAAACAAAAGAACAAACAGGTTAGTAATCGCATTCGTCATCAGCGACCAGGATGCGATATTGATGTTAAACTTTAAAATCCGTTCCTGAAGCAGGCATACGCAAAGCTGTACACAAGGTTATTATATTGCCTAACCACAGGAAATATTTTGTAATGCGGCCATTTACTTTAAAGTGATTATAATGATTATTTTAGATACCCTGTCTATAGTATAATTTGTCATAAAAGATCCATGCGATTTTATTCCATGTTGAGGTTGACTTCAAAAAAGATAGAAAGAAAGAAAGAATGAAAAAAAGAACAGTACATGTTTCATCAAAGCCGAACATTAATGACAAACTTATTGGACTTACACTAATTCTACAAAAGATTTGTGTTCGTCCTGTTATTGTTGTGTTGCAATATCTAACAATGGTCCCTTTTTAAAGAGGTGTGTATGTGCTACCGTTATATTCTATTACGTTTGAAAGCTGGCATAAAAACCTTATCTCATTGAAATGATTATATTGTTGTGGCTGATTGTACTCTTTTAGTAATTAATAATTGAAATTTTACAATTCATTTCTGTGAACTTTAATCTTTCATACTCAACTTTGATGAGACACCTAAGCTGCTCTTTGTCTTTGGCATTTTTATTCAAGCGAATTTGAGTATAGGCCTACAGGAGTATACTATTGCACATAAGTCAATTTTACCATTTTATGTTCTCGTTGTCACATTGCAGGGAAACTTTGACGGACACTGTCCCCTCTATGCAACGGCTACAAAAAAGGAAGATCACAAAATATACCTAGCTTTCAACAGTGTGTCCAACTGTAACTACGTGATTGCATTAAATGTGAGTAAACGTCTTGGTCTATCTGGTGCCAGTTCACACTATGGAAGGGTACATGGCATTTTCAGGAGAGGGAATGTGTGCGGTAAGCGGGCAATGACGTCTGAAACTTAAACGAAGTGGTTGAACTCGCCCATTATTAGGACTGAAAGTAGGCGCAAGATGAATATAAACAAACACACTTTGTTTTACAAATTCTTCCAAAACACAGCAGAATTAATAGGCGAACAGAATATGCAATGATTACAGGAACTATATGCAATGGAAATGCATGTTGACTTGAATTGATTTACGATACTTAAAGTTTAAACTGAGAGTTTAAACTCTCTTCCTGATTTCGTGGACGTGCTCATGCAAACAAAATCACACGGACAAAAAGACAGACGTATCCCCATACAGACACACACACATGCGAGGAATGATTATAGTAACAAACACTTGGATCACTCATACAGTATGACATAATATATGCTATGTAAGTTTGTATGTATCTTATATTTCTAAATGATGTATTCTCACCTACGTGCTCGTTAGTCCTAATTCAATCTAAATGCAATTGTTTTGAAATGACATCATGAATTGTATTCTTTGGTGCAAAGAAGCGAAGTTCGCATACAGAGGATTTTAAATCACTCCAAATTGATCATATTCCATTCTGGAATAATAGAGTAAATAACGATTTTAACGATTTCAAATAAAGATCTCATCAGCAATGAACTACTTAATAAACTCACCACATTACAATACTATAACAGGAAGAAATCATCAAAATTCATGTGCAATATTTATTAGAAATTATCTGTCCGGCTAAAATTATCAAATGAATTCAAATGAATTCAAAATCAGAAAATATCCTTCTGTCATCAATAAACTGATAATTAATATATCTCATCCACTTTAAAAACAAAAACAAAAACAAAATATATATATATATATATATATATATATATATATATGGTTTAAAACTTTATCAAACTGCATAAAATTGGAAAGAACTGTGGATAATGTTACAAAAAAAGACGGATCAAGAGGAAATTTGCTGTTCCGAAACAAATTACTACTTTTAATAGACCCATTTTAAGTAACAGATTAAACATTAAGAGGGCTGCCACTGTTAAACCAGGCAATAACATCTGAACAGGTTACAAAGGGCTCAATAATAAAAGAAGTTTACGCTCTACATTTTGAAACAATAACGTTCAGTGGTATGAACCAAAGCAAAAAGATTCAACATCAAGGACTGATACTTCTTGGATTGAAATAGGTGACTTTTGAATTCACTGAAACATTATTATTCTTCGGTATTCTTATATATAGATGTCTTGTGATTTCTACCATTAATTTTATATACAGTTTGTGGCTGTTGCACTCGCCATCTTGCTTGGAGTATGTCGAGGCAGGGAACTGCTGAAGAAAAACAGAGCATCAGAAAAGTGAGATGAATACTGGTGATACTTGGTGACACTTTTTTTGTCTGATTTTTTCTTTTGTCTGATTGTGTGATATACACATTCACAGCTTATTATGTCACAGTATGTGGATGCTGTGTTAATGACGACCTTTATAGCTGCCTTTGTTGTTATTGTTTTTAAAATATAACATTTGCTCGTTAGTGAAATGCGGTAAGTTTTCATTGTGATACGGCAACAACCTTACCAATTAAGCATGTTAAATTTTCAATCATGATATATCATACAACAGCATAGGAGTTGTAAAACTTTTGACCCTTCATATACGGACTGTGTGCTCGATGCTTGATGAGTATAGGTTAATAGAGCAAATCTACTTTGATAGAATTTGTGTGAACTTGGGTGATATAGCTAAACTTTAGTGTGTTCAAGTAGCACCGTGTTGTGCTTGTAGACATCAGGCGCGATTTGTTGTTGTTGTTTTTTCAACTTCACTCCAAATTCACTATATGCTCACTATTTTCTATCATTCACTCCTTCAAGAGTGAACATATTGACTCTTTTGATTTTCTTAGAGAGCGTGTATATATATATGCAAATATATATATATATATATATATATATATATATATAAATATAACATATGTATATTATATATGTATAATATATATATATATATATATATATATATATATATATATGTCACCGACGGGACAAATAGGCGTCCACTCGGTATTTAAGTAAATACAAAAGAAATATGAATATCAAAGTGGGAGAGCAATTTTCTAAATCCGTTGTTCAAATGAGAAGACTGAGGGAGAAAGAACGACGCATTATTAGCAGTTCTTTTAAATTGAATATCAAATTTAATTTTTTTTAATAGAAATTCTGAATAACAATTACAAAATAATATATTTTGGAATACAAGAATGCAAAGAATGAAATTAAAATTTAAACTTAAAACAACGCAACACTGTGTTCAAGGTAGAGAGCTAAACCATCTCCATCGCGATCCAGGCTGTGTACATCAGAAGAAACAAAATGATACAACAATAGTGTAGCGAATATCTCATCATATAAAAGACAGATCCACGTCTCAACGAAAGTAACAACTATTCTGTTAATGATAATGATAACAATTGTAATAAGAAGAATACACGATAAGATAATCATGATAATGAGAGAGGAAATAAAAAGATGAAGTAAAAAAAGAAGAAGTAGTAGAAGAAGACGAAGAAGAAAAAGAGGGAGAAGAAGATAGCGATGAAGTAAAATAATACTTTCACTTAAAAGAAATCAATAATAATATGGAGGACATTAATTATTACAATGAAACACCTTATGGTACAACTGGTATTACTTCTATGAATACTTTCATACGAAAATTATTATTGACCTGCATGAAATACATTTTCATTTGAACTCTAAAAACCAAGCTTTAAATATTATCTTCACTATTCAAAACCTAACGTAATAGTGTGTCGATAATAAGATACATCTAACAAGAAATAAGGAAATACACCAATGAAAGCAAAGACCTGCAAAACCTCTCACATCAGGTGACAAACTATTGGCGACCTTTGCAAAACAAGGGTACAAATATTCATAAAAACATATTGGATATAAGCCTCGCCAACGTAGTATTGTATTAAAAATATTTACAATTTACAAAGGTTATAATTACCGTTAAAACAGGAGACAGACAACAAAGTCCTTCTGACAAACTCCGTGATGGCGAGAGTATGCCTCAGCCACCTGCAAAACATATCCATTTCATCATTACTCACTGTCAAGTAGATGACATGCAAATAATGCAATGTAAACAGGATGAATTTTATTACACAACATATGCTAATTATATCATTGTTAATATCATAATAACACCATTATTTCGTCATATTCCCATCCAGGGTAGCAAGCAGGGGTACGCGCGTGCCCCTACAAGGATGCGCGCATCAAGAAAGCGCTACCCGCGCGTGCCCCAAAAGTAAGCCACATAGCGCATTTGGACACCGGCACACCGCACACGAAAATGGCAAAATCCACAAATTTCTTATTCTTTGCGTTAGATAAATCTACATTTACAACAATTCAATCCTTCGCATTGACAATGCAACATCAAATAAATCATATCATCAGAGAGGCAGGAAAGATCTGAACAAGATGCACCTACTCAAAGAATGTCAACGAAATTTTTTATCTTAAATTAACTGGCACACATTTAGCCTTGTAAATGAATTCATTACGGCTAGAATTCGACAAAGTGTAATCTATCAATATTCAATGACTCTCCTTTACTTCAGCATCAGAGTGCCTAATAAATTTCAATGAAATTACTTCAAATAACTCTGTAAATAATCAATATCTACTTTACATCTTGACTTGCCTGATGGTCTCGCGTCAAAGGTTCGCCTTTTTGCCGATGATGCAATTTCTTACATGACCATCGACAATCAACATCATACGCAAAATCTTCAAGAGGACCTAAACAAAATTGGTGACTGGGCGAAAAAATGGATGATGGATTTGAACACAGATAAGTGTAAGGTTTTGACAATATCCAGGAAAAGAAGTAGGGTGCAACACGTGTATCATCTAAATAACGCCCCTCTTGAATCTGTTGAATCCGTGAAGTACTTGGGTGTAACCATCACGTCTGATTTGAAGTGGACCCAACACATCAACAATATTGTCAATAAAGCCAATAACGTGCTTGCATTTCTAAAACGCAATCTTCGCATAAAATCTTCTGATGTTAAAGCCACAGCTTACAAAACGTTGGTTCGACCAATTGTTGAGTATGCTTCCACAGTTTGGGACCCATCTACCAAGAACCTAATCCAGCAAGTGGAAATGGTCCAGAGAAGAGCTGCGCGATTCACTTTAAATCGCTACCATAACACCTCGAGTGTCACCAAAATGCTACAAGAACTTAATTGGACCACTCTGGAACAGCGCAGAGAAAATGACAGGCTAATTATGATGTACAAAATACACAATAATCTCACTCCTCTTTCAGCACAGGACTATATTATCAAACAGGCTACTCAGTTAATGAGAGCCTCGCAACCACACTCCTATCAGGTACCATGTTCGAGAACTGAATCGCATCGCCATTCGTTCTTCCCAAGAACTGTAAGGAACTGGAATTCCCTGTCGTCAGAAATTGTTTCAGCGCCATCTGTGGGATCATTTCGAAACCGTCTAACGGTTGATCACAGTGGCTAGTTTTTTCGTCAAATTTTCTATGTGCTTGCAAATATCTGTAAATAAATTGATTTATAATGTAAATAGCACCAGTCTGCAAGAATCTTCAGTCTATTGAAGGAGGCAGACTTAATCAGAAGAAGAAGAAGAAGAAGAAAACAAACGAGAGTGCGGGGTGTCCGGTAACGTTGGACTCGGATAAGCTCAGTGGATGGAAGCGTCCTTTTGTTATGATTTCTTCTATGACAACAACAAACAATTGCGCATGCGCATTAACAAAAATACACAGAAATAAGCAGTAGTAAAGGGGGCATACGTGTTGAAATATTTTGTATCATAACATATACATATATAATTTATATATGTATATATATATATATATATATATATATGTTCATCTTGGAATTTTCCACGTGTTGGACTTCGAATGTTGTAATTATTAGAAGAAAGAGTCTCAAGTACGCCATGGATCCAACGATTACAAAATTTTTATTACAAAATTTTCGGTCTGCCTCAGACCTTCGTCAGTGCAAAGTTTGTCTTTGCACTGACGAAGGTCTGAGGCAGACCGAAAATTTTGTAATAAAAATTTTGTAATCGTTGGATCCATGGCGTACTTGAGACTCTTTCTTCTAATAATTACAATATATATATATATATATATATATATATATATATATATATATATATAATATACGGGCCGTGACGCGAGAAAAGGGCCCTTAGCTCTGATGCGCACAAACGCCAGAAAACGGCGCGGAAGTTTGACAAAGCAATACGCGCAATCCAAAAGATTTCAGCTCGTTGTTAATAATGTTCACCTTTCCTTCACTTGGAGTCAACTCGAATCAACCTTATCAACCCGTCCACAGCGTCTTTTTCTACGGCGCCTGCAGTATTTTGATTATCTGTCTCAAGGTGAACATCAACATATTGGATCTCCAATAATGAAATGGTAAGAACATACACTGAATTTGATGTTAAATTCATGGAAAAAATGTTTGAATTTCGTGCTCGGCCCGGTCAGGCCTGTGCTCAGCGCAGTCCCAATCTTTCAATTTTTTGTTGGGGATCTGCTGACGCTATCAAACGTTTCCGAAGTAGTAACGTCTGACGATGCGTAGATGTATGACATCGTTACATTTATCTTAAAGGGAAGACAAACCCAAAGAGCAATGTGGATTGAGTAAAAGCAGCAACATTAGTAGAACACATCAGTGAAAGTTTGAGGAAAATCGGACAATCGATGCAAAAGTTATGAATTTTTAAAGTTTTGGTGTTGGAACCGCTGGATGAGGAGACTACTAGAGGTTTTGACGTATGAGAGGACCACAATATAAAGGAAATATAAAAGGAATTCCACAAAAATTCACTTTTCTAGCAAAATGAAAGAGTTCTTGACTAACCACTTTCAGAAAGCAGGGGAAATAAGTGCTACCCCTAACATATGTCAGTATCAAGTTGATGGAATATGTAATTTTCATGAAAAATGAATTTTCACTGAATTCCCTTTTTATTTTCTTTATATTGTAGTCCACTCATACGTCATAACCTCTAGTAGTCTCCTTACCCAGCAGTTGCAACACCAAAACTTTAAAAATTCATAACTTTTGCATCGATTGCCCGATTTTCCTCAAATTTTCACTGATGTGCTCTATTAATATTACTGCTTTCACTCAATCCACATTGCTCTTTGGGTTTACTTTCCCTTTAACGCTCCTTTCATATAAAATGTCGAAATAAGCTATCCACAGCCAGTGTTCACACTGTCCTTAGCAATCCTGTGTTTTAGCGGTAAGGATAATTTCGGAGTGCTTTTGTTCAGGCAACAACGTAAACTGCATCATGCATGTGGTTCAGCTTTGTCTGACTTGTTCAAGTGTAACGTTAGGTTTCTGCACCCAAAGTCAAACAAGGTTGGGCCTACTTGAGATTGTGACATTTGTGTAATGTCATTGTCAGCAAGATAGTTCTACAACTAACTTTACATTTTTCCTTGACAGTTATACTGCATTACTGAATTCTACGTTGGTAAATCAAACTAGGTCTTAATACTTATTGATAGTCTTGATTAGATACCGGGTTGTTCTACTATGTATCAACTTTTTTTAAAAATCCGAAAAACAATAATGGGACTAGCGTACTAACCAATTAGAACCTTAATGAGGCTGAAGTATCAAAGGGCAAGCCCAAAAGACAAAATCAGTTCTCTCATATTTTCCACAAAAGACTCTAACGCTAAGTGCTAAACTTTGGTTACAAAGACATCTCATCGACACACTATATAGTATTAGAAGTATTTACCATTACATTTGTTATTCTGGTACTGTAGAATTAGGCCTATTCATAATAAGTGTTCATTGTCAACATATCCCATAGGAAAGAAATCAGCCTGCCGCATACTGCTGCGGATGTCTTGCCGCAGATCTGCCGGAGATAGGTATCATTTTCACATGCAAATTAGCTGTTGCCGCAGACTGTTAATGATGAATATTCATATAAGTACAATTTCAGGAAGAGCTTGTGGTAGATCTGCGGCAAGATTTCTACAGGTACCGGTATGCAGTATGAGTAAGCGGCATGAAGGCTGGGGCAAGTCAGCGGCAAGTCTGCAGCAGACGCCTATTAAATATGTATAGATCTAGTAAATGACCTAATTTAACCTACATCGGCAATTCAGTATAATGCACGAATTATCAGGGCTGCTGCAAGTAAGCAGCATGGTATGCAGCAGTCTAATGCTTAGACTCAGCTATTATAGTTCTATATACATACAATTCGTCAATTGCAATGCATCACATGATTTATATACCCACAAAAAATTGTTATGTTTTATGGCACGGTTACTAAACTATCTGTGGGTACGTGTGGCAGATCTGCAGCAGATCTGCAGCAGGCTGTTAATGATGAATATTCATAAGTACAATTTCTGGAAGAGGTTGTGGCAGATCTGCGGCAAGATTTCTACACATGCAGGTATGCAGTATGCGAGAAGTCTGCCGCAAGTTCCTCTCTGTGGCAGCCTTCCCGCACACAGTTAGTATGCGGCAGGTCGGCAGCAAAGCTTGGTTCTGCCGCATACTCCCGCTTACTCTTGCCGCAGACTTAAAAGTATGCCACAGACCTGCGTCAAGTCTGCCAGAGATCTGCGGCAGACTTTTCTTTTTCTTATGGGATGTTTCAGAGCATTGTTATAGGGGTTTTGGGTAGGTACTCACTGTCTAAATGCCAAGGGGAGATTATTCTCCAGATTTCATGTAATGATTTAGTGACTGTGAAGGTTCTTTCACCTGTCATATCTCTGATCATTGGGTGTAGTACCGGTATTCATTTCTTCTTTTTCTTTCTTTCCAATTGAAATTAATAATTGTTGTAATACATCACTGGCAGAACACAACAACAGTCCACAAAGTTGGCATCTATACCACTATTTTGATTTTTAAAATCCCACTGTACAGTCCACCTCTCAAACCCACATTAATCAGACTAAACATTTGTTCTCATATTTAAGGGCAGAATAAAAAATTGGCTGTGCTAGTATTCCTGAACAAGAAGACAACCCTGGGCTGCACACAGAACTGGAACAGAACCGTCAGATGGAAAGGAGGCGTACTTGGTGTCTGGTAAAGGATTTGGCAGGAGCAAACAACTAATTGCGGGTTTGTATTGTGCTGTGCATCAGCTAATTGCATTAATAGTATCGAATGTTGAGTTTAGTAACAACCTTATGATTGTAAAGTAGAACTATAACTATAATTTGAATTTAACAAAAAGATATAATTTGTTGTTATGGCCTATCCTTTTCATTTACTATGAATACCTGGATCTATGAACCAAATCAGAAGACATAATCATACAGTCATAATGTATTTTTGGTAATTGAATAAAATGCTTTGTATTAAGATGCATCTTGCACTGGCTGATGAGGTATAGAACTAATTCATTGAGTTTACATTTCAAATCTGATTTAATCTGTTTTAATCACTCCATTTCTGTAACCTGCATGGTTCCTTTTCTTCTGCAATGACACTCTAGTATTGAGTATGACCTTAAACCTTCGAAGAAATAGAATAATACATTGTATCAACATTCAAAATATTCCTGATTTTCAGGTCTGACTGTGACAGCCTTGAGGAGTTTTCAACAGTTTCAAAAGTCGTGGACAAGTCATCTTCCTTCACGATTCTGGTGGGGTTGGCAATTGTAAGACTGGAAGGCGTACCTGTCCCGTTTACAGGGAGCTGTCTGAGATCAGAAAGTTTTCGTACTTTCACTTCTACCATGTTCAGCCAGGAATTGTTTGTGTGAGGGAACACCTCTGGGATAACGAAAAAAGAAAGAAAAACTATAATTGGGTTTACTCAAGACAGTTGGAGTGGTTCCTCAAAACAAGCATTTACCCATCCAGGCTGATATCTACTAGATCAACACTCGACAGAGCGCTATGAATATCTTCAAGCACATCAGACCTTTCCTCTTCCAAGATGTCACGTGCCCCCAGTCCGAGAGACTGAGGCCTCATGATAGAGCTATGAAGTGTCATCCTCAACTTATTGGCATACTTGTCCACTTTATGTTTCCTACTGTATTTCACTCTTAGAGCAAATACTGGTATTGCCCTTTGGTTTGGAAACTTGGATCATGGTTGACATTATGTTTCGCCCCATGCATGTATGCAGCATATATGCTGCACATTATCATAACCTACAAAATGTACTCGAGTACAGCTGGTTTAGCTAAAAAAATTCCACCCTATACTGAATGTCGTTGGCGAGAAGGCAGGTGTGATTATCATGCCCTCAAGACACTGCTAGCTGTGGAAGACTATTAATACTCATGGCATATCAGTACTCTGCTATGAATTTACGGGTAGCAATTTCAAATGCATCTTCAGATAACTTAACATTCTTAGGTTTTCTTCCAGTAGTTACCATATCCTTTATGTATTGTCTTTTGTTGACATGTGTTTATGAATGGCACAATGCAATTGCAAGTATTCATAGTTGACTTGTTCAAAAAAGTTATAAGCATAGCAGTTTCCTCTTCACTTCCACTGTTTTGCTATCAGCTTACCAATAATGTGCAAATGATATTGTGATTTAATCAACTCATGTATTAGTAGACTGTGGTCGATATCAATTTGAAAGTCAGTCTTTTTAGTGAGCTCAAGAGAGAAAAACTTGTATGTAGCTAGCCTCATCCTGAAGCAGTTGACATACATGTTTCTTCTTTTCTGTTTTTCTGTGTCTAATACCAGGGGGAAAAGGATACATGATGACTTACTATTCTTCACATGTAGCTGAGCTTGGGCTGATATTAATGTAACGTGATAACTGTAATTTCATCAGGGTATGGGAAGCATGGAAACCAACAGAAATCTCACTTAAAACTTTCCACTTGAGAATCACTGGATCTTTTTCGTGAGTACAACTGTAGATGTTACTCTTTCTTCGGGGGTATAATGGCAAGTATTTCATAACATTTTTCTTTGGGTGGTTCACAATACACAAGCTTGCTTTTTAGTGGACCTCTCAATTCTTTTTTTTTTCTCAATTGAAACACAACTGTATATTTCTTTTTTTGCCAGTATGCATACATATATCTTTATCTGTATCATTTATCCTCTGCGAAGTCGAATGTATACGTTTATGATATAGTTCCTGATCTATTCTGTGTTGTGTTTTGTTGGAAAAAGAAGAATGAAGAAAAAGGAATTGAATTGAATTATCTACACACTATCATGCATTGTCTTTGATGGAGTCGAGATCCATGAAGTGGTATGAGAAGAGATTAAAGTGTTGCAAGTGCAATAACTCTTTACTCCAACAAATTAGAAGAAGGGTTAAAATAGGCCATGATTAATTCCATCCTACATTGCAAGTATAAAATCCGCACATTTGCTACATCTAGATTGTATATTTTGCAAAAACACGATTATACATCTTGTATGTGTAACAGTGCCGGGATGTTCCGTTAGGCCTGCACAAACATGGTTGCATTCATTTTTAACCATGGCCCTGTTCGTATAGCATTTCAGCTAGATCACACACCCAGCCAAACACTCATGCATGCAGCTTTTTAGAATATAAAGTTTGTTTATAGACCTTTTCACATGCAGAGGAACACAATAATGGCAAATACATTCAAACACATTCAAACGTTATTTACATGTGTACAAACATGCAAGACAAACGACATGGTCCCTTATCCTCTTCCTGTCTCAGCACACACATACACTCAAACACAGACAGACAGACACATAAACATACAATATACATACGCACAAGTTCACACAGAAGTACACACATACATACACACACCCACTTTCACATGCTGGAGAACACAATTATGACGGCTTAACATACAATCCAACACAAGCGTTAAACACTCACGACAAAAACATGGTCTGTTATCATCTTCCTGTCTCACTCACATACAAGCCTACACACACTCAAACACAAACAGACAGACACACAAATCTTCAATGTACATACACGTAAGTAACACACAAGTACACACACACACACACACATCCACTTCTCAATCGGATACATTTTGTTACCATATCCAACGACATGTTTCTCTATATGCGTGTTTTATTATAAAAGCCCAAATTCGTTTAGAATTTGAAATGCAACTCTTATTTTTGTGGTTGTCATGGCAACGATGATTTCATAAGAATACTTAATTTTTACATCATATTATCCATGACAAGACTTGGGGGAAAGATTCCAACTTTGATGAATAACGGACCCAAACTGTGGGACTATGAGCAGCTGTTAAAGGGGCACAGTGTTCCCCGTCCATGACTTACGCGCGCGCATGCATAAACGCGTTAAAAAGTGACAGGATTTAGGCAAAACATGCTTTTTAAAATTTCATAATTGGGGCACTTAGGAGTGGAATTTCAGAAAACGGTTTGCATATTTAGATACATCAGAACTCGCTCTTCAATGTGGCGGTGAAAACCCAATTTCGGTATTTTACGGCCTAAGGGCCCTTTTCTCGCGTCACGGCCCATATATATGTATAAGTAACAAAACTGGAACATAGGTCTATCATGGCTCACGAACTACACTTTTTACAAGTAGGTGCGCCGCTAACTGTAGTATATTCCCCCGTTTACCCCGCTGCAATGGGTCCTATCACTATAACTTGAGTAATATAATGCTGAATATACAAAAACACGCTTTCTTTTTACTTGGAACCAGTTTTGTTTTCACTCCGAGACGTATTGTGACGTATCTGTTTAATTACAAATAATTGATTTTCACATATTTCATAGTCATGAGCTAGTCTCAGATTCTGTATCAGTTGTGCCAGGTTTTTTTTTTTTATGTGTGCTATGTACTCATTGTCATTTCCTTATGACGTAACATTGCACTGTTGCCAGGATGCATCAATGCTAGGCATCCTATGCAACCAGCGCGCATCCTGGCAACAGTGCAATGTTCATACAGCAATGCCCTGTCCCTGGAAGCTCCTTGTGCGGATGATTGTGTTCAGTTCTTTCATGTGTCTTTCTTCAAAGGCTTCCGTGTCCTTGTATAAAATGCAACATTGCAGATCTGTTAGTGTGTGATTTGTTTTGTTGAAATGTTGTGCGACTGGATGTTGTGTTTGACTTCTGATAATGGTGCTTTTGTGGTTGTTGAATCGTTTTCTGAAGTTTGTTGTTTCTCCGATGTAGACAGCCAGGGGACATTGCTTGCATGTAAGGCTGTACACTACGTTCTTGCTGTTGCAGTCCCCTGACGTCGGACGGAGGGTGTGGCCGGATCCAAGTTTGATATCTGTATCTGTGATTAGGTGATCGCATATCTGACATCGATTGTTTCCACATTTATGATTTCCAGTTGGTCTGATTGTTTTGATGACTTGTGATCGTCTAAGCAAACTTTTCAGGTTGCGTGGCTGTCGTTGTGCATGTAGGGGATGTGCTGTTACCTCGGGGGCTAGTGATTGGACTTGTTTGAGTGTTGGCCATTCTTTCCTAACTTCCTTCATGAACTGTTGTGATGTGGGATGATAATTATGTTGTTACAAAAACTTTGCGTGTGTTCGAGTCTTTGGGTTTGAGATTATCGTGATGTAGTAAGGATGAACGTCTTTTTGCTATCGCGCGGTCCCTCCCTGCTTGCACAATGTAAGTATAAATCATAACAATATGTTGCAACACGGTTGCAACATATTGTTATGGCTTAATGTTTTGTTACTTATCTTTTTATCTTGCCAACACGTGGATTACTTAATCAACATATATATATATATATATATATATATATATATATATGTATTGTATATATAATGTATATATATATATATTACGAGAATAAACAGTATAATATGTATTAGTGTGAAGTAGTGTTAGACATTTCTTTTCTCCTTTGCATTATTTTTAGTGTGGTGGTTTCCTTTTTCCTGGGTGTTGTCTGCTTTGTGCTCGTCTTTCTTATGCTGGTCGCGGCGTGCATTGTGTCCGTAGGCTTCAAAGCCCTGTGCGGTGAACTTATCTCTCAAGAGCCTGAGCTGAAGTGAGTATGAATCAATCTCTTTTACAATATTATATTTTGAGTAAATTTGTTTTCAGTTTCCATATTTTCATTTTATCCATGTTAATTGTCTATAGTAACGAACTTGTTCCCTCTTCGAAGTGGGCCTATATTCATCTTATTTCTCACTCTCATACAACAATATGTAGTACTTCTTTATCACCACCTCATTCCCATAACCTCAAAAATATATAAATCGATGAGATCTATAAAACTGTGAAGAGATCAGTCCTATTATGATCATTTTGATCACATAAGTTTAATTTTCCATTCAAGGAAATGCTTGTCCTTAAATATCATAATTCAGCATGTAGTAAAATTTCGCAGAGTGTAATAACATGGATTCGTAATGATGGCATAGCTTTGTGGAAGACATTATGCACATCATTGTCTGATTGTGTTTTTTTCTCTCTCTCTCTTGATTAGATGTGTCCAATTTGAAAAGTTCACGTCGGAGGAGTTTGATCCATCGAATTTCTACACTTTCCTTAATACTGCACAGGTAATTGAATATGAAATATTAATCTACTAATTCGTTTGTGTAATGTGTTATTGAAATCACTGTTTGATTAAAAGAGCAATGTTTTTTGTGAAATTATTTTATTTTTCTTGCAAGAGAATGGGTCATGCCACTTAGAACAACATTACTTATATGGGCAATTCCGTGGGATGGTGAGCGTGACATTAAAATTTCAAGTTTATCATATTGCAATTATATTACTTAATTTATTTACATTACATTACATTTATTCATATTAACCTAATGTAATGAAAATGAATCGTTAATGCATAATTTGTTATATTGTCCAAAAATAAGAAACATCTGGGCAAGGACCAGTGACCTTATTTTTGAATGTTCAAGAAAAAATATCATCATAGATGAGAAAATCATAGTAATCGTGTATGAAATTTGTGAGAAGGATTATTTCTTTATCAACGCAATAATTAATTTCATGGAATATGCAATTTATAAGGTATATCTCATGGAAGAATACAGAAACCAGCGATTTGCTGCATCCTTTATTGTAAAAGAATTCAAATATGAGTTTCTGTTATATTATAATGACATCTCTAAAAAAAAAAGAAGTATTCGATAAATTGATGATAAAATCCGTTACATACAGAATTTTCATTTGATATAAATTGAACTATGACTACAATTGTTTTATGCTTGTATTGACTTATGCATGATTCTGAATAATTAATTTAAATAAAGTCCCTCAAATTGAATACAGAAAAACATTACTTAATTTACATTACCCATATATTGAAATTATTGAAGTTATTGAATTATATGAATTGGTTAAACATTTTTAGAGATAAACCTTCAGCCAGTGAAGAGACTTTTGAGTCTTCCAAAATTCTAATAAATATTCTTGCTTAAATCGCTTTGTAATTTCTAGACCACCTTCCTTTCAGACGCCCGCGACCATTGGCGACCACTGTTTCGGATGCACACTATGTACATCCGAAAAAAAAAATAAGGGCTTCAGATAATAGCATTTCTCTCTCATGGCAGCATTACCAGTATTAAATGAATAAAACGGCTTCAGAACATAAAAATGATGCAGTGTACTTTATGCAAAGGGCCTGTGCCTTAAAGGGGATGGCTAGTAACTGATCAGTGGGAATCAGTGGGAATGCTGAGGGATGATTGTTCCAATCTATGTTGTATTTTTTATCCGCACGGACCTGCGGAAGAACAGCCTTCGGGGCTGAAGTATGTGCCGTGCATAAATAAATGAATGAAATGAAATGAAATGAAATCCTTGTGGGATTCATTTAAGAGTGCATTATATATCTATTCTTGTGTGAAAATAATTTGCTTCAGAATGGTCTCATATTCAAGTAATGTGCAGTTTAATGTTTCCAGGTAAGCGTCCCTGGTCAGTGACGGGGCATTAATCTGCACATTACTTGAATATGAGACCGTTCTGAAACAAATAATTTTCACACAACGGTAGATATATAATGTACTCTTAAATGAATCCCACAAGGATTGGAACAATCATCCCTCAGCATTCCCACTAATTCACACTGATCGGTTACTAGCCATCCCCTTTAACAGCTGCTTTTAACAATATTCAGGTATGAATTCTGAAGGAAAGAAAAACGGGTGTTTAAAATGATGATTTGTCGCAATTATTTACAGACGTTAAAGTGAAGCAAGTGCACATAAAACTGTCCAATTATGAAACATGTTTATCATTATTCTCGTTAGCATTATCATGATTTTTTAAGGTATGACCTGCTCGAGTACTCCTTCAGCAGCAACACCAGTCTTTAATTTGTTATCTTCATTTGTAATCACTTTCACATTTATGTTTAAAAATGATTGAGATAAATCTTTACGTGAACATTAAACATAATACTTCATGACATATACATTAAAGTATGAAACTAAATTTAAAAAGGATGGCGAGCAGCTCTGTCAAAAAAACAACAACAAATAATAAAAGGTCAGGAAGTGAATTGAACATATATTATGTCCATCCTTTTCACATTTCATTTCAAACAAAGTATAAAGTGCAATCATATAATATTTGCACATACGTACGAAATCAATGCAGCTCGTTCTGAATAATAGGGACAACATAGTTTAAGAGAATGCAATCATAATAGGCAAACTTAAATTGAATTGTATCGAGGAGCGTTTCATCTAATAATTTGAAATTCATTGACTATAATTGAAATATATATACATGTTTGATATTCATTGTATGATATGCAAAAGTATGCATCTGTCAAAATTCTTAGAACAAGTTATAGTACCACCAGAATAGTTGTACACAGGTGATGTACAATCAATTTGTGTCAGGCTGTTTGAATAGACCTCACGAAACGTGATTTACCGAGAAGTGTATACCTCCAGTATTTTACTTGTTCATTTCGTTCTTAACTTGGATATTGTTAATTCATAAGTCATACCCCACTAGCATTCAAGGTGAGAAAAGTTTTATAAAAAATGTCTAATATGAGAAGACTTTTCCAAAAGATGCTTGCATAGAAATGACCATGTCCTGCTTTTGTAACGCGAGTTATCGAAATGAAATGATTCAAGAATTTTAGTGTGTTTGTCCATTGTTTTATTTTTTTTAAAATCATTTACGAGGCCTTTGTCTAATCTACTCATGTGGCAAAAGTTAACTTGTAGATCGTAACATTTACAAAGATACAAGCACATTATGACTGTATGACATAGATGTACCATGACTTACTGTGGAATTGCCCATATTACAATTTTTTCCTGTATATGAATATCAAGTCAGCTATATTGAATTGTTTTATTATGTCCGGGAGAATGCACCCTATATCATACAAGCATTGTTTATATTTTCATTTTTTGCACCTCTCTTTGTTAGTGGCATACTTATAGATTTCTACTATTGTACATGGTAATGTCAATACAGTATACAGGTATATGCACCATTATTTTAAAGGTAGTCACATTTAGGCCTACATAATTTTTATTTTTGTTGGAGATGAAAAATGAAAGAAAGAAACACAGAAACAAACAAACAAAGAATGAATGAATGAATGAATGTATGAATAGAGCTTTCTGTTACATTTCTTTCCCATCCCGGGCTTTTGAATTAAATTTTGTCATATTTCCCCACAGATTGCATCTTGGCTGAATGTCCCACTGTGGCTCTTTGTTGGCATTGCCTCCATCTTACTCTTTGTTTGCTGGAAGCCGGGAGCTCCTGACACGGAAATCCTGACCTAAGGCCGTCGGCAAGAACCTCCTTGTCCTACCATAGCTTTGAAGGACTGGATACGGTATCCCGTCAACCTTGCCTTAGTCGACCTCAAGTCGACCTCGCATAAGTCCAAATTTCAAAGACGAAGAAAATTTTTACCCTGAGGGAAATAGATACGGTGTTAATTCTGTCGTGCAAGTCAAGATTAAAGGGGAAATCCAGTCCCAATTTAAGTTAGTCTGCTAAGAAAGAGTAAACTAGTACGCGAGTTCCACGGTAAAATTTTGATCAAAATCGGGTGAAAAATAAGGAAGTTTTGATATTTTAAAGTTTTGCTAATTTTTCAGAAAACAGGTCTTGAACGGTCAATATGAATATGCAAATAGTAAAGTGAACATGTCATTCCCTCACAACTTGCCATATTGTTTGTGCATAAATTTTCAAATGTCTAATTTTTCATTAAAACTCAATAATGTCCTAGGCTGAAATCCTGGTATATCTAACTGATCACAATTATGAAGTTATTAAACCAGGAATAACATCATGTTTCAGACTTCAGTGACAGAAACGTTGAATTCTTATCATTTTTTGTACACGATCAATAGAAAATTGTGATGTTATGACATGGTCAGCTCACTCATTTGCATATTCATATCCACTGTATAAGAACTATTTTGCAGAAATTAGCAAAACTTCAAAATTTCATAAATTCCTTGTTTTTCATCCGATTTCAGTTATCTTTTTTTTTTGTTGAACTCCTAAGATTTTACTCTTTTTTTATCAGACTAACTTATTTTTCGACTGGATCTCCCCTTTAAGTCGAAGGATTTCCCAAGGTCTCTTTGGATTCGACTTGGGCGATGTTGACTGTTGGCTGGTGTTGGTCTTCTATGTGAACAAAATTCACCACCGCATGAGAAGGATATTTTAGCTAATTTCTTAAAATATGGAGGATTGGAGGCATTTAAGAGGGAAACTCCGAGTACTAGTAACAGCGACTGAAGACGAGAAATCAACCTTACAATCCAAATTATATATATATATATATATATATATATATTCAGAATAAATGAATTTGCAAAAAAAAAAAGATGTTTTTCCACTCTAT
This sequence comes from Diadema setosum, assembly GCA_033980235.1. Classification (NCBI taxonomy): domain Eukaryota; kingdom Metazoa; phylum Echinodermata; class Echinoidea; order Diadematoida; family Diadematidae; genus Diadema; species Diadema setosum. The sequence goes on along the minus strand of CM067068.1, from coordinate 34,394,271 downwards.
CTTCAAAAAATGCCTTTTGCAAGTTTATGATAAAGTGCCCAAGTGAACTAAATTATTCACTGTCAGTGACTCTTCTGAGGTAATGAATATCGTGTACTAAAGATGGAATCATTTTGTCACAGATTTATTCAATTTTAACCTCATGGCATGTATTATTTTGTATTGTCGTGACTCATGGTGTAAACATTTATTCGAAAACACAGTATGAATAAGCTTGAGTATTTCCTATGTCACGGAAATGTCACAATATTAGAGAAAGCTCCACAGACTGACAAAGCATATTTTATGCTGACGACCTATACAGTAGGATATTTTATCTATCAAGATAGAAATTTATCTTTTGTAGCATAGTATGTATTCCTTTCAAAAGTCGCAGAGGGTGTTTGCAGGTTTAACAGCCACTTTAAGCTCACCAATCGTGATATTCTAACTTTTACAAGACTGACGCATATTCTAGACTTTGATAATCAACTACGTTTTTGATGGGGTCACATTCGCTGTGATATTTCCACGGTCAAAAGGGGTTAGTTGAGAGCGTGTGCATGGAAATAGGAATAATTTACATTCGATACTCTGAATCGGGTATCAAAACTGTGGGAAATGAGAAGTGTAAAATATTTTACGACGTACTATACGCTGGTCTTTACATCACATAAATACAACCAGCCATGAGAATATGTTAAACGTTCTATAAAGATTTGTAGCCTTGGCTGCTAAGGGAAAGAACGATATCGAAACTTTTTTGTTTCAAACATGAGACAATATTGGTCTATATCAAAGCTCCTTAACAATTCTGAATAGTGTGTAGTACGCTGTGGTTTATTTTCATTTTCTACCATAGCAAGGGACAATACATCAATCCACCCCTCCATAGGACTTATCTTCCACTGAATAGCCATCCAACCATTATAGAAAAAATGTACTATACAAAGACGTGAATCATCTACTAACTCAGTGATTTTCTGGAAGATAGTCAGAGATTGAGTGTGTATGTGTTAGTGTGGTAGTACAGTTGTATTTGATACACTGAGCTCGTAAAAATGTATTTGTGAAGAGCTTTTGAATGAAATTCGATATGAAACTTTAGTAGTGATTTGCTATGTTTTATAGATATGACGCTATAATCGGCGGCATCTGCATGTCTTCTAATACTGTCAATCATTTTTGTAGACATTTTTATCTTCAAAATGAGTGTTGGTCTTGTGAGTTCCAATACAAAATTATATCAGGTATTGAATTTTCTTTAGATAATCATCGACATCACTGCAATAGGGATATATAGTCCCGATTTTCAAAAATCACTCCGGACTGCTAACAAGTATAGAGGAGGAATAATAGTGATCTTGATTACTGTACAAAAGTTGCTGCAGAAGTGAACCTGAAAACAAGCAATCACCAGAGTAATGTCATAACAGCTGACACATGCAATAATATAATACAAGTAGGCGTAACCTGCATGGCAGGAGTGGAATATTAGATAACAAAACACATTTGCACTCTGCAGTCTATTGTCACATGACCACGAGAGTAAAAGAAATCTAAATATTTAACAACGATTTGTATTTCGATTGGATATTTCATCTTACTTTCACGTTCATGAATTTTTTCCTTACGACCTCAACATGCTGAAACACTGACACGCATCATGCTGATATACTGAATAGAGTGTATATATATATACATAACACAATTTGTAGTTGTCTGGGTGTCTTGTGACATTCATTCACGAACCTGTAATGTTTATGAATAAACCATTTTCGATGAAACGAATTAAAGAATTTGTGTAATATGCATGATGTATACAAAGAGAAATTAAAGTATGTATTCCATGTGTCCTTGCATTGTGTTATATGTTCAAAAATGTGACCACACATGTTTGTAATAAATTCCTAATGGAATCTGTTGATAACCAGACTGGAAAAATATCGGGATGAGAAAAATGTATAGGAGGTAATACATGTATTTAATTTTTCATCTTGTATTAAAGAATTAAAGTAAGCTTAACGAATAAGAGGTATGCTGAGACTCGAAAAGCTGTTTATCCATTCATTCAAACACGCATTTATTTCCTTAATAAATACAATTGAAGAACAAACATGTTGCAATAATTTAGATGGCAAGTTGCAAAGGAAGAAGAGAGAAAAGACATCGACGAGAATGACATCTTGGGAAGAGAGATTGAAAAACAAGGTGGTTGCTAAAAGACAAGTCCCCCTAAAACTTTAACATTGTCAAGCCAATATGAAGTCATCTCGACACGCTATGCAGCACAAGCCAAGTTACCAACTCGGACACCAACTGTCGGAGAAGCGCCATTTTATCCTGCATGTCCGTCCCCGATGTAATAACGCTAAACGCTAAACTGATGATACTGAAAGCACATTAAAATTCTAGTCTATATAGTGGTGACTCGTTAAGCACTTTGACATATTCGTAAGCAAAGTCAGGATAATAGGAGGTCTCAATATAAAAGTTGCATCGTTGCAAGCCAAATTCAAAATCATGCCCGTGACAAGACTTCCATTTCAGAAGAGAAATAACTTGTTAGCATACTTAAAAAGGACCTTGTATGAATTATTGCCATAGATTTGATCGTTAAAGCTAAAAAAAAAATTATGATAATAAAATAGAAATCAACATGCATTGAAAATACTATTCCGTACAGATATCATGTCATGGTGTATAACTGTTAGGTGTGACAATGCCTTTCCTTTTGGACCTATACACACACAAAAAAAAAATACTTCAAGATGAAAGCGTTGACCTTTTTAGTGCCAATCATAAAATACATGTAATAAATGTGCATTTTGACGTAATACAAGGCAAGATACGCCTCATGCGTAACTGTAGTCTCTTATACAGCGTGAAGTACAGTTTTGTATTATAAAAAACTTAGCTGTAACATGTCGTTTGAACATATTGACCTACGTATTAAAAAGAGTTAATCGAACATGCATTGTCTCTTATGACAAGGAAAATGAATATATGGAAAGAACAGGAGGGAATGATCAAAGTATCGATTATGGGTTTTTTGCCTCATTCCATTCTTCAGCCTGATTTTTTTTTATTGGCATTAAATTGGTCACGTTGTAGATACGACGTATTCGCATTATTATCTGTAGCTGACATAATTCCAACAAGTGATGGATAAGTATATTCTTGTAGAACCAGAAGGGAAGAGTTGGTTGGGTCAGGTGTTGGGTTATATGAGGATATCACGGTTTTGTTGCCACGGCAGAGACTGAAATTTAGGACCTAACCCTGAAGAAATTTCAGACCATATTGGTAAGTTTCAAAAATACATGTACTTTCTACATAAAAGTCACTCTATACGTAATAATCTTTACATGGGGGTAAGTACTTGTTCATTCGTGTTCATTTTTTTTTCGCTTCCTTGTTTTCACCAAATACAATAACAGATCAATACAGGGTATAACAAAGGAGGAACGGTAAAAAATAAATACGGACATTATCAATCTCGTAATAACACTGCTCTTAATAATGTTTAAGAAGATAGCGGCATTGCATAATGCTGTACAAACGTGCGTGAAAAAAAAATACATGAGATCGCCATACATGTATTACGATACGCAGTGCTTGACTTGGATGGAGACCCTCTTGGACATTTGCATCACTACACCATTGCTTATACGTTTTCATTACCATATTGTACATATTTCACAGAGTAATGCGACAAATAATATTTACTGTGCATTGTAACAGTGATATATACTGAAATACTACATCTGCTACAACATCCTGTAATAATATTGCCACCTTAGATACCATGGATCGATGTATCCTGTCCTATACAAGCGCTATTCATCCAGAAGGACCCTATACAATGGACTCCCGTTATAACGAAGTCTTCGGAACCGGCAATTTTCTTTCGTTACATTGAAATTTCGTCATAGCTGAACAAATGAATTATAAAAGAATCACAAAGTGAAAAATGTTGCGCCCTAAAAGTTTACTTCGTTGTATTGAATAGTAAACCGGAATTTTGTTATAATCGTGTTCGTTATAACGGGAGTGCACTGTACCACAAACAAGTGCAATGTAAATACAGCAACCATTGGCAAAAGATGAACGAAGGGATTACACAAGTTTCACTAAAATCAGAGATACAATATAGAAATTTATATTTATAGTCACATATATTTCGCCAAATAAACGCAAATTGGAAGAACCAATGATGCCAACATCACACAAACTCTCCCATTACATGGGTTTGTTCTAAAAAATTTACAAAATCATAATTTTAGGCAATTATCTATATAATAACTGCAAACCTTCAAGTTCCTCAGTCTTCCGACTCCTTTAGCCTATATTCAATGAAGACAACTTGGTCGTGCCATGGTTTGAAACAAGGTAGAGACAAAAGATACGCCATGGAGACATTCCAGTATGAGTTCCCAATTGAAGATCATTCATACTATCACATCAGTTCCCATGCGGAGAGAACGATTCACACAAGGGCTACATTGTGGAGACACTATTCTATTTAAAAGCTCCAGCTATGCGGAGACAAGACATTATACTGTAGAGCCTTAATCAATATAGTGTCATTTGCTCGTTTACTTATATTTATTGGAGCAAAATTTTCCCCCGAAATTGTCTAATTTTTGAAAGTACAACAGCAACAACAGCAAAAGTTTGAATGCTTGAAATGGTACTTTTTAACCGAAAGTGAAGGTTATCATTTTGTTTGCGTTTTCTTTGTCATTAGGGTGAAAGGCATTACTGTGTCATCTTCCCGAAGGATACGAGCACCAGACAGGAATAAGAATTCTTCTCCTCATTGAAAGCCCAAGGTTTTGTCCACTTAGGCATTCGATTGCAGTTGCAAGAAACATACATGTAGGTCCCTATATCGTATAAGCCATGTTCTTCAGAATATCAAATCGGCACGGACATGACTGTTATGCATCAATAGAATTTATTGTGAATGACTTGTGTTATCTTGCACACAATGTTGTACAGCCAGCTTCTACAATCATCACGGGTACTGTCATCTCTCTACATTTCACTAACACAGCACACGTACAGGCCGAGTTAGACCTGCATGGTTGAACATGAATGTTGACGAATAGGGGACTTTTTGAGCAAAGTAGGCCTAGGATGCCTACTGTATCTGATATCTATAGATGGCTTCTCCGTTGATATGATTTCAATATATTGTACACTTGTTCCCCAACATGCCTAAAGGCCGCAACGAAAACGTAAGACATGGGTTGGGAGGGGAAATGGAGGGGAGGGGGAACAACCGTAGGGGGATGGGGAGGGAGGGGAGGAGGGGAGGGGAGGGGGAGGGGGAGAGGGAGAGTGGATCTTGAATAGAGGGACAGGGAACAGAAAGAGACAAAGACAGGAACTCTAGATAATCTATAGCTCTCCAGTGCGGTGATACTATCACAAGCACATAATTATGTATTCTTCTTCTTTGAGAGTCCGCATTCAATAAGCCTTTAGGCAGGGCCGGTCCTCTTGGAGAACGGACGCCTTGATTCTCTTCTTCAGTTCTTCATATCTAAACGTGCCTAGTGAGAAGACCTCTACGCTATATTGTGTTCCATGGTGGCTGTCCTTTTACTGTAAAATACGACTATAAAGTCATACTTTGCGCGTTTCTACTTCACATCAGACACAATTCTTAAAGCCTGAAATCAACTCATGACTGATGTTCAGTCAGAGGTATTGTTATTATCATGCACGATGTTTCGTGTGTTCATCTATGTACGTGACTGTGTTTATTTATTTTTCAGAGATAAATGTATGTATGAATGTGATGGTGAGAGTTTGCATGTATGTGTGTTTGCATGTGCGCGCGTGTGTGGGTGTGTGTTTGGGTGTGTATGACCAGTGTCTGTATGCGTTTGTGTTTCCGTAGCAGCTCAGGTTCAGGTCCTAACGGGAAGATCGCCTTTTCTCCTCACTCGGAAGCAAAAGTAGAGGAGGTAGGTTGCCACGCCCACTAGCAACCAAAGTATCACGCTCACCCAGGAAGCGATCTGTAATTGAGGTAGAGATTAATTTAATGGTAAGTAAGTCTCAAAAAGCTCAAGCTAGAAACTGGAATCATCGTTCGTTTAGCAAGTTTATTCGTTGCAGTGAACGTAATCATATGAGTACAAGATTACGATAACAGCACTGATGTTTAGGAATCCCGACGCAAATTGAAATTACCTTTAGACGCAGCCAACACGGGACTATTTCTGATCGAGACATCCTGGAAACCCAAATTCCATTCTTTTTTTTCATATTTCGACAAAACATATAAGAGTCATACACTTCACTCTTTTTTCTGTAACGTATAATGATGATAACATTAGGCCGTCATTATGAAATACTCATAATACTCATAATAATAATAATAATAATAATGATAATAATACTCATAATAATAATAATAATAATAATAATAATAATAATAATAATAATAAGGCCTTTTATACAGGGCATTTTTCATATGCATATAATAATGTTCAAAAGAACAAAACATACAATTAGCAAAACATCCATAATAATAAAACATAGCAATAAATCAGCAAAGTGAACAATAATATGTAATGCACGAAAAGTTGGGGAACCCATTGTACATACAATGCTTGTAATATCATGTGGACCATTATCTTTTGGCAATTATTATCAGACGTTCATACCTGTGCGTCGCTGAGGTAGTCATGGAAATGACTTATGTCATATCCTATCCCTTGAGTTTTCTGAAAGTGAACACACCTGTTCGAAAAATGAGTAAAGAAAAACAGTAAAGAAAAGAGCATTCGGAAAAAGGCCAATGCAATGCAAATGCATATTGACTTGTGTTAACTTCTAGATAATACTCATCATCAGTTCTGTGATAAACGAATATATAATTATTATAATTATATAGTAATGCTTTTTATTTTGGCTATATCTCTTTAGATATGCTTGGATCTATCCACAGAAAAAACAAACAAACAAATCAACAACAATAACGACAAAAACCTTCCAAAACCAACATTATTTTTGTCCATTCTGTCGATAATGATCTGTCAATCACTGCCAACGTATTAATCTGATTGACAACAGACATTGGGATTTACCTACCCCTGAACTGAGGCACAACTTGCATGTTTCCATTTTCGCTAATAAGTTTAAGCTTCCATCACAGCGTTAAGAGATGTTTCCCACAAATAGGCAATAGCAAAGTGATGTTCACATCAACAAATATTTTCAGCTTATACTTACATCAACTTGATATTTTCAGCTAATTAATACTTTCACCAGGGGGATGCAGAATAATCAGTCTAATGCAGTACATTATAGTTGTTTGAACTACTCTTGCTTTAATTGAGGGAAATTTTTGGTTAGTGTCGATTCTGCAATCGTTCTGGAAGTGAAAAATCTCGAATTTCGCGTGTAAAATTTGTTGACTTTTATTGTCAAATGTCCATTTTTGAAACCTAGAGGTAAGCACTGTCAAATTAGAATTTTCAGGTGGTCAATTTTATTCTTTTTATAAGATTTCGGGTTCTTTTTTATTATGGAATTTAGTAAGGTAGTGTACTATACTCACTTGACATGGGACTTAAATTCCTCGGGTGATACAGACACGAGTTGGTTACACAGGGATTTGAATCCCACTGTAACTATGCAGGCAGAGGTGAGGGCAAGAAGTGTGGTCACACCGCATAGTATCCCGATGATGAGGGACAACAGCGAGCTGAAAAGCGAAAGAAAAAGCTTCGTAACTCAGGAAGGCATTGATAAATCATGCTTCCAGGACGACGGTGTGACCGAACGTAGAGGGCTTGCATGTACAAAAGTTCTTCATATTATTTTTCCCCCATTATACGCAGTGCATTATAAAGAGTATTGAAACAAATACACTTTCGTCAATAATCAAACAACTATATCTACATCCTCTTCATTCGAAGTCATCATTGTGAAATCTATAGGCCTACAACTGTTGAACAATTTAACGTGAAGGATACAACTTCTTTAATTCTTGTCGAAAATCAGGGCGATACCTGACACTTGACCTAATTCAGTCAATTCAGTAACGTAATTGAGGGAACTGCACTATACAAGTTCGCTTTTTAGCAGCCCCTCAATTTTCATTTCCATCAAGTTCTTTAAGAACCAATATGAGTATCTGAATATAAGAACGACCCAAGTCCATGGAAGACCATTTCGAGTAAACTTAAAAAAAATTTCATATCTTTTTTATTCGTCCAATTATATTCTATTTAACTGTGATGGGAAGGCAACATTGTATACATAAATTAGAACATATATTATTATGACAATTAACATTTTTTTTTACATTAATTGTGGAGAGGCCATTTTGTGTGATGGACTTGGGTCGTTCTTTGAATCATATGGACTTGGATCGTTCTTTGATTCATATACATGATATTCTGCTATAGAGATGAAGAAGGATGAGAAAGGGCGCTATAATATGAATGTAAGAATGACCCAAGTCCTTCATTCTTACATTCATATAAGATTTAACTCATTCATTTCAGGCACTTCCGGGGATAATTAGGATTTATCATTTATACACAAGATGAGTCCATGCATAAGCTACAATTTCCCATGTCAAACTGAATTTGGCCAAAAATTGGACTTGGGTCGTTCTTATATTCTTGTCTTCATATGTATTATTATTCAATTCAATTCAATTCAATCATAGTTTATTTCCAATCAACGAAAATCAAAAACATAGTACAATGTATACATGTCATTAAATGATATTGTTCAAACGCTTGCAAAAGATTCATGTAATATACGAGACAAATTATAGAACAACATATATGTACAATAATAAAGAGGAACACTGTACAAATACTACGTGGGCGAGCGGAAAATAAATTCGATCATGGAAAATAGTGATCCACTAAAAAGCAAAGCTTGTCGGACGTGGATCGCTATATAGATAAATAATGAGTGAATGATATACTATTCTATAACAATATACATGTAGTTATTTTGAGATACACAGGTCGGGAAAAAAATATAGAATACCAATGCTATAGTGCCCGGACACTGTTCATTGAACCACGTGTACAGAAAATATGACAAGGACAATACATTCATACACACATTCAATTACCCACACGCATATACACTGTTGGACGCGAGACAGTACCGAGAGGAGAGAAGACGGTAACAGGCGCGGTGGAGCACCCCAATTATCTCGCAGAAATCCATCGGCAGCCGAGCCTCATTTGCATAAAGTAAACAACATGTACTCGCGTAGTTGAGAAAAAGTAAACAACTTCTCAATCTAATAACAATTTAAGGAAACCTATTTTCGGATTAAAATTGAGTTAGTTTGAATTTGAAAACATGTCCGAATATGCACATATAACATATTATAGGATTTGACAATGATAAAATGTGAAATTTTAGAGAAAACCTGGCGAGCAAAATTGCCAAAAATATGCCTCGAAAATCATCCTAAAATTCACGAAGTGTGATTGCGGAACCAAAGCGCCATTCGAACAAAGTACACCGAAATTTATTTATCTGCTTGCATTTTAAATGTCATACTGTAATATTCCCGGCCATGGTTGTGTCGGAAAAAAACAGAAGGTGATGTCAAAAATAACACGAACGCAAAGCGTACAGGTCGGTCCCATGTATATATAATCGCGTGACTGTAGCGTTGCATGTCACAGCATGCACACACAACGCTTTGCTGCATGCAGCGTGCGCGGCAGCAGCAGCTAAGCAGTTACCGCCGTATGACACTCGGCAAAAATTGACTGCGTCACATGCAAACCAACAAAGAGCACGAAATCCTGAATCTCACGTACTGTACCACGCATGCCCAAGTTAATACGGGAAAAGAAATGACGTCATTTTCAATTGTTTCGCTGACTACAATTTTCTATTCCAAACCCTGTAGAAACAAGTTGATTTCTCAAAAAGTACAGGTGGAACCAAGCGAAAACTTTCACCACATATGGATTGAGGCCTGATAAACTTATGTTGCCAATTTCGGACACATTGGAGCCCGGCCATAGTCCAGTCGGAAAAAAACAGAGAGCGTGTTTTGCGAGAGGTGATTTTCAAAACGCTCTAATATCTCAACTTCTAGTGCAGCAAATTTCATATTTTTTCAGCAAAAGGAAGGTTTTTAAAAACTTAGATAGTGTGGGAAGTTTGAGTTTACTAGCGGCACGCATAGCGGCACAAGGAGAAGGTAAAGATTTGACTTTTTCATGCACACAGTTTCGGGCAGCCGTGGATGGCCGTTGGAATTTCAAATAGAACGGGGCGATAATGAGATGCAAATTGGGTGCTCCACCGCGCCTGGTAACAATACGAGTCTACGAAGAACAATAGACAGGAAAGGAAAAGGAGAGAAGAAAGAAGAGAGGTCTGCACACAGAACACGCCAAGTGCTGCGACATCAGGACAGGTGAAAGCTCAAGCATGAATTATAGCAATTTAAATTATCTAAGATTATAAGTAGAAAGTAAATGTTTTCTGAGTTTATATTTAAATGTGACAAATTTGGGGGAATCTTTTAAACTATTATCTAAATTATTCCAAAGTCTGGGTCCGGTATAAAGAAATGTATTTTGGGCATGTGCTGTTCTCATTAACGGAAGATGGAATTCGTCGAATCGTCGCGTGGGATAGTTATGAACATGACTGTTTCGATTAAATAAATCGTGGAATATTTTAGGTAAAAAGTTACTGTTGTAATTAGACATAAACTGACCAAGTTGAAACACATACAAATCATTTACTTTTAATATTTTATGGTCAGAAAACAAAGCATCTGTATGTTCTCTGGTATGTAAATTAAAAACAATTCTAAGCGCTTTCTTTTGCAATAAAAGAAGTTTATCAAGTAACATCTGATATGTATTACCCCAAGCAAGAATCCCGCAGTTTAAATAAGGGAGTATCAAACTAGAATAAAGAGTTAATAATGCAGATGAAGGAAGATAATATTTTAATCTATTCATTACGCCAATGTTACGTGAAATAATTTTACATAATATTATGTTATCAATATGATTCCTCCATGAAAGCTTGTTATCAACGCAAACACCAAGAAATTTAAAAGAAGAAACTTCTTCTAAGGGAGTAGTATCAAATGTTATATTGCCTGGGAGGCTATCTAAAGAATTACTAAAAAGCGTAACTTTTGTTTTTTGAATATTTAATGACAATTTGTTTGCGTATATGCATTATGTTCCAAGATATGTAATTATTTGAAGTGTATTACCTGTGTATATTGGTTGGAAATGAAACTAAAAAAACATGCATGTGAACATGCATGTGTGAAATGAAATGAAAATGAAAATCGATGATTGCTAGTGAGAGAGAGAGAGAGAGAGAGAGAGAGAGATGTTTCAGCATCCTAGGGAATCACATAAGCATAATGAATTCCTTACATGCCATGATTTCTGTTTCAAAGGTAAAACTGTCATTCAAAATATTGTTTCATCATTGGACAAAAAATGGGCTTACATAACAGGCTTGGTTTGGCCGTCTAACCCACAAAAAAAATGGATTGTATTTGGCGCGATGCGTCTCACCGCGGCCAATCATGTCAACAAGGTAAGGTATCAACTGCAAATGTAACTATGCAAATCATGCTACTTGTCAAACAAAAGTATCATCTTACTTATCTGACAGGCCTGGCTGTTTGATCACTTCCACAGCTCTACCTATTCCAATTAGGATGGCCAGCAAAAGAGCAACAGCCTGCAAGAAGGAGAAGAAGAGCAGGAGAAGGAGGAGGAAGAGGAAGGAAGGAGAAGAAGAAAAAATAATAACAGATTTAAAAAAAATCGGTGCAAAACGTCACAGGAGATTAGATAAAATTACAAAAGTAATTTGTTCGACACTAGGCGTTTTCACATCAGCCCGATAAAAATCCAAGCTCGAGATATTTTTCGCGACTGCGAATTAACGCGCTGTTTCGTTTCTTATTCACATCAGCCCGAAGAGAATTAGCCCGAAATTTTTTCGAGCTAAGTCGACGGCTGAGCATGTGCAAACAGCATCAGTAATATGTGAACTTTCAAAAATTTCTCATGCTTTGTGTGCAGTTTGCCTCGATCGATCGGGTCACACATGCTAGGTATGATGGGATGCATCGCGCTAATTTCTTGAGGCGTTTTCACATTATCAAATAGCGCGCTAGTTCGCCACTTATCCCGCTATTTCAGAAATTTCCCGAGTTGGACTCGACCAGAGCGATACAATTAGCGCGCTAATTTGTGTTCACATTATCAAATAGCGCGCTATTTCGTGATCGGGTTAATTTCCCAAGTCAGAAAATAGCGCGCTATTTCGAAACATGGGGCTGATGTGAAAACGCCTACTGTGAAAATTACGTGATTCATTGGCTTTCCCTAAATTACAGGACAGGTTCACAAAAATGTATACCCAAAATGGGGTATACCTTCAGGATTAAGTGAATGCAGTAGTGAATGCATATTGGACAAGTCAGTGAAAGTTTGAGGAAAATGAATCGTCCAATCCGTACAAAAGCCATCACTGGATGAGGAGACTCAACAGCTTGTGATGTCACGGGTTTTTTTTTTTTTTCCATTTCATTACTCTCTAAAAAAAAACGAGTGAAAATAATCACTTTTGAAGGAGTGAACACAAAAAAGAGTGAATTTAGAGTGAAATTGGAGTGAATTTTGAGTGAAAATGTTCATTACATTTATTTTTCACTCAAAATTCACTCTTTTTTGTATTCACTCCTTCAAGAGTGAATATTTCCACTCGATTTTTTTTTAGAGAGAGTACATTAATCAAATTTCCATACAAATGCATCATTGTAACATACATCTACAGATGTATCAAATAATAACAAATATATATTTATATATATATATATATATATATATATATATATGAAATTCAGTGTAGGCTACATACAGACCTAATATGGTATTTCATTTTACAGAATGGGTTTAGATCAGTGTAGAATACGTCACATGTTTAAAGCAATAATACATGTACAAAGGAAATGTAGAGAAAATCCAAAAATACTCGACAGGATTCATCGCTCTGAATGTAGCGTCGAGGGGACTAGCGAGTGTCCCGTGGAGTGCAGGCAGACTGTGCTAATATAAGGTGCGAGTAAAAAAGACCGCATCATTTGGTGGTTGAGTGAAAACCTAGAAATTTCAAAATTTTATATACAAAATTTATGCTAAGTTGTGAGGGGATGACATGCTAACTTTGCTATTTGCATATTCTTATTGACTGCTCAAGAACTGTTTCCTGAAAAAATAGCAAAATTTCTAAATGTCATAACTTCCTTATTTTTTACCCGATTGCGATCAAAATTTTACTGTTGAACTCTTAATATTTTATTCTTTCTTATCAAACCAACTTATAGGTATCTGGACTGGATTTTCCCTTTGAATATATGGGTGTAACTGCTGGTTTTGAACTGAATCTTATCTGAAGAAATGTGTGTTCGTATTCATTTTCAACTGAGTATATTATAGTAATAATGACAACAGCTACTTACATTAAATCCGATCACGTAGTTGCAGTTGGAGACATCGTGTGGTGTAATGAGGAAGCCATCAATCCCTTGTTTTGTTACCGTTGGGTAGAGTGGACAATATCCTGAGAAGTCAGACTACAAGGGAATGGACAGAGAACGAAAATCAAAGTGACATCCTTTAATATCTCTTCGACTGAAATGCATTGACAAAATAATAATTATGTCAGGGTGCGATGTGTTTGTTTGTTTGTTTTTGTTTTTGTTTGTGTGTGTGTGTGTGTGTGTGTGTGTGTGTGTGTGGCACACAGAATGGAGGTGACAAAGCCAGTGACAAAAGCTGTATACATTAATTGGCATATCATGTGGGTGCGTTTTGTGCATTATAGTACATGATCGCGTTACGCTTAAAAGTTATTGTCTCTATATTATGCTGATGTTGCACGCAAATGCATGGAAGCCCGTTCAAGTTAACGTCCTTTCTATTTAACTGGACTGAAATTGATCATGATACAAAAGTGGAAGTGAAAACATTGATCACGCAAATATCAACGTCCGGGAACTGCTTCTTGAAATATATTTCCTCGTAAGCAGGGAACAGCGTTTTGAGTCTGTTTACATAGGTCAAGCGGGGGAAAATTCTTCTTTTGCTTTCTATCTGATCTTTGACCTTTATCAAGATACACATACTTCAGGGATTTATGGCGCGCACACACTTCCGTCGGTAACGAACTTGAGGTACAAGGAGCAGATGACCCGGGCCGTTGTAGTGCAAGCATTACGATGGGCCCACACTATCGGCGACGGTTTCATTTTATGTCTGAGCATCCCAACGCAAAATCTGAAGTTGCTGCAACACACACACACACACACACACACACACGCACGCACTGCTCTGCAGTTTACACTTGGTCGAAGAATTGATAAACACAGACATTGACAGAGAAGACGTTTGGGGGTAGGAGGACGAAACGGGAAAGAGGAGGACATTTTGTTCTATTTTCAGTTGATGACGTCATTTTCACTACCAAGGCTTTCTATTCAGATAAACTACACGGTACATGGTTACAGCATATACATACTAGGCCCTCCACAGGGACATTCATCACTCGATAATTCATGAACCTGAATTTCTCTCAAAAGCGTCACAATAACATTTTAAACACGTCCTCACGATCTCATCATCACCGCCGAAGGTCAGCCTGGATAAAAACAAGATGGCGCTTTGAGAAATCTGCATGACATGGACATGCGCAAAAGACAATCCTTTTTTAAACAAAGTAAAAATGTATGTGCATGCAGTGGTAGAGGAAATTGGGAAATCATGGCTCAAGCAATTTTATTTCCGAAATACATACATAGAATTAAAGCAAATATTTTGACAGGTTTATTGTGATTTGTTATCTAATTTTTCTCTTTTTTTTCGCATTGTTTCAGGGTAAATGTGCGCAGCAACGGTAGACGAAATATATTTCTGAACATGAAGCAACGTTACATTCGCGTCTACAAGTGTTCACCTCAGTCATTACCAATTTCGTGATACAAAATTTGTCACGTTTTGAGGTTTGCTGCTCCCCATCAATGGTGTTTATTCAAAAGCAATTTGGTCTGAAAAGGCACCGCAGCCAAAATATGACCGATTACACAATCGTCATCGTCCAAACATCTGAATCTACTCAAGATACACATATAAGGTGGCGGCGATGATGATGGGATAAAGAAAAAAAAAAAGACATCCAATACCAGTCCATTGTGCAGTAAGTCCATGGTTTGGTTAGAGGAAGAAGGTTCAAGAGCTGGAGTATACGTACCAACAGGCCGGCTCTATACCGGTAATGTATTCAAATTTTATGCATGCTTTGTTCACAAAAGTTGCCTTGTAGCAGTCACAAAGCTTGACCTACGCAGCAAAACTAAGTAAATTCCTGCCTTGGGAACATAATGGAGGGAGCATGTGAGTGAAATACTTCGTTACTCGATTGTAGGAAAATAATTATCCCTAAATTGCATATATTATAGAAACAATTTGCTGGATGTAATAATCAAACAGGTGTTAGTTTTTTGTTCTTTTTATTTCATGGGGAAATGAATGTAAGATTAGTAATCGGACGTGCCCTGTCGAGTACTTTTCAGTTCTATTTCATGAATTTCTTTTCGCGCATCCCAGTTTCTTTACGTTTTAATGTTATCTATCGCTCATTTTTTTTTTATTCAGATGGCGAAAGGTAATACCATAATCAATAATATCCTCCTCACAGAGAGTAGGTGGTCATTATGCTAGAGATATTAATCAATTGTTTGTTTCTTTTTCTGTCGTATGATATGAGGCAGATCCAGTTTGCCATATCCAGTTTGGCTCATAATATTTCAAATATTACTGAATGACGGCATCGAACATGAGTACAGAGGGAATAAGGCAGCTGTGACT
The DNA here is from genome assembly GCA_033980235.1 of Diadema setosum. Taxonomy (NCBI): domain Eukaryota; kingdom Metazoa; phylum Echinodermata; class Echinoidea; order Diadematoida; family Diadematidae; genus Diadema; species Diadema setosum. The sequence goes on along the minus strand of CM067068.1, from coordinate 34,378,366 downwards.
CCAAGGTTCTTGAACTTCCTCGGCTAGATGAAAAAAAAAAATAATAGTCATCATTGTTCATGGTGGGGTAGGCGAATTGCAGTATAACATGCCTATACTGAATATAGAAACCTATATCAACCAGCAAACTATCAAAGCAGAATTGAATGCGACAGAACACTTGATATTTCCAGTTGTGGGATCCACACAAGATGAATTTCCTTTAATCGTTGCAACGGTAGCTCAAACACTTTGACACCCTTTTTCTTCTTTACATGAAGCACATTGTTCGTCGAAGGCCAAACTGCCTGCAAATCATCCCCAATACAAAACGTAGGCAAATAAAGGTATTGGAGCACAGTCTATTGGCAATATCACAGAAATAAACGCTTTGTCGTACTGAAGCGCATCCAACCATCATGTGCATTTCCATGCAGGTTTCGTTTTTTCATGAGGAGAATAGAATCGAAACCAACAGGTAGTGCACAGCTGCTCCAAATCATGAGGTAAGAACTTTGCTATCGGCAATGTACCCCAATTTCCAACGTGCAGCAAACTTAAGCTTTTAACAAAGAGATAGCAGCATTCTAACCCATTTACTTCATGAAAGTAACAGACGTGCGTTTTAATTCAAAAGAACAAATTGACTATATTTTATTTGAATAGCATTAAAGAGGAAATCCAGGCGATTTGATATCATGTAGTATACATAAATCGACAACTGCATATTTAGATAATTTGTGGAATTATTGTGATCCTTGAGCAGAGAAACCAAAACTCTGAACCCCCCCCCCCCCCCCCAAATAAATTACACTGAACAAGGATGTTGACATACAGGAGACTCACATTATTTCAGAAATGTAGCAATGTAATTCCATTAAAATATTTGCTTCGCAAGTTCATCTGTGTAGATTTTATGCATGTTTTCTTCTTTTGTTCTGCTTCCTTGAGCCCCCACACAGCATGTCATGCGGCTATGTCATCGTGATTTAATATAAATTTTGAAAACATTGCTATAATATATTCCTCGTCCCAATTACTATAAATTCTGAAACTCTGTATCAACTATAACCAATTTGTAGATGTTCAAGTGTCAGTCTGAGGATCATCTGGAGTTCTCCATTAAAGCTAAAAGAATACCCGGTTTTTGTGCTTGTTTATTTATTGTGACAAATGAAATATATGATAAAGAATATTGAGTAAAAAATAGATATATTCCAGAAATAGGTGCAAAAATGAAAACGCTATAAACTAATCTGTTGTGAAGATATTTCAAACTATACCCTCACTGTAAAGCCGATTTATCATCTTTCTGATCTTTTACGACAAAAGAAACTAATATGGTATAATCTTCGAGTAACGTATGTTAGATTAGCGTAAAAAAAAATAAGTGGATTAATGCTAATCTTTAATTCACTAAATTCACTAAATTCTAATTTGTGCATCCCCGTGTCTGTGTCGTAAATACAGCTTATCTTTTAAAAGAAGGGATGGCGAAAAGAAATCACCATCATAAAGGCGGTTTTTTGGCTGGTTATAATGCCATGAGATATGACTTAATGCCTTAATGTGGATCAGTATCAGTCAAGTTTGACACAATATAGGCCTAGATGTGTTTCCAAATATTTTTGAGTGGCGACATCGAACATGTCATCAAAGTGAATGAGACTGTTGTGACTCCATCTCTTGTACATCCTTCGTTTATGTTCTTTCTTACATCTCTATAATGTGTGCCATGTGTGCAAATATGAAATCAAAGATGTGAAATTAATAGAAATCGCAAGCAAATCCTGAGAATCCGAACAAGAACGTGAAAACTCATGACACCAGATGAATTGTCACAAAGAAATTTGGGCTAATGCCGAATGTGCACTCTTACAGTCGACACAGTAATATACACCATGGAGCTAATATGTTCCCGTAGTTCCATGATGGCATGATAATACTATAGCTTACAGGGTCAAGGTACAAGTCAACAGAACATAACCTTTTATGAAGATGGTGGTCTAGACATAGAGAAAAGGGAATCGAATGTGAGTCGAAATTCGTGGCGAGCCCATACAACTTGAAATATGACTGTGGGCCTACCAATGGCAAAATGTCTGGAATGTTTGGCGTGCAAGTCAAGCCCCCACACACACTGACAGACAACATACATTCATTCACATGGAAGACTCCATCTATGGCTTCATTGGAATAGAACTTTAATAAATGGAACATCTTTACCTTGAGAAGAGCGATGGTTATCACAGAGGTAAGCGATGTGCCTGCAATGCCAAGCAGAATGATGATCTCCAATACTATACAGATGTTCCTCATTGCACCCATGGCGTGATGACAAAGGTATTCTGAACATATAGACAGGCATGTAAACAATATCAACGCCTAGCTCCCTGGGCTAGCTCCTATGATATCAATACACGCTGCTGCAGGTGCAGTAGGGTGTGCATAGAATGGTATTCTTTTTAGCGCGGGCGACATCAGTGCTGGGATCAAAAAGATGGTACAGATGGAGTATGCGCGCGCACATTTTAAAGCGCGGAAACGGAACGTCAAGCTGATGTGAGCAAAGAGTTCACAAAACTAATTTAAAAAATCAACAACGTATAGTGGAAGAACGGTGAAGCTATCGTACTAAACCGATTACAGAATGCATCATGTTCGTCGAACGTTGCCTTTCTTTTTTAATGAGTAGGACGTTTCCACCATTTTCATGTAAACAAAATTCGAGGGTTTTTGGAATCTGAAGTTTGACATATTGTCAAACAACCAAATAAACAACTCAATCATTAGAGAAATAGGCTTTCTCTCCGGTCTACATATTTACCCAGATCCCGATGCGGTAGGGGGTACTTTAAACGGATGTATAAGCAGAGAAAATTAACACTTCCAGTCACGACTTATGCAAGCATGAAAGTTTATCTTTTTATTCTGGTATAAATCATACTGATTTTCAATGATTATATCATTCACAGTCATAATATCATCTAACACGTCTCTTACTTTAGTGATTCATCAACACAATGTGAATGACACATGCAAATTGCTGATATAAATATCTAATTCTTCATCATTGTACTTAATAATCTCCCTCGCTCAATATGAAACTTGATTTATACCTCAAAGAGTCTATAATATCGGAGGTTAATTATAGCTCGCCACAATCAATCTTGATATTCTTTCGCAGCAGTTTCTCATAATCGACCGTAAGATTCTCCTTTACTAACAAGCAACATAACTTAACCTTAGGCGATCATGTAAAATACAAATGATTCCATAAAATAGCATATAAAAACACATGATTTCATCAGTCTCTGTTTTTATATCCATGAATCGAAACACAACTGGATTATAATATCAAACCTGAACATAAAAATTCGTTCACTTCTTTTGCAAGTATTTCAAGGTAAAAGGAAAAGCGGTAGTCTGAGTATACGCTGCGAAAAAAAAAAAATCTAACTTCTTTAATAGTTTCCCTTTAATTTTCAAATTGCCAGGTTCTCTCTTTCTCTCTCTCTCTCTCTCGTCTGCTCAATTTTGTATTTTCCCCCTTTTTTTTTATAAAACAGATAATTTCCGTAAAATCTTTTACAATGCAAACTTTCACAAAACTGAAGATGATCCCTGCAGTCAGGCGAAAGTGAAAGTATTTTAAAAATGCCAGAGCAGTCGCTCTGAGGACCAAACTTTGGGGACGATCCCTGAATGATTCCTTTTTAAATTTCCTTATCAAAAAGTGAGGAACTGGCCAAACGTGAGGAACTTTAAAGACTTGGGAAAGTGAAAGACATTGAAAGACGTACTGACCATGGCTTGTTCACACTTGCACCAGCAACAACTAATCCTCTTAAAACTTAAAACTCTTACATGATGAAAACTGCTAAATCACTACACAAATACATCAGTAACACAATTTCTATTAGTCACGAACACTAGCATACCAGTCATAATTGATGATATATTCATACAAGTACATGACGTATTCAATGACTTCACTGAGAACACCATTGGTGATCTATATTCCTCTACTCTGAAGGAGGAACCATTTAATTCAACTACAAAACGATGTTTGCGCTGTGTCTCGGTTTTTAATTTTTTTTTTCTTGTACAATTCTAGTTAATCGGCTCTTCTTTTAAAGGGGATGGCTAGTAACTGATCAGTGGGAATCAGTGCATGCTGAAGGATGATTGTTCCAATCCTTGTGGGATTCATTTAAGAGTGCATTATGTATCTATTTGTCAGGAGAGAAATTTATCTTTGGTTTTGCCAGTGAAGTAAAATCGAATTTGTTTGAGTTTGCAAAGATTTAGAGTTTTAAAGCTGTCCTAGAAAGCCACTAGGTCAAACTACGAGAAAGTGACTGTCTGGAAATTCACATTAAATGAGACAAAGTAAAAGTAAAGGAATAAACTGGCATAGCAACAGCATGTCTAAATCAGTCAGATTCAGACAGGGCAGTCACATGAAATGAGACAAAGCAAAAGTTAAAGAAATAGCATGGCAACAGCATGCCCGGTTTGCGGTATTATGTATTAGTTCGGACTATAGAAATTGAGTGAATAGAGGTGTTATGCAATAGCTCCCATCCAGGTGGTGGCTAGGAATGTTCTCTAGCTCAGTCCAGGCTCAGCTATGTCAGTGTCACTAGGGTGTTGGTTGTAATTTATTCACAAGTTCATGAGTAAAGATGTTATGTAACAGCAGTCTAGACGATGGCTAGACATATTGTGTATAGTTTTAATAGGGCTATATGTAAGCATGATGATTGGATGATTCTCTAGTGTAGGAAAGGCATGAAAAAGCAAGTGTATGGGAGTGTAAGGGACTAAGTGTGAACACCTATGGTTAGGGAAGCTAATAAAAAGCTGAGTAATGTAGAGGATCGGGGAGAGACACTTTAATCAGACATCCAGCATAGATCTCCGCATAGGCAGCAGTAGTTTTTCTGGGGGTTTTCCACGTCGGTGAGATGCGAGCTCCAGCTGCCGATATAAACTGAACTTTGACAGTTATTAGCCGAATTTTGGGTCAGAGCTCGATCTCCATTTGATGCTCGCCGTCGCTTGAGCTCGGGCAACACGGGTCAAGGCAGGAGTCTGCGTGGTAGCAGGGACTAGAGAAGGCCGAGGAGCTGAGAGGACCGCCGATAGGGTAGCGTCTAGCTGAGTGGCCAAGTCAGGGGATGCTTCCAAGAGACAAGCCAAGCGACTGTGCCGAGGTCGACGACGAGGGCATCGGGCATCGATGACGACTGAGCCGAGCTGAGGGGATCACCGGTTCAAGTCACCCAAGATAACCCAGTTATGTATTTTTAATTTGTTTCCGACTATCTTTTATGCCCAATGTATTGTTATATGCTGTGAACGAGAAAGCTACAAAGAAATTGAAAGATTAAACTCGGACATAACTGCATGCAAACAGTTTGAATTTCCGTTTCTTTCGGTGTCAGAGTAGCAGAGAGAAAAAAAAAGTCACTCACGTGACACTATTCTTGTGTGAAGATTATTTGCTTCAGAATGGTCTCATATTCAGGTAATGTGCAGTTTGATGTTTCCAGGTTAGCATGTCTGTACAATGACGGGGTCTTAAACTGAACATTACTTGAATATGAGACCATTCTGAAGCAAATAGTTTTCACAGAACAATATATATATGATGTACTCTCAACGAATCCCACAAGGATTGGAACAACATTCCCCAGCATTCCCACTGATTCCCACTGATCAGTTACTACCAAAGAGATTTTCCCCAGTGACTGCTAGAGTGCGGAGTCTTCATACGCCCTGTACTATCGTTTTGTGAGCGCAAGGGGAGCATTGGATGACAACGAGGCGGTACAACGGTAGGCTCACCCCTCGTGCTAACACGCTAGCAAAGGAGCAACCGAGGAGCAGCCAAAATCAAGTGCGTACTCGCGCAAAAGTTTAGAAGTTCGCGTAATACGCGCTGTGGAAATGTATACATAGTACGCAAAGTCCGCCATTGTTAAGTGAGCTATGGCGGCCCGCGAATATTTTTTCCGTACATATGGAAACGCTACAGAACATGAATTATTCATAAGTTTAGCTGAAATTTTGAAGTGCGCAGGCGCGTGGACTCTGCTAAATTTCTATGGCTTGGCCAATTTGTACAGGATGAGCGGACTCGCATACTGTACATTATCTACATACATCATCGTAACCGAGCTCGAAAATATGCGGGGAGCTAGCGGCGCGGCGGAGAGCATCGTGATTGTCAGCCAGGGCAGCCAGCGTGGAGGAGAGCAGGTACATTGGTAGTTCACGTGAAATATAAAACTTTAAAAGTCACAACTTCTACAGCCATAGGCTTGTGGAATTGATGCCACATTACCACTATTCGTACATGCATAAATGGCCAAATAAGAGCTCTTTCGAAATCTTTTGCACGACCCTTTTTGTGGATCGGGTAGTAAATACACCGCTACCAGCGATACCACGTACAGTTGGCCTACTCCGTACCACGAAGCGGACGTGTATTCACAATCGACTTTTTAGTGCTGCCAGTGCACATGTCATGGTGACTCGAGGTCGAACATCTTGAGTGCACTTTCGAATTACAACGATGAGATCATTACAAATCCACATGTAAACTAATGATAGTAGATTGAACTTTAGCAGAGTCTAGTTCTGTGTTTTCAAACTGATCAGTTGATTAGAGCGTGTTTTCAAACTGATCAGTTGATTAGAAGTAACATTGGTTAGGTGGTATTGTCAGCGTGATTGTATCAGACGTACAAGGTCATTTTCCCTGCATGTTGTTCATTGAGATCGGACGAACCTCGATCGTGAGTGTAGTCAGTGACATGTTTACGCTCGAATGTATGCACAACACACACACACACACACACACACACACACACACGTCTACACACACATACACAGGTACTACTACTACTGCATGTATTTGTGTACACAGAGAGTAGGGCTGTGCGAGTCTCACTAGTCGAGTCCGTTCATTGTGTACAAGTTGGCCAAGCTGGCAGAGTCCACGCGCCTGCGCACTTCAAAATTTCAGCTAAACTTATGAATAATTCATGTACTGTAGCGTTTCCATGTACGGAAAAAATATTCGCTGGCGGCCCGCGTGTTTTTTTTTTTTTTTTTAGACGGCACAGATTGGGGAAACTAAAAATCTATCGGGGACCCTATCCCTAAACCTAACCCTAATCCTAATCCTAACCCTAACCCTAATCCTAACCCCAACCCTAACCCTAACCATAACCATAACCATAACCAAAAACCCTAACCCAACGTTTTTCCCATAGGTTTAACACGCGCCATGCCCCAATCTGTGCCGTCTTCAAAAAAAAAACGCTGGCGGCGTCCATGAAATCACTGACTCCATTGTAGAGTCCGCCCTCTAGTGGTGGGGAGGAGAAAAATCTCTTTGGTTACTAGCCATCCAGTGGCGTATCTAGGGAAAACGGCGCCCGGGGCAAGCTAGCGCGAAAATTGCGCCCCTAATATCTGAAAAAGTGTTCAACCCCAACCCCATCCCGGGAGGGACTTTACAAAAAGTCCACATGATATGCTTTTTCAAGCACTTAAAAGGGGGGTTTTGAGGGTGATTCAAGTATAATAAATTTTGATAAATTTTGGCGAGCGAACGCAGCGAGAGAGCCGAAAATTCTTGTATTTCAGCTTACAAAACATGGAATTCTTGTCATTTTTTTATTAATAAATCTTACAAATCTAATCAAGATATAGTGACGGACTTATAGATAACGATTTATACTAACAAACTGAGGACTTGAAAAAATAATCTTAATTAATACGAGCGAGTGAGGCAAAATTTGTATATTTCCGCGTCATCATCACGTTTTGTTCTTATCTCTTTTTTTATATAAAATTTTAGCGAGCGAGCGCAGCGAGCGAGCCGAAAAATTTTGCATCTTAGCTAACAAAACATGGAATTCTTGTAATTTTTTTCTTATTAAATCTTACAATTCTAATCAAGTAGTGACGGCTTTATAGAGTGATAGATAACGATTTATACCAACAAAATGAGGACTTGAAAATACTCTTAATGTACCAGCGAGTGAGCCGAAATTTCCATATTTCCGCGTCATCATTACGTTTTCTTCTTATCTCTTTTTTATAAATTTTGGCGAGCGAGCGAAGCGAGCGAGCCGAAAATTTTTGAGATATCAGCTTACAAAACATGGAATTCTTGTCATTTTTTCCTTTTCAAATCTACAATTCCCATAGAGATAAAGTGACGGCCTTATAAATAACGATTTATACCAACACACTGAGGACTTGTAAAATAATACTGATTAGTACGAGCGAGTGAGCCGAAATTTCTATATTCTGCGTCATTATTAGGTTTTGTTCTTATCTTGTTTGATTTGGTTTTTTTGCGCCTCCCCCTTCCCCTACTTTCGAAACCGTTGGCGCCCTCTTTTTGATCCAATCGGCAATTGCTTCAAGGCGGAAGAAATTGCAGCCGCTGCATGGTCCGTGTAACATTTTGCCTGCTAAATGTAAAATACCATGCGTGAACACAATAGACATTGTCATTTTTCCGCGTCATCATCACGTTTTGGTCTTATCTTCTTTTCTTTTCTTTTTGACAAATTTTGGCAAGCGAGCGCAGCGAGCGAGCCGAAAATTTTTGTATTTCCACTTAATAAATGTCCGCGTCATCATCATGTTTTGTTTTTAATCTTGTTTGATTTGGTTTTTCGAAAGGAGGTTGCATGTGTACACCTGTATGTATCCGATCTTTTTCTCAACCACCCCTTTTTTCCCGATATCTTGTCTTTCTTATTCTGACTTATGTTGTTTAAGGCACTTTGTTTTAAGATATTAAATCCCTATAGTTAATGATATCGTTTGCATGCCATAGGATACATGTACATGAAAATTCCGATAATTTTTACCCCCCCTTCAGCCTTATTGTTTGTTTCTTTGTTTTTGCCACTGTTGTACATTATCATAAATTGTTTTTATTTTATGAAAGATTTATGAAATATTTGTGGATTTATTTGTGAATATAAGCTTCCCCATTCTCAAATTATCGTTAATAATTGTGAATTGTTACGTACCTGTTTGTGAATTTGAATCGAAATTCGATTTTGAGACAAGATTTATTTCTTTTGATATCCCTATTACTCCATTTGACTTGGAGGACCGACCCCCCCCCCCCCCCCACACACACACACACACAGGTCATGCATTCAGGCGGTCAACCAGCGTGTTGATTTTTAGAGATACTATCCCCTTTTAATACGGATGGAAAGGGGTTAGGATTTTGACCCCCTATGAAGGACTTTTTGAAGGGACGGCATCAATATTACCTACGGATATTTGGAAGGGAAGCGGGCAAAGCAGCAACGTACATGCAGCGCATGTGGCGAAATGTCCTGTGGACAGGTTGCCTGCTCTTCACGCTTTGCGATGAAACTTACAATGTAAAGTACATTTAGGCCATGGGGTGAAGCTAAAAAAGAGGCTTAGAAAATGGGTTTCGTTCCAGGAACACTGGCACTACTTTCTGAATGCGGAAATGTGATGTTTTGTACATCCTAAATATACTGTAAAAAGTTCTCCTCGAATTATCCTGTAGTTTTTGCGAAAATCCATATTTTATAAACTGCGACCAGCAGCCCAATACACATATCGTAATGGGGCTGCGGATTGTAGCATTTAGGATCATGACAGGGTAGTATCGCGGACAATGTCAACCTTAAATCGAACAAATATTCTTCAATTTGAAGACTTACAAGTAAGGTTGAAGTATTGACAACACGGTTCGTGCAAGGTTTGGTTCTACAAATAGTCATTTTCTGTTCGAATTGATGACTTAAAATGACTAGGTCGAGAGGAATCTGTGGGAGAGCTACGCTGAATTTTATTGACGGTCAGCGCAGGCGCACACATCACTGCGCACAAGAATTTCGAATCCATTGCCTGGATAAGATGTCTGTGTGCGCATGCGCTGGCCGTCAATTCAGTGTAGCTCTCCCAGTTTCCTCTCGACCGAGTCACATTTAGTCATCAATTTGAACAGAAAGGAACTATTGGTAGAAGCAAACCTTACACGAACTCTGTTATCAGTACTTCAAATTTATTGATAAGTCTTCAAATTGAAGATTTTTTTTTTCCGATTCAAGTTGATATTAATTTTGTCCGCGATAAAACATTCGTCATGATCCTGTATGCTACAGTTCACAGCCCCATGACGCTATGCGTATGGGGCTGCTAGCTGCAGTATAGTTCCCATAGTGTTTCTAAGCTGAAATACATATTATACACATTTGTAAAGCACTGCTTTTAGCCATATACCTAGAAAAAAGTGAAGTTTTGGTTTAATAGTTGCATTATATCTCATGTTTCAGCTTTTCCTGATGCTGGCTATGCAAAGGAGGACAAGAGCAAAGTGGTTCGAGACCATACAGCTATGAGAGAGAGAGAGAGCACTGACTGACCGTCAGAGGTCAAGGCAAATGCCTTATATTCTGTTCAAAGACATGTTATCAATCAAATGACTAATTATTCAAGGCAAAAAAAAAAATTCAGAGCGTTTGTGTGTGTGTCCGCGTGCATGTGGGAGAATCTTATTGTACACACACACACACACACACACACACACACACTCACATGCACACACACATACGCACACACATAGTTATGAAGATTCAATATACCCAAGTGTATTAGAATATTATTCTACATGCCTTGGCCATTTATCACATCAGCATCATAAAAAAGATTATCATAAACATGAACACACACGATGATAGTAATACATGTATTGATCAGTGCATTACACATACACAGGTGCATAAAAACGCTGACATATTATATATACTCACACGCAAACATACAAACTCATTTACACACATGAGACATTACTATCAAACAGATCATATTGTTTATCAGTAAACATGTTTTTCTTTTCTTCTTCTTCTTCTTAAGAAGCTTTGATATATTTAGATCACAAAGCAATCACGTTGTTCATGAAATATTATACAGTACTTTAGAAAATTTAATCTTCATAAAAATTTCCTGAAGTTTTCATTGCTATCATTAGGTTACAACATGGTGGGACACTACCTCCTTTCATGTAAGATAGCTCAAAATGATAATCAGTCAAATTTTCTAGTTTTAATAAATTTCCTGGAACATTCCATGGTCCAAATATCCTTGAAAGGGTGTAAAAGTTTTGAAAAATGCCAATATATAAAATAAAGGCAAAATTATAGTTTACCCATTCATGAGTGAAAACTGTTGATTCTGTATTGGAGGCAATGTGTACCCGAAAATCTTGGAGAGAATAAAACAGGTTTGGCATTAAAAATTATGATAACATTGCAATTAACTTCCAATATCAGAGGATCTGTGCAAACCTGACTCAACTTATGCACAATTTTCATTTGGCTGGTATTAGTTTTAGCAAACTGATTTTGTACTCACACCTACATTGTACTGACCTTTCTACATGAACATTCTGTTTCAGTATTAATAATAGTTACATTTTTTTTTTCCAGAGTGGGAGAAACAAATTTTAATTGTAGTCATTCAGTTTCATGAAAAAACTAGAAATGTCGCTACGGCGACTGATGCCTCCGCCATAATACATGATTCTCCCAATAGGCGTATAGTACAATGTCTTCACAATCTGTGATCCATGACAGTTTCACATAACTGGTAAAATATTGATATGACAGGTTTGTCAGAAATGACTTGAATGTTCACTTTCCTTGAACTGGGTTTGCTATAATTGTCGAAGAGTGCAGGTACATATATTGGGGGAATTGAGAATTTTTACTTGAATTCTGACGGACCATTTTATAAGTTTATGCATTGAGTAATTTCAAAGGTATGAAGAAAGAGTGTAATTACAGTACAAAATAGATTTTTTTTTTTTTGGGGGGGGAGGGCATTGAAACCTGGCCTTTGACCCTTAAAGGGACTGTACAGTACTGGTTGAGGTGGGGATTCATGTTTTGAACATTCCTAAGCGAGATAATGAAAAGCCTCTTATGAAATATGAAAGAGCATGTAATTTTAAGAAGGATTCAACATTTATTTGATGAAAATTCGTTTTCAAATGGCTGAGATATCCAAAAAAGTGATAATAATAAAAGGCGACATGCCACAACTTTATTAGGATCTCTTTGTTTCACCTTGTTTTTGGATATCTCAGCCATTTCAAAACCGATTTTCATCGAATAAACTTTTGATACCCCTTAGAACTGCATGCCCTTTGACATCTCATAGAGTGGCTTCTGAATATTTCGCAAAATGTTAAAAGCTAAATCCTCACCTCGACCAGAACTGTACACACCCTTTAACCTTTGACCTTTGACATTCTTGCTGGAAATTTCCTGGAGAACCTCCATTAGGTAATGCATGTATATATTAAGTTTGAAAACTAATAATGCAAGCATTTCATATACTAACATATGAGGGAAATAGTAAAATATTGAGGAGTTGACCTTGACCTTTTACCCCATGACTATTGACCTTTGACCCCTAAATTCCCTAGATAATCTCTGCCAGTCAGTACATGCATATGTACCACGTTCCATGAAGATACATCGAATTGAACCATTTGTGAGAAAAATGATATTACAACATTTTCACCTAACCTTTGACCTTTTGACCTTTGACCTTATGACATGAAACTCTCTCTGGAGAATCTTTATGCAGTAGTACATGTCTACACCAAGTTTCAAGAAAATACCTTAGGGCATTGCATAGATATTGGGGGAAATAGCAGCAAATTTAGCATTTGACCTTGACCTTTTGAACTTTGACCTCTTGTCAATGTCACTAAAATCTACTCAACTAATTGTCCCATCATACATCATCCTTGGACCAAATTTGGTGAAAGCTGCTTCATCCCGTTTTGAGTTATCACGTAAACAGATAAATTTCAGGATTTGACCTTGATCTTTGACCTTTGACCTCAGTCCGATTTCGCTAAAAAAATAATCAAGTAATTGTCCCATCATACATCATCCTCCGACAAAGTTTGGTGAAATTTGCTTGATCCAGTCTTGAGTTATCGCGTAAACGGATACAATTTCATGAATTCACCTTGACCTTTGACCTTTGGCCTTTGACCTTTGGCGGATTTCACTCAAAATCTAATCAACTAATTGCCCCATCATACTTTATACTTGGACCAAGTTTGGTAGAATTCAAGTCAATATTACTCAAGTTATCGCGTAAACGAAAGCGGACGGACGGACGGACGGACGGACGGACGGACAACCCGAAAACATAATGCCTCCGGCACCACTTCGTGGCGGAGGCATAAAAAACCATACTTAGGATAAAATCTTTGTTCTTAGAATAATTCAACCCTAATCAAATCATAATAGTGGGCAGAAATGTTTGCTAAAGGGCGAACAATCACATACTGAGGCAAGGAGTCAAAACATGTTGCATAAACATTGGCATTCAAAATACAGGAAGCAATCTCTATTACAAAGACATTTTATCATGCACAACTTTGGTACATTTTTTAGATAAATTTTTTAGGTATTTTAATCCATGAGTCTCTCGATTGGAAGTGTCACATTACAAACATCACCGCTAAAATATCGAGAAGTATAGGAATTCTATCTAAACTTAAATCTTTTTTACCAAGAAAAATATTGCTTTCTATTTACAATGCTTTAATATTACCTCACCTTAACTATTGCAGTGAAATTTGGGGCAAGACATACAAAGTTCATATTGACAAACTGTTCAGATTACAAAAACGTGCGGTACGGCTTGTAACAAAAAGTGATTTTCGAAGTCCGAGTCTACCTTTTTTCATTAAAAATAAAATCATTCCTATATTTGAACTTGTGCAACTTAATGTGTTGGTATTCATGTTTAAGTATCATAAAGGGATACTCCCTTCCATTTTTCAAAACATGTTTAGAACAAATTCGTCATTCCATGCATACTCAACCCGTTCTAAAGATAATCTTCGAGTTCCAAGTTGTCGCTTAACAACAAGGTCTCATTCTATTCGATTCACAGGGGCGCATGAATGGAATTTAATTTCTTCTGATCTTAAATCCAGTACTACACTTACTCGTTTCAGAACCCTATTCAAACGTATTATTTAAAAAATTATCATCCTTGACTGAGTAGACTTCAACAGCTGTACTTTTTCTTCTTTCTTTATCTTCCTTTCTTCACCCTCTTACCAATCACTTGCATTGCATTTTTTACTGAGTGTATGCTTGCGTATGTCTATGTGTTATTGTAACGTAATTCTGTATTTTCTAATTTACTACTTATGACAGAATTTTCAATATATGCTTAATTGCATTTTTGTTATTGATTGTTTGATTGCTGCAAAGGGGCCCCATAACAAGCACTAGTTGCTTACAAGGGGTCCCGGCCTTTGAATGTTATGTCTTTTATAATGTGCACTTTTTTATGTTGTATCATACAGTTGCCGAATAAAATTGAAAATTGAAGATGTCAATTCTTGAATATTAATCACATTGACCAAAGCATTGGTGAATATACAGTACATTCTGTTGTTTCTGAACTTTGCACTGAAGTTCTTTGTGTGTGTGTGTGTGAATGTTTCAGTGGTGTATATATTGCTCCATTTTATCATGGACAACTTATAGTAACATGACAATGTTTTCATGCTTCAATATTAATCATATTGACCTATTTCCCTTGGCAAGTAATGAGCAGGTTGACTCTGCTGCAAATTTATGCATTTTACAGGCAACACAGCAGAACCTGAAGAGCTTCCAGAAGAAAATCTTGATCTTGATGTGAGCGTCTTAGGGGAGGAAACAGATGCTCCTGCTGACGGACCAGGCTCCTCCTTCAGCTTTCGTTTCCTAGCGATATTCAGGCGTTTGCTATCTATAAACCTCTTGTAGCACGTTTCATATACAATGGAGAAATGAATAGCAATGATTACCCATTGTATTTTGTTAGGGGAAAAAAAAGGCTAAACGCTAGGGGGAGGGGTTGAACATTACACTCAATATATCATTAATTTTATGGTCAAAAGAAGCAAAAATTTTCTTATTATTCATTTTATTTTTCTTGACCTTTAATCGCATATATCTCCGTTTGGCAAATATGGACTTATCGGTTTTTGCAAACAAACTCTTCATTTGCACTCTGCGCCGTCTACTGTAACAGCCACAGGAGGTGAAGAAAATATCAATATTCAACGCTCTGATTTTCGACTTAACACTTTCTTCCATGCTTCCATTTGACAGAGAACACGCACATATCGTAACACAATTACAATTATACCATGTGACGTTCATTCTTTTGTGATATGGTAATGTTTATAATTATATTAGTTGTCATAAAGTGAAGTGAATTTATATATTCATATATGATATATATATAAATATGCATATATATATATAACATATATGTATGTATGTATATATAAACATATATTCATATATGATATATATATATATATAAATATGCATATCATAAACATAATATATATAAACATGTTGCGAATTCACGCATTGGCTCCAATATAACGAAGAATAAACCGGTAATGCAATATTAAAATATTCTATGTATTCTAATATTGTTTTACATTTATGTGTAAAAGAAATGCAACCATACATGTACATGATTATTGATATTTGTTTGTAGACATAACATGTATATATGTATATGTAAACATATATATATGTATACAGAGAGAGAGAGAGAGGGAGGGAGAAGGGAGATAAAGTATTCTATGTGTTCTTACATTGTGTTACATTTATGTTTAAAAGAAATGCAACCATACATTTACATGATTATTTATATTTCTTTGTAGACCCTATATACGTGTTATAGGTAGAAGACAGAAATGTAGAAGTAAAAGTATTTTACAGTGTATTTCATCTTTCCTGCTCTGGAAGAATTAACGGTGAGCTCGATGAATGAAAGGGAAGCTAAGACTTAGTCTGTGTTTATCCATTTATTCAAATACGCATTTACTTCATCAATAATACGGATAAAGAACAAACAAGTTGCAATGATTTAGACGCCAATTTGCGAAAGAAGAACGGAAAAAAATTACATGGATTATAATGACATAATGCGGAAAGGGAAGAGGGATCGAGAAAAAAGGAAAAGGTTGCTAAGACAACACAGTCCTATACGAAGATATTTTGACACTCTCCGTACCACGAGCCAATTAAATTTTCTTATTTGAAAGGTCCTATGCGGAGACAATACATTAGAGATCCTGTTTACCTTTGGGAACAGTGACTTTAAAAATGTTCAAGATATCACATAATGATGTATATGTTTAGGTCTCTTGGATCACGAAACATCCTACCATATAAAAGTTTCGCAATAAAGCCTAAAATATAAGGAGATATCAGCATTACTCTCATTAAACCGTAACTGTAGTTGGTTTAGTTTGGCAACATTTTTATTTTAAATATTGTTCACATTTTGTGTATTTAACAATACTGTACTTAACATTATACGGATTCAAATTTTTACAGTGCTTGTTTCTATTCAAACTCACATATTTTGGAACTATTTTAAGGCACTAGTGCTGGGGTTTTATTTCATCTGCAAATGGTAAATTGTGCCTTTAACGTTTGATATACACAACATCCTTAATCAAGTGTCCTTCTCTAATGTAATGATTGATTGTTGACATTTCTGACTGCAGTAAATTATCTCCAATATGCACCAAATGTGACAATAGTGCTATCTGAATACTATTTTTGAGCTCTTTATATAACGGAGGCTCTCGAGGGCCAGGATGTTGGTTGTATTGAAATAACAAGCTGCTTGTCTTTATATTCCTTTAAACGCAAATTAAAAGAGTCTTTATTGAGTGCATATCTTGCAGAAACTGAATTGTAATGTCTTATGTAATATTGTAGTATGTTATTGTCCGATCAAACATTCTTGTCAACACGCTGCAGATTCCATTTTAGGTCTTGCTGTCAGGCTCTCCGAATTCATCATTATCAATTCCACATTCTACTTCGGTTCCCTCTCCTCCTCTTTCCCTCTTTCTCTCTCTAGCTTTCTATACAGAGCTTGACGGCGGACACCAAATGGCTTGATAGCTGTACATGTTACTTCTTGTGTCTTACTGATCATATCCTGGCGGTAACTTTAATCCAACAACAGTTTATAGTGTACATTATGTATATACCTAAGTAGGCTTCATGATTATGCAAATCATGTTGTCCTCCTGAAACCGATGATATCTCGGTCACAGTAATAGTTCACATTTTAGTTTTTTGTATTTTTTTTTTTTCTTATTTGGCACTCTTACATCATCTGGTCTTATCTACTATCCGTTCTCCGTTTCTTTTTCACACACACTGATTACTCGGGGCTTACAGCCAAACAAGCTTGCTTTCATGTAGGTCCCGCCATACTTTTCTTTGATCAACCCCATCTCGATTTCGAATTTGACCAGTTATTACATATAATTACTGTGTTATCACCATGTATATTGTTGTGTTTTGCACATTGTTTACAAGGTGAAAGAACTTGTTTGATATCTGTTCTAATGTCCACAAATGAGAAGTATGGAAATAAAATGAATTGAATTGAATTGAATTGAATTGAATTGTATTGTATTGGGCGGGGAACAAAAGGAGAGAAGAGAGCACTAAGTAAAAGAACATAATATATTTCATCGTTCCAGAGTTTGATGTTTATTTCATTTTCCATACCGCGTACAATAAATCCCCAATTACACTATTACAAAAAGAAAACTCTTTGAGAGAACACATACACATTACTTCTTTGTTTTTGAGGGTCAGTCCTTATTGTAACGGAAACTTTGATTCTTTTCTTTAATTTCTCGCATCTAAGGGCGTCCCAGCAAACACAAAATGTTTTCAGAACGTTTCCTAAAATATGTACTACGTCACATCATACCCGAATTACGTCCGAAACCGACTCATGACTGATGATACCGGTGATTAAGATAACAAAACTCAGTCGAAGGCACTATTTCATGAAATGCATTGTGTTTATGTTCGTTCTTTCTTGTGACCATTTATTTTCATAGTATGAATGTGTGTGTCTGTGTGCATGTGTGTGTATGTTTGCATGTGCGTGTGTATATGTTTGCATGTGAGTGTGTGTATGTGTTTGTGTTTCCGCAGCAACTCGGGCTCAGGTCAAGACGGCAATGGTGCCGCTTCTTCTCACTCGGAAGCAAAAGTGGAGAAGGTAGGTTGCCACGCCAACTAGTAACCATAGTAACACGCTCACCCAGGAAACGACCTGTAAAACGGTGGAGACGAGGTTCATGGTAGTAACACTTTAAAAAGCACCTTATCAAGCGTAGAAACCAATATTGTCGTTCGTAAAGCGACTCATAGCGGGGAAAGTGATACATAAGGGGTGCAAGATTTTGATAAACTGAGGTTAGGAATCACCGTGTAGGTGTATGACATTTGTACGAGAAGTAACGATCAGACAAAAGTGAAGTTTGATTGGTCGATGAATAAAAGAAAAAAATGAATAACAATTCAGTCAAAGCTTTGATACGTCAAATAATTCTTAGGAAGTTATTTTTTCCACATCTATAGGTAAAGCATCTTTAAGCTGCCCTTTGATATAAGTTTGCCTTATTTTTCAAATCGATTTATTTACTGAGAACAACAGAGGCGACGGAGAAGCAAACTATGTCAACCCCTGAACAAGTTACAACTACAGCAAACATGTGACTACTTCTCGTCGAGACATCCAGGAATCACAAATTATCGTCAGACCTATACCTGAGCATTGCTGAGATAGTTATAGAAATGACTTCCGTCATGATCTCTCCAGTTGGTGTCCTGATGAGTAACACACCTGTTTGTGAAATGAATCAAGACAGAAAATACCCAATTAGAGCATAATAAAGAAAAATAAGTTGTTGTTTTTTTTTTGACTAAGCAGACGTTTATTGTATCAGGTCATAGCGTTGAAATGCCTTTACATTTTACCCTATTTAAAATCTGAAACTGTTTTATAGCATTTCCTCTTGAAAATTGATCTTATCGAATGTTTTAAATATAGCAGCTCGCTCAAATAGATAGTATCTTATTTAGAATAACAAAGTTAAACATTTAATGATTCCTAAACTTCACTCTTATGATCCTGCATGTTTGCGCATGATTACAACCACCATTGACCACTACTATTACAAGGGGTCGATGTTCTGACAATAACAGTTCTTTATGAACAATTCGCGTAGTTTCATATGATCTTAAAGCAATGTTCTTTCAGTCATAATCCCAGAACATTGTTTCAATAGCCGTTAGCAACATCTGTATGGTAATTTAATGGTCAATTATGGCATGTTGAAGGCGTTATACTGAACTTTGTAGTGTTAAACATAGAGGAGGAGATATATTACACACACACACACACAAACACACACGCACACACACACACACACACTTACACTTTGCAGTTCATGCAATTTCTTAAAGTTGGCCGATACGATTATTAAAGAGATATAACAACCGTATCGACAGCTGACCAATGGGTGACAGTTGTACTGTACTGCAAGCCTCAGTAACGTTCCGTGCTTATAGATATATCAAAGTAAAATACAGTGTATTGAACCCTGTACCTGCTTTTTAGTTTTGTTGTTGTCAAACCTGTTTTCCTTTCGTAGTAATACATTTTGAATTCAATGTATTGAATTTTTGAATATTGGTTGTCAGTTATCTATTTTTGAAACCTAGGTCTATAGTCTAAATTTTCATATAATTTTTTTCTTATTTTCTGATTTCGAATTCTTGAGTATGGGATTTAGAAAGTTTATCTCTCACTTTGGATAGTCGGGGTCGTTTGACACGAGCTGATGGCACATAGCTTTGAATCCCACAGTAACAATGCAGGCAGAGACCAGGGCAAGAAGGAAGGTCACTCCGCATGGTATTCCGACGGCAAGTAAAAACAAACGGCTGGAAAACAAATGGCAGGAGAACGTATCATTCTTATTGAGCGAAACGTTTCAATCAAGACGCTCGTAATTTTATGACAGCAAAAAAAGAAGGATTGAATTCACAAAAGTTCTTCATGCTAACTTATCTTCTTTGACATTGTTTTTTTTTTTTAGATGGGGCTCAGGAATAGAGGATATTGAAAAAAAAAATCATCTTATATTTAAAAAAAAAATAATAATACCCCCCCCTCCCCCAAACAAATCAATGTAGACATCACACTGTTCCCCGAAGCTAAGCAGAGATGGCCAAACGATGGCTGCAGGTATATTTGAACTGAAAAGTATTCTACGATCAATTTAGATACGCGTATGCCAGGATTCTTTAAATCAAAATGAAGTGAAGTAATACAATCATATACGATCGTTGATGATGGATATCATGACAAACTTGAGGAATACGCGATGTGTTAAGCAGAGTTATT
Organism: Diadema setosum; assembly: GCA_033980235.1. Taxonomy (NCBI): domain Eukaryota; kingdom Metazoa; phylum Echinodermata; class Echinoidea; order Diadematoida; family Diadematidae; genus Diadema; species Diadema setosum. Next base: position 34,358,020 of record CM067068.1, on the reverse strand, counting down.
TTCTTTAACAAAGAAGGGTTAAGATAATGCATTCTTAAAAATGTACGGTTTTCCAGGTCAAATCCCCAAAGTCAGATCGACTGTCACGAAAGGTAATTCAAACGGCAATCGAGAATTAATTAAATGTCCACTTAGCAAGACCAATATCCTGTATAAGGTTGTAAGATGTCCATAACGAAGTCAAATATCCACACTATGGAAACTATTGAGTCATCTCTATCCAGGTCGATGAGGGTATTTCACGTCATTCATATATGATTCAGATGCCACGTACGTAATTTAGATATCATTTGACTCCCGAGCACAGGAACGGTATATTACTCAAGATCTCGCGTTCAAGTGCAGTCAATGAATGACTTTGAAAAAGAAGGAAGATGTCGTTTTAATTTCTGCCCCTCCACATCCCCTTTTGTTAGTTTCAATTATACAGATAAAGCGCGTCATATCATACACTGAGTCTGGATGGATCACACATTAAATTGAGATGGCTACAACATTGGGATTCTAACCATGTTAGATACTACCAGTGTTGACCATTTGCTATGGGCCGAGCTTTCACACCTTTTGACACATAGAAGCTGAACACACTTTCATACCCCACCCCCCCCCCCCCCAAAAAAAAAAATGCATGGCTGCCAGTATACGTAAGAAATTTCAAGATATACAGGCCATTAGCTTTATGTTGCATTATGACCATGAGATCTCTAAATGGTAAGCATATCCAATGTATTATATACGCAAGCATCCATTTACAGTATACTTACGCAAATTGTTTGAATGTATATAGGCCTACTTACTGTTCAGTGCGTATCAAAAAAAGGTAATCCAACTTTGGAGGTCTATACTATTTCTTAATTTTCTTAAGGTATCAAAGAAAAGAGTTTCCCTTTCCTCACAACCAACACTGTGCTTTCCATACCTGACAATTATGAAATGGTAGCCCTCCAAAGTTGGATTACCATTGTTTTTTATGCGCACTGTATAAAACAATGCGACTTGCACTTTGTCGTACGTACAAGTTGAAAGACATCGTCTTACCTATCTGAGATGCTCTGTTGTTTGATCACTTCCACAGCTCGTCCTACACCAATCAATATGGCTAGTACAAGAGCGACAGCCTTGAAATAAAGAAGAAGAAAAAAGAAATAAGCATATATGCACACGTGTGCACACGAAGAGTGTATGAAACAAGTAGCTACTAGTAACTTATTTTAAGACTCATTGCGTGATTTATTGGTTTTCATTTCATCATTTTGTCATCCATTATCAGTGTGTCCAATTCATGACTATGCATATTGAGTCCCCCCCCCCCCCCGGCAGTAACTATAACACTGAATAATCGCTGTTTATCTACCCAATATGCAAACCATTTCAACATTTACAAATCTCAATTCATCTGGTTACCTGCAATTTCAACTGGACACAAGGCAAACGCCTTGTCTCGGCGGCATATCGCAATTTGTGACTATTGGTTTTCAAACGTCAGTAAATTAACCTTTTTACAGCTGACCTTGTCCGGCTTAACACATATTAGAACTTGACCGGTAGCTACAGATAATGTACCCGTGTAACGGTATAAGATATCTATGGTACTGAAATCCGGGGACTTCATTGACATTTTTACCTTTCACCTTGTCGGAAGTCACCAATATTGGAACTTGACTGGCATTCTTTAGGTTATATACCTGTGGTGTGAAGTTGGTGGTCATAGTTCAAAGTTGTGACAAGTTAGAAAAAGTACTACCAAATCGACGACGACGAGGGAAAAGTTTGTTTGAGGTGATTTATTTCCGCATTCAATTGAACACGAATTGAGCACAATGTCAAGAATCAAAGACACAGAATAGCAAGTTAGGAGTGATTAAAATTAAAACATAACATTATACAAATAGATAAACTTAAGTAGTACTTTTGTGCAATAAACATATTAAAAAAAACATGTAAATAAGATACACTAAGCATTTTTATTTTTTTTTTTGGGGGGGGGGGAAACATCGGAGATAAAATACAGCATGAGACCACCATCGTGAACGATTAGGCTTGAAATGCACACAGAGAAATTAGGGTTCTATTAGGGTTCTTATTTGCACCCTACGAGCAAATCTAACTAAGTGGCACCTTATAGGGTTCGGGATGGATGTAGAGGTGCAAATCCGAACCCTAAAGGGAGCCAAGTCTTAAGGGTTCGAATTTGGAACCATTCCATAGTCTTTCCCGAAAGCTGACATGTGGGTGTTGAATGGTGTTTGCTTAAAATGCCACACTATTTTTGGATATTATCGTATATTTTTATTTGAAAATATGACTACACGTTGTTAAAGAGTGACAGTGTCATCAGTAATACTGTACTAAAAAAATACTACTTGAATTAAACATTTGTTTTTTCTTCTCGCACCGGGATCAAGAATATCATTTCAATGACCTTATCATAGAGAGAAAGCAAACGAGTACAAGTACACGTATTATGCGTGCACGCGTGGACCGTTGAGCACTTCGTCAATGGCAAAGCTAAAATCGCATGCGCACGCCACGCCGTAGGTCGCGCGGTATACGTACGTGCATACTACTGACGTTCCTCGTTTGGAATGGACAGACGACCGTGAGGTTTGGATGATGAATTAATCTTTTTGATGAGCCAAACGTTGTGAGTAGATAATTGTACTGTAATTCCGTTGAAAATATTTCACAGTAATCGATGATATGTGTGAATTATGCTCATAGAATGCTGAGTGGTGAAAACTGATGCGAAAGAGTTGTATCGAGGTACATGTGTACTAACATGTCAGAAGTGCGATCATACATACAGTAAAGCATAGCGAATAAGTCAATGAAAGTGCACGTTAATACGGAAAGCCTCAACCAAGGTACTAACTACGACCAACAGCCCCATATGCATAGCGTAATTACGCTATGCGTATGGGGCTGCTGGACGCAGTTACCAAGGTACGTACGTAAATAGGTGACCGGATATAGTCGCATCATTTTCGTTAATGGGAATTATTACGTTTGAGCCGAGTTGAGGCTCAGTTGGATATTGGTTTCTGTGAAGTTGACAGAAAGAACGATGTAGGCATGTATGATGTGCCTAATGAAGAAAAATAGTGTTCCTGGTTCATTTAGGAGAATTTAAGACATGTATGAAGATTGAAGTCAGAAAATTTAGGTTGGCCTTGACTCCTTGTTGTCTATCAATAAAAATAGAATGTGTGTTATAAACATAAAATGTCTGTTATCACAGAGCGTGAGCAATGATACACGATATGTGAATTTAGATAATATCCACTGGAGAAGTTGCATGTGCTAGACATGACATAAAATAAGTCACACAAACAAGGTATGTAAACGGTAAATCACTTCAGAAGTACAAATACTTGATCCCATACTTTAGCAGGTAGATATTCCGATATTGATTGTATGTTGAACTTTGTTTTATTCAATTACAGGTTGAACCTTGCTGATCCATGCTGATGCATGGTGTTAGCTTGGTCTCATACTGGGCCAAAGGGACCTGTGTTTGATTGATTATTTATCATCGAGTTCACTATGCATGAAGTTCAATGATGGTCTTCAGGATGAGTGATGCAGGTCAACCTCGAGAGACTGGTGAGCCATATATGATGCCAGAGCTGGAGATGGAAGATGTTCAGGATGTCAATCCTGGTTCCTCGTTGAGTCAGTGTGGAAGCCATGCCAGTTCTTCTGAGAGTGATGGCCAGAAGGGCATACTATTTGGCAGCTGAAGCAGCTGCTATAGAAACGCATCAAAAACTAGAGCTCGAGGAGTTTCGACTTATGCAGCGTAAGATGAGATTAGCTATGAAGACCATGCTGCATTTTGCTGAAGCAGAGGAGCAGATATACCTTGACTACGAGAACAAGAAGTTGGGAGTCGGCTTTCCTGTGAAAGCAGAGGATGAAACCTTGCTGTACCCAACTGAATGTGCCAACCAACACGAGTGCACCGATTTCCCTGACTAGAGAAGTAGCAAAAAAGTTATTTTCAAATTTTCTTTGACTTTTAGTAGATATAGTGCAAAAGCCAATAAGATCATCAGCATCATGTAGTATCCTTGAACCAGGTTTGATGAAAGCCCATCAATTTTTCCGTAGATACATCCGTACAGACCGGGAGACAGACAGGCAACCTGAAAACATATGCCTCCGGCACCATTCAGGGCGGAGGCATAATAATGAGACTCCTATATGTCATGTATGTTTAAACCATATAAAATTTGAGACGGGCCACATTGAATTCCCCCCCCCCCCCCATTAGAATTGCTAAACACCACGGCTCTAGAAACATCTTTCCATTTTAATCCAGAAAGTAATCACCTCCCTGTTTTTAGCCGAGGGTGAGAATAAAGCCACTCCATGAAATGAAGATTAGCATTTTTTTTTGCAAAATATATGTGAAAATGTCTAATTTCATAGATAACAGTAACTATTTATTCTGTCTTCTAAACTGTTGTCAGGTTATTCCCTTTCTTAGAATGCACTGGCCTTGAATATTAACAAGAATACTCTAAAGAATTATATAATAGAAAAATACAAGAGAACAAACTAGCAAATTACAAATTTAAACACAGTCTAAAAAGAACTTGACTTCTATTCACTTTTATCTTTTTTTCTTTTTTTTTTTGGGGGGGAGGGTGGATTATGGATGAAAATATGAATCTGCTAATGGATATGAAATACTCAAAGTATGCTTTCCATTATATTTCATACTAGATGGGGTTAGTTTGTATTGTTCATATTTTAGTTATTTCTTCACCATCGATAGCCTCAGTGCTTCAACAACACATGCACACTTTGAATTGATTGTTTAAGTAGGGAACACAAAAAAATAAGTCGCCTGCTGTTTTTTGTAGTAGACAGCCACACAATGTATGTCAATTTTGGGCAATCTCTGGCAATGCAATGTCATAAGGGAGTAGCTTTGTGACACTTGACAAAAGCATGATTTTCTCACAAACCCTTTATGTATATAAGGATTAAAAAAATAGAGTTTGTTCCAAAACCTGAGAAAGCTCAACATATCATATCTACTTTTTTTGCATATAAAAGAACACTGGACTTCACTCTTTAAGAAGGCAGAAACTATTATCAATTCCTTACATACGTCAGTGACTTGTCAAGTAAATGTGCATGTTTTTCCTAAAAGAAAAAACAATTGAAATTCTTTTTAGGTTTTCCTTAGATTGTTCTACGCATGTGACATCATAAACTCTTCTCACTCTGCTGCGACTGCACAAATGATTTAAAGATTATTAACTTTTGAACTGAATGTCCGCTTTTCAAATTTTTTCTGATGTGTTCTAATAGTATAAGCCAGTTTGGAGTACCAGTTTGAGCATGTGCAGAAAAAGGTTATTTGTACCGAGAGACAGGTTGGTTTTTTTAATTTCACTGAGATTAGCATGTGTAATGCTAGGATTATTCATGGAATCCTTATAAATGGTACCTGCCAGTACATCCACTTGACAGCAAGCCTGGTATTTGGCAATGTTAACACACAAAAAAAGTTTGTTAACATATTCAAGACAACACTTAATAAAATAGATGATTCCGTAAGTGTTGATTGACGAACCATACTGGTCACTTCATCTACACTGGTTAGGTTCATTCTTTGTTTGAATATGAGTTCCATAAATGGCTATGGTGGGCAAGCTGCTGCATTATGTCACTTTGCATTGAGTGAAGTGCCTAACCAGTTGAGAAAAATGAAAGGTCATTTGTACCTATGTGCACATGAGCTATCTCCGGACTGGCTTATTGCTGCGCATTCACTCACTCCACATGTAGGTCTATATGAAGGTGGACTTGCCCTCTAACTCTGATTATAATTTCAAGCTTTCTTTAAGTAGGTTGTATAAAGTGCTGATATATTTGTGTAAGGTTTGGTGAAAATTAAGTGTTAAAATGATTGGGAGAGTTGTGAGACTGTAACATCAACACTTGAGGTATTTCTCATGCATGATCATAAATCTCTGTAAAATATTGATGGTACTAGTAATAATGATAATAATGATGATAATAATGATAGGAATAATAATGATGATAATAGTAATAATAATATATTTTGCTCCTGATCATTATGCTTGTGATGGTGCCAATACCAATACCTGCTTTATAAATGTGAAAAATCGACTGCTCTTTACAATATTTTGAATGTTGGGGCTAAACTGCATACATTGTGTAATTACATTTATGGTCTACTGAGTACAATGAGCTTCTTGTTTCCATCGCTTGGAGAAAAAAAAAAAAACAATGTATCAAAAAAAAAATTGTTTTTAAACTTGTCTCACTGAAGACATATTCCTTCCTCTTTATGTCCAGTTTGTCATACCACTGATTGGTTAACCTTATTTTCCCTTTCTGAGGTAACATTTTCTGTGGAATTGTTAATGTTAATTTGATGCAATGAAAGGTGTTTTCAGATGTGCTATTCTGCCCGAGATTTATAACTGGGACATATCTTTAGCTGTGTGCATAAAAAAGTAACCAAATTTAGATGTGCATTCTTCATTTTTTGATTCTTTTTTCACCTTATCATTGGTGTAATTGTATATGAAAAACAAAATGTGAAGTATACTAATTGTATAATGGGGCACATTCGCAAGCTCTCAAGCTTGGAATTGGATGGAATATGTCAGTACAAGTAGTGAGTTTCATATATGACAGAACTTTGCCATACCCTTCATTGTTTTGGCAATAACTTGTGTACGAGAAATCAGAGTTGACATATCGCTGTTAATGTCTAAGAGCGTCATAAAGGTGCTTTTGATTACCGTAAGATGTACCGGTAAATTCAAGGTACATATCTATGATCCATTCTAGAAGTAAAAGGACAATGTGAAAGATATTTGTCACATAGTTTACTATTACTCTGCACAAGCTTCAGGGATTTTTTGTATAAAAAGAATTAGTGCTTTTTGTCAATGTGGTAACTTCCTTTAAAAGAAGAAAAAGTAATCATTTGATGGAAAGAACGAATATTTTTTTCTTCTTATTCAATGTACTGACCAAATTTCATACATTTTTGATTTACATTGCCCTTTTTATGACAAAATATGCATCTCGTATGAGAATTTGTAGAAATACAATGTATATTTGATGTTCATTTTAAAGTAAACCATGAAAAAGAAAATCGCTGTTAACTTGTCCCTCTTCCATGAGACATATAATAAAATGTTAATAATTTATATGTAAGTATGCACTGTATTCATCATGTTTATGTTCTATTTGTTGTTGAATTGAAGTCTCTGACTTCAGTTTTCGAAAGATTGTGGATTTAATTGACTGAGAAACTGTGTGTAAATCTGTGCATGCTATTTTTGCTTCATGTCTGGAGTGTTACCTTAGGTAATTGTTTGTGAAGTCAGTGAATGCATCCAGTATATGATTATTTTGATTTAAAAAAAAAAGGTTATAATTTTCACCATATGGGGTGCAGAAAGGCAACCCTAAATAGAGACGTGTGCAAATTGTATTGCATCCTATATTGCGGTGACTTTATCACCCCATAGGGTGCAAAATTACAACAATAACAGTATGAACCATAGTGGGTGCAGGTATGAGGTGCAGAAGGGGAACCCTGTATAGAGGTCCATATTTGCACCTTATAGGGTGTTGAATATAGGGTGCTAAATAAGAACCCCCCAAAATAGAACCCTAAATGGAGCCGCTGGTGTTACAACGATATGAACCAGAAAGGGTGCAAATTTGCAACTGAATTTTTGTTCACCCTGTGGGGTGCAGAAAGGGAACCCAATGGAGGGGTGCAAATATGCACCATATCTGGTGTTAAATATAGGGTGCTAAATAAGCACCCCCAAAAATAGAACCCTAAATGGAGCCGCTGGTGTTACAACGATATGAACCCTATTGGGTGCAAAAGGGAACCCAATGGAGGGGTGCAAATATGCACCATATATGATGTTAAATATAGGGTGCTAAATAAGCACCCCCAAAAATAGAACCCTAAATGGAGCCGCTGGTGTTACAACGATATGCACCCTCTAGGGTGCAAATTAGAACCGTAATTTCTCTGTGTGTGGAAAGGACCTCATAAAGAGACTATCCGGCGAAACAACTCCGTCGGGGAAAGCTGAGTGATCACGTGGGTGCAGAATGCAGTTGAATGATACAAAAAAAAAAGAAGATTGAGATAACAATGATATAGCCCTGCAGTAAATAAGACCTTTTTACCTTAACTTAATGTGGGGAATCATATAATTGTATAAAATACCGATTAATTGTAGCTTTTAAGGTGTAAATAGTTGAACAAAATTTTATGTTGTGGGTAAGATTTTTCCATATGCCCTGACCAGAATGTGTGGTAGATTTAGATTCAGAAAGGCTATTTTCAACAAATCTGTAAAAGAAAAATCTGAAAAATCTGTAAAATCTGAAAAGAACTTTATGATAAAGAAAGATTAATCATATAAGTTAAAGGTTCTATGATTGGATATGTTATTTACTTATTTTGTCCGAAGCGTAAGACTTTGAGCTAAGAGAGTTGATAAAGTTAACAATTTCACTTGGAATATTGTTGTGTTAAAAAAGACTCGATTTTGGTCGGCTTGGTCAGAGAGACAACCTGTTAAATAAATTAAGTACTATTAAATTTGCTTGCAAGTTCTACATAGATATTATAAAAAAAAAAGAATAAATAATCGAATGAAATTGCATACAAAATGGGATCATTCATCTCAGTCTGTCCTTTTTTCAATACATCTTTAATAATTTTCCAAGTTGCATTGATATTAATTTTGAAGTGACCTTTTTGTAATAAAAAATAGTCTATGGGATAAACGACTCATTTATTTTTCAGTTGTTATGATTTTTACATGCATTCTAATGAAATTTAGTTGGATTGCGTAAATGTAACTAATAACATTTTGAGTTTTGATCTATTTCAATATCCTTGTGTTATTAAAGGATTTATAGGTTTATATGACCTATATTTTATTTACATAAAGGAACATTAATTGTCATCATAATGATACAAGCATTTTTCATTTAAGTGTTTATATAAGCGGTATTTACACCATTGCTATTCTGTCCACCACACTGCAAAAAGTCCGGTGTTAAATAGTGAACACCGAGCTGGTGTTAAATTTTCGGTGCTCATTTATGGTGTTGAATTAACACCCCCGGGTGTCATTTCCAAATTTTGAACTGTTTTTTGAAGAGTTTCTTAGTAACTGCACTTCTTGTTGATTTTTAATTTAAACAAGACGATCAAGAATTTTACATTAAAATACTAGATTTTTGAAAAAATGTGAAAATAAATTTACACCAAAGTAACACCAGCTGGTGTGGTCCCTTATTGAAGCTGGACGGGTGTTAAACCATTGATACAATGTATTAACACCAACAAATTTCAAATCAACACCATGTGGTGTCATATTTTAATTAACACCAGTACGGTGTCAAAATAACACCAGGTACAGTGTCAAATTAACACCACGAAGTGTCAGGTGAACACTTTTCAACACCATCACAGTGCATTTTTAACACCTGTGGGTGTGGTCCTTTATTGAAGTTTGATCGGTGTTAGATTTAACACCCGTGGTGTTAAATCTAACACCCATGTTTTTACAGTGCACATTCTAAAAATAAAAAATAAAAATTGAAGGAGTTGCTAATGTCAGATTAGGGGGAGAAAGCAAAGTTTAAAGATAATATAAAGTTTTGGAACCTCAAAAGTTCCCCTGAATTTCCTTGTCTTTAAGTTTGTGATTCAGGTTTAAGTATCTTTCATATAACTACACTGTGAGACTTACTCGCCCCAAAGTGCTCTCATGTCTTAGTAATCATGCAATAATGGTTTCGTACCAGAGCCGTTAGTTTGACTCGCTGCCGTACGGCGAGGTAGTACTGTACACGTATTATACGAAACCATTATTTATATAATATTGGATGGCCTTGAGATTAATACAAGGAAATATTGGACGAGCTATGCACAAATATTGCACGAGTCGAAGACGAGTCCAATATTTTGCTTAGCGAGTCCAATATTTCCTTGTATTAATCGAAAATAGGACATCCAATATTATCATTATTATCCTACAGAGGATTTTAGCAAAGAATATTTTCACTTACCCTTTCTGTCTCCGAGTGCTGTATGGTCTCCTACTGTACTTGATCTTGACATGGGGTATGGTACCGGTACACTCTTCAGTGCAAGTTAATCTACTTCATTCCCTGATAAAACAGTGATCTATATGAAGGGTTTGTTTGCAAAAACCGATAAGTCCATTTTTGAAGATTTTGAAGTACGATCTCTGTCATAAAGTACAAAATAATACCTTTTGAATGATATATTGGTCACTACATATATAAAGGTATATTTTTGAAGTTATGGTCAAAAGAAGCAAAAATTTTTTTATTATTCTCTTTATTTTTCTTGACCTTTAATCGCAAATATCTCCATTTGACAAATATGGACTTATCGGTTTTTGCAAACAAACTCTTCATATGTACCCATGGTAGTCGTCATGTTACTGTTAGGCCGAGATCTATCAATAGCTAATTTAGACCAGAATTAGATGTTGTTGTATCCGAGATCTGAGACACAATTCACGTCACATCTACCGTAGATCGTGAAAGATTTACTTCAGTAGTACTGTAGTTCTATGGCCTACTGTACTTAGTAATAACACATTATGCATGTAAATGCAAGCGGCGGCGGCCGGCTACATTGTATCCAGATTTTGTATATCGCGCGCGGGCTATCTAGCAGTAGCGCTGAGCTGATCAATCGTCGCCGGCCTGCACAAAAAAAAAAAAAAATGCAACTTGTTTTCATCAAACCTAAAGTTAATTTCCTGGTATGAAAGTGATATTTTGAAAAATTGTTTGCAAAAAAATTTCAACTAATTGATATATGAAATTTGTTTGTATAAACACAGAATTTGAGAAGAAACGATATTTTAGTTAATTCGTGATTGACAAATCAGAGACGTTTTTACTTTATATTTCAGGTCATTTCGTATATATCTCAGCCAATCACGGTGCAGTTTATAAAAACTTTGGGGAATCCCCCTCTTGCCGTCCAATATTTTAAATATTGGTCGCCTCGGTAAAAAAAATATTGGTCGAGTTCAACAAACTTTAAAAGTGGGTCGGAGGTTATGAGGTGCGTCGACAAAATAACACTTGTATTCGGGCTCCAAAAATCCTCTGTATGGATAATAATGCATGATAACTGCGACCAGAAGCCCCATACGCATCGCTAACTGCGACCAGCAGCCCCATACGCAAAGCTAGATGGGGCTTCGCATTGTAGCATTCAGGATCACGACAGACTATAGTATCGCGGGTAAATATCAACTTAAAATCCAAAAATGTCTTCAATTTGAAGACTTACCAGTTAAGTTGAAGTATTGAAAACTGGCTTCGGGCAACGTTTGGTTCTGCCAATAATCCATTTCTGTTCGAATTGATGACTGAATGTGACTCGGTCGAGAGGACCTTGGGAGAGCTACACTGAATACTACGGCCAGCGCATGCGCACACATCACATGCGCACAAATTTCAAATCCGTGGACGGATAAGATGTCTGTGTGCGCATGCGCTGGCCGTCAATTCAGTGTAGCTCTCCCAAGGAGCGAGTAAGTCTCACAGTGTTAGTAATATGAAAGGCACTTTAACCTGAAACACAAAAAAGGAAATTTAGGGAAACTTTTGAGGTACCACAACTTTATATTATCTTTTAGTAACAAAAAAGCTTACTTAGATGTATCTCCAATTCATCCGGGGAAATCGTTATTGAAATCAAAGGGTCTATAAATCAAACCTTATAACTTTTTTTTTAAGCTGGGCTATCAACAATAAATAACGCTTCTGCTCGACGTGATTTGATATCAGAATATATTTGAAACAGTATTTTTGGTGCAATGTACATTGCAACACCTCCACCCCTTCTTCCTTTACGATCAGCCCTATAATAAACCTATAACTAGGTAGATTAAAGATATTTTGACAACGGAGCGAAACTCGAGTCGACACTAGGTCGCCACGCAGTCCAATGAGATACCTGTTGTCGTTGTAGTATTGAGCGGAAGCTTTTTTTTTTCTCTCTCTCTCTTTTTTTTTTTTTTTTTTTTGCAAGAGTCGCGTCGAGGTCTCTTCCGCACATTTTTTTTTTTTAAACACATCGATCTCAGAGTTCAAATTTTCTGTTAGTTTAACATGCAAAATTGCATGCGCTTGTAAAGACATTGTAAAACGATTTTACGACAGGTTTTATTCTGGACATAATGTTACAAAAACAATGCGTGCAAGTGCTTGTTTGAAACTGATTTGTGATACTGCTGCACTTACATTAAATCCGATGATGTACTGGCAGTTAGAGACATCCTTTAGTAAGTAATAGAGGCTGTCTTCATCTTGATCTGTTACCGTAAGATAGAGCGGACACTCCCCCTTGAAGTCACCCTGCAAGGGAATGGACAGAGAGCTAAAGATGCGTAGGTACAAAATGTTAGGGAGCTATTGTGTTTGTGTGTGTGTGTGTGTGTGTGTGTGTGTGTGTGTGTGTATGTGCGTGCGTGTGTGTGTGTGTGTGTGTGAGTGTGTGTTTTTTACTTCACTTCATTATGTAAGATATATACCATACTGAGAAGGAGCAAATCTCTCGAAAATTTGTGTGCCGAAGTATTGTTGGTGAAGATATCATGAACTTGGTTTCAGTTTTATTTTTGATGGTATTATCTCACAAATTATGTGGACAACTTACTCAATGTACACGTTTTATGTATACATAATCATATGTACATATACATATATTATATACTAGGTGTTTCAAAAAACATTTTCCACTTTTGATTCTTAATAATTCAAAAACTATATCAGTTTTTTTATTACAAGATTTTCGGTCTGCCTCAGACCTTCGTCAGTGTAAAGACTTTACACTGACGAAGGTCTGAGGCAGACCGAAAACTTTGTAATAAAAAACTTCTCGCTGGATATATCCATGGCGTACTTGAGACTCTTTCTTCTTATAATTACAACATTCGAAGTCCAACACGTGGAAAGTTCCAAGATGAACGTATATATATATATATATATATATATATATATACATATAATATTTAGTATATGTATATATATATATATATATATATAGATAGATAGATAGATAGATACAATGAAAAGAATGTAAAGAAAATTTAACATGTTTTCAATATTTTAGCAAAATGAACGAGCATATGATTTCTCCTCTTTCTGGAACAGGCGGGGAATATTACCCTTAACATTCAAGGGATGATATCAAAATGCCCGTCAGTAGTTTTTTTTTTAAGAAAACTGAATTGGATATTGTTGCAATCATGTAAACAAAACATATTATGAGCAAGTTTTCTGGATTATCATCACTTTTCGTATTCCAAAGTCCTGTTGCGTTATATAGATATTTTGCGTATATATAATAGATATATTTGCGTATTTTGTGCTAACAAGGACCTCAACAAATACTCCGAATGGCCTTGTGGATTATCTACGAATATATGAATATAGCGGTCCAGTGCGGTTAACAACTTATTAATAAAGATGTTACAATACCGTTGTATTTTATACACCGTGTAAGCTTTTCTTTGTGTGTCTCTATAATGTGTTGGAATACGAAAACAAAAATATGATATACCTCGCAAGCAAATAACAAGAACTTCCTCTGGGAATTCGAGCAAGAGCGTAAGAATTCATGACACCATGATCCTGATAAATTGCCGCAGCATATACAAAATGAATGCCTAATGTTCTCTCTTTAAAATACAGTAGCCTAGGTACGATGTCAATACAGCATTTTAAGATGGTGGTCTTGAGAAATGAATGGAATATGACTCATAGTTTGCGGCGAGTCCGTATAGCATTCGAAATATTATAGGTTTTCCCGGCCAATTTCGCACTTTTGTCAGTCCATTTGATAAAATCCTCGTCACTGCACACTCTGTCATTCCAAATTGGAAGTTGGTCGTTCAATTTAGCATTTCGATCAATGAAATTTGCACATGTGCCTGTCGAATTCGTAAAACGAGCATTCAAATTGGCACGTGCTCTTCAGTCATTCAAAGTCGCTAACACTGGCCGAAAGGGGTATTTCAGTCATTCAATTTCGCGTATGGGTAGTCAAATTCCTAACATATTCATTCAAATTAACGTCATGTTATTTCTCTTTGAAAAGGTGATAACATTTAAACGCGTATTTCTATGTGACTTTTTGTTTCATCCACGCACTGTTAACCCGTTGAGGACGAGTCCCGAGTATACTCGGGCAGGTGTCTACGGGAAATGCGTGTTGTAGCAAAATCAGTCCGTCCTCAAGCAGTAAAAGTATATTTTTGACCATACTGTATATAACTCCAGTTTGTTGTTCTGTAACGCCCCATTTCTCTCATACATGTCATTTTAGGCTTACATGTACCGATACTACAGATTAACTTCATCTTCTTACAGTCATGACAGAACAAGTTAGATACAGACGTATTTCTCAAGAAGACAGAAAAAGAATTATAGGAGCATTTTGATGATCATAAGCTTGACTTCCTAGAACTGGCCGACACACTCGGAATAAAGCACTCAACGGCCAGATAAGTTGTGGCTACATGATGCACTATCTTCGGACTGGAAGAATCACTAAGCACATTGAAGAAGAAATAAATTGTTGCCAAAATCTGCAAAACAATAACTATGTTGACGAAAACAAAATAAAGAAAGAACCAAAGCATAAACATGCGTGCTAAATTGATTGCAAAAGATGTTAAATTGGATGCCCAAAAATGAATTTGAATGAACGAGTGCGGCATGTCCGTGATCACGTGATTATATCATTCTAAATTGAATGAACGAATAACGAAATGGTGCTTTTTTTACGAATTTCAATTGAAAAAAGTGTTAATTAGAATGAGGCTAAAGGTAATTTGAATGCTCCAAAATGAATTTGAATGAAGAGATCATAAAATTGAACTACCGAACATGTCATCTACGCTAAATATTGCTAAATTGAATGCAGCAATTCGGAATTGGACTGACAAAAGTGCGAAATTGGCCGGGAAAACCTATATTATATCATATTATATACAGATTATTATTATTATTATGATTGTAGGCCTGCTATAGTGTTTGGAATATTTGGCATTGAAGTAATTATACCGCGCACACATTGACACCGACAGACAGGCGCGGATAATGCACATGAAATACTCCCTAGCTACCTCGATGAATCGAGAACTTTTATGGAATAACTTTACTTTACCTTGAGAAGAGCGATGATAATCGCTGAAGTTAGCGATGTGCAAACAATGCCGAGCAAAATGAGAATCTCCAGTATTATAAGTACGTTCCTCATTGCGCCCATGGCGTAATGACAAAGATATGCAATAAATATATCCTGGCAAACAAACAATTACGCTCCAGTAAAAATTATTTCTAGATACGTCACAATGAAGCAGTGCAAATGCTTTCCATGGTAATTTGTAGGTCCTCCTCCTTCACGAAAAGCACGGGCGAAACTAAATGAGCAATAACTGTGTTTCGATTGAGTACGCGTGCGCACAAAAAAACAAAACAAAAAAAAACGTTCGAATTGGATGGCACTCTGCTGTTTTTCTGGGGGGGGGGCTGGACTGATTCACACTGTGCTACTCAGAGTATGCGGTTTGTTTCACTTGAAAACATATTTCCTCTCTCTCCATCTCGAAATCAGCCGCCGTTGTATAGCTTGTTTTCACAGTCCTTCCTGTTATAATACACCGTATGTAACAATAGCCTGAATCTGTGCCTTGAATGTTTCGATTTCATAAGCATATTATGTAATGTGTGTGTGTGTGTGTGCGTGTGTGTGTGTGTCTATGACATGCTTAATTCGAAGTCAATATCGAAGAGTATTCTGCAACTTTCCTCTCTTATCCATATCATATTTCATTTCAAGTTAAAACTTTTTTTGTGATTTTGTGAGATACCAGGAAATAGTACAGACCAAACCATTCTATGAGAAATTACAGTAAAAGTTTATTTGATGAAAATTGGTTTTCCAGTGGCCGAGACAGCCAAAAACAAAGTAAAACAAAGCAATCGTAATGAAAACTGGGTCCCACCTTTTATTAACATCGTTCATTTATTTCTAAATATCTCAACCATTAGAATTTTCACAACCACTTTTCATCAAATAAACTTTAAATCCTCTTAGACTCATGCTATTTCATTTCATATTTGATATGATTTTGATAAGATTTCTAAAAGAAGTCATCACCAAAAAACGTTGCAAAACGTTGCAAAACGAAACTGTGCTCTCCCTGTATCTGTTTATTAGACAACATAATGACACCATAGTCTTCTACTCTAAAACAGGACTATGATTTAAATT
Organism: Diadema setosum; assembly: GCA_033980235.1. Taxonomy (NCBI): domain Eukaryota; kingdom Metazoa; phylum Echinodermata; class Echinoidea; order Diadematoida; family Diadematidae; genus Diadema; species Diadema setosum. The sequence goes on along the minus strand of CM067068.1, from coordinate 34,341,651 downwards.
ACTTCTAATCTAAATATGATTATCATCACTTCAGGGAAACATTAATAAGAACATACATACATGTGGACAAGTGTGCATCCCTATTTGTACCGTGTGAAAATATAAGAAAATAGGTGGAACAGGACAAAATGTGTTATCAATTTGGGGCGAAATTGTCATAGCAGTTTTCTAAGCTGAAACAAAGAACTTGTTCGAAAATAAAACTGTGACAAGAAAACTGTCATGCAGTACCTGTTTGCTGCAGCGACAGAATCACACGGTTTTGGTTTTACGTTATGAACACATACTTATTGCTTTGATTTGATCTTTTTGTGAGCGAAGCACACTTGACTTTACTGTTGAGAATATTATAAATAAAATATCGTGGAACATAGACCCCGTTTACAGTGCGAGGCTCGGCCGCGGCTCGGCCGCGGCCGAGTCCAGCCCCGCTTCAGTGTAAACGCGCAAAAGGCCAAATGCGAGGCCAAAATTGGCCTCGCATTTGGCCTCGCTCTGGAGGTGGTCTCTGGAGGTGGCCGAGCCGCGGCCGAGCCCGGCCTTTTCTTGGTGTAAACGCAAACTGGGCCAAATGCGCGGCCAATTGCGCGGCCAGTTTTAGTCTGGCTTCCAAACCCTCTGCCTGTATCTTTCGCTGTTCAGGATAATAACCCCATCAACGTCGAAAACTAGTATAGTTTAAGGTGGTTTTGTCCTGCAAAGGATTTTTTCCTTCGGCAAAGGCCTTAAACTATACTAGTTTTCGACGTTGAGGGGGTTAATATCCTGAACAGCGAAATAGTACAGGCAGAGGGTTAGGAAGCCAGACTAGATTTGGCCGCGCATTTGGCCCCGTTTGCGTTTACTCTGAGAAAAGGCCGGGCTCGGCCGTGGTCGGCCGAATGCGAGGCCAAATGCGAGGCCAAATGCGAGGCTAATTTTGGCCTCGCATTTGCCCTTTTGCGCGTTTACACTGAAATGAAGGTGGACTCGGTCGCGGCCGAGCCTTGCACTGTACACGGGGTCATAGACATCCACTTCCTCTCTGTAGCGTCTTAACAGACAAAAGGGAGTTTTCGCTACACGACGGGAAGACAGAGAATACGCGGAAGCAATCAACTGTGACAATCCCTGTACTCAGACTCTCGTCCCCATATCTTAAGCCCCATCTTAACAGACCTTCTCCCGGGCGCGCCCGGGTGCGCCCGGCGAAGATATACATTCCACAGATTCCATGAAACACAGAGTACCCCGTTTTAACAGGCATTGCTCGAAAATCTTCCCCGGGGAATACACGTTCTCTATTTTCTGGGCGCGCCCGGGCGTTCGCCGGCGAAGATTGCATTTCACAAATTCCATAAAACACGGGTTAACCGCCAAAGTGTCCCGTTTTAACAGGCATTGCTTGAAAACCTTCTCCGGGGAGGATACGCTCTCCTCGACCAATCACATTATTGTACAGATACGCTGAAAATAAAGCATTTCACATGCACATCATTGCCATTGTACTAGCATGTGGTTGAGTACTAATGTACAAGTGTGTACTGCTGACACAGGCATGTTGGAACTAGTATCTACAGAGGCTTTTCAATATATATTAGACAAACTGTGTTTCCGTAAAATGCGTTACTGTGAAAGCGCCTTTCTTTGTCTTTTCATAATGATCTTTCAAAGAGGAGTAAAGAAAGGCGAAGTCATCAAATCAACCACAGGTTTTTATCAGAGCACGTCTATTACTATATTGTGCAATCCTTGGAATTCGAGGAGTGTTACGACTGTTTACATAATACATAGGACGTGTTACAAAAAGCATTTCACGCTCTACAAAATGAATCTTTGAATGTTTTCATTTTCAAACTACCTCCAACAAAATTGTATATACTCTCTTCAGCTATTGCTCATATCAATGCTAGTGTTACATGTATCTGATATATGGGGTTTTTTAAACTATGTTAAACATTACAAGCTGGATTTTTTTTGGTAACACCTATAATTACTAGTACGTGAGTATACATAAGCCCAATGCGTCTGGTCGTGCTACTAGTAATACATAGGGAGAGTTCGTGGATTTGCGCTGGTCACGTGACGCCTCGGGGGAAGATTCACCCCGCGAGCGTCTTAACAGACACCATCGCGGGGTAGCCTCCGGCGGTTCGCCCGAGGCTACCCCGCGGCTACCCCGAGGCTGTCCACTGTGTTGCGTCTTAACAGACACAGGGGAAGATTCTTCACCCGAGACTACCCCGAGGCTACCCTGCGTTTTTTAAGACTTCGCTCGAGGCTACCCCGCGGCTACCCCGAGCCTGTCCACTGTGTTGCGTTTTAACAGGCACGATCTTCGCAGGGGAAGATTCTTCACCCGAGGCTACCCTGCGTTTTGTGGCCTGTTAAGACGGGGTATTCTAGATAGCAGTTTCGCTTTCCTAAGGAGGCGTGGGGGAACGATTGCTAATTGGCTAGCTCGCTGGCTCACTCCTGCCCCAGCATCGGGACCGAAGTACTGTACTCGTTTTCCCCGGGACCCGACGTTTCTCGTATTTGATCATGCCCAGAAGCAACTTTTTCACACGGCACGCTCAACTCCTGGCCGAGTCGTGCTTGCGAAAACTCCCTAATATCTTTCAAGGGAAACAATCTTCGCCGAAGGCTACCCTAAGGCTACCCTGAGTTTTGTGGCGTGTTAAAGGAAACCAAAACCCAAAGCGAAATGTGGATTGAGTGAAAGCAGCAAACAACACACCAGAACACTAGAGACAGTTGGAGAAAAATCAGACATTCATTCCGAAGTTATGAATGTTATAAGTTTTTGTGTTGGAATCGATGGATAAGGAGACTTTAAGAGTTCATGACGTCATGTGTGGACAACAATACACAGAAAATAAAAAGGGAATATCACAAATTTTTTTTTAAATGAAAATTACACATCCCTTCAACTTGATACTGACATACTATGTTAAGTGAAATCATTTTTTATTTTCTTAATATTTTCTTTATGATTGTCGTCAGCACATGAGTCATAAACTCAAGTAGTCTCCTCATCTAGCGGTTCCTACACAAAAAAAAAACTTTAAATTTATAACTTTTGCATCCATTGTCCGATTTTCCTCAAACTTGAACTGATGTGTTCTACTAATGTTGCTGCTTTGATCACTCAATCCACGTGATTTCTCTTTGGGTTTTTATTTCCTTTAAGACGGGGCTCTAGATGAAAATGATTTTGCCTATCTGTAAGCGAGTCTCAGCTTTCATGTCATTTCATTTATTTTTTCCATCTCAAACAGAACTTGTAAATACATTTTCTTTCCACATAAAATATAAGTACATATGAAATTCAATGTTGCAAAATATGATAAATGGAATTTATGGATATACAAATGATAGGATGAAAAAGAAAAAGCACAAAAACACGCAGGAGATGGGGAGGAATGCTTGTAGGGTGCATTCCCCCCAAAAATATGGTAAAACAATTTAACATCTTATATCATTGATCACAGCTTCAAAGCTGTCCCTCGCCAAAACACTGGCAGCTGACTGGAGGAAGCGATTCCGATTACCGGTGCTTTCTCATGAGCGCCATCAATGTTCGTTATCAGTTCCGTTTTTTTTTTTTTTTTTTTTAATGTTCTCACTGAACAACTTGTGCAACCTCGATTACAATCTCTTTGCCTAGGAAACACCCCTCTCTTTCACGATGGTCATCAAGATCACGGTCATCCTGCACTAGCCGCAGGGTAACTATTTACTTTGTTTCGTTCTCTTACAATACTCTTTATCACCGCATCCATTTCATTTTTTTAAAGCCAATACGAATGTTGACATTTCGTCATCTTCGGTACTGCATTGTATTCAGCCGGTTGTGTCTTTTTTCCCTACTCTTCTATTTTTGCTTTAAAGGGAGTGTTGTTACAATGCACCTATACGTAGGGAGAGGAATGTAGCTTGAGTAAATGTAGATTTGAAGTCATGACGTCAGTGTGGACATTGATATAAAAGCAGAGAAAGAGTATTTCACACGTTACTTTAATTTTTCAATTCTCTGCAGTGGTGTAGGCCTACTTCTACATTCACTCAAGCCACACTCTTTTCCCTTTAAAGGGGATGGCTAGTAATTGATCAGTGGGAATCAGTGGGAATGCTGGGAGAGTTGTGAACAATCATCCCCCAGTATTCCCACTGATTCCAACTGATCAGTTACTAGCCATGCATCAGCTTTAAGACTGCAACACAGTAGGCCCGACCATTAAAGTGTGTGCACACACTATTGCAGTTTTCTCATCCAGCGATGACGGCAACGAAATTGTAACTATTATTTTTTTTTTTTTTTACTTGGACGTATAGATCGATTTCCCTCAAAGTTGGTTATTCATACTGATATGTCTTTATACAAATTGTTATATCTACGCGATTCATGCACATGAACATTTCGATTTATTTTCCTGTAAAGCTATATACCTGATTATAGGTAAAAGATAAAAATGTAGAGGTAAAATATTTTATTTTCATTTTTCCTGGAAGAATAAACGGTAAGCTCAACGAATGAAAGGGAAGCTAAGACAGAGTCATTGTTCATCAATTTATTCTCATATAATTAAAAATAAAGAACAAAACATGTATCAATGATCTAGACGCAAATTTGCATAGGAAGAACTGACAAAAATACATTGAAAATAATGACATGATGCAGAAAGGAAAGAGAGATTTTGAAAAATAAGAAAGGATGCTAAGACCACACAGTCCAATATGAACATATTCTGACACTCTCCGTACCACGAGCCAAATCAAAAATTGTCTTATTTGAAAGGTCCTATGCTGAGACAATACATTAAAATATACAACATTTTTAATCAAGTGTCGTTCTCTAATGTAATTATTGTTTGTAGGAAAATTTTGACCACAGTAAATTATATCCAATATGGACCATTATGTGACCATAGTGCTATCTGATTACTATCTTTGAGCTTTTTAACGGAGGCTCTCGAGGGTCGTGATGTGGGTTGTAGGGGGCGGGGAACAAAATTAGAGAAGAAACTACTAAAGTAAAAGAAAATAATATATTTCATCGTTCCAGAGTTTGATGTTTATTTTGTTTCCATACTCCTTACAATAAATCCCCGATTACGCTATATTACAAAAATAAACTCTTTGAGAGAACACATACACATTACTTTTTTTTTGTTTTTGAGGGTCAGTCCTTATTGTAACGGAAACTTTGATTCTTTTCTTTAATTTCTCGTATATATATATGCGTGCCAGCAGACACAAAACGTTTTCAGAACGTTTCCTTAATAAGTTGTACGTCACATCATACCTGAATTTCGTCCGAAACCAACTCATGACTGAACGAATGAGATGACAAAACTCAATTTAAGGCACCATTATACGAAATGCATTGTGTGTTTGTTTGTAGGTGTGTTTATGTTTGTAGGTGCTTTTGTCCTTTTATTCTTAATAGAAAAATGTATGTTACGTGTGTGTATGTTTGTTTGGGTGTGTGTGTCTGTACATATGTTTGTGTTTCCGTAGCAACTCAAGTTCAGGTCAAGATGGGAACGGCGTTGTCTCTTTTCACTCGGAGGCAAGAGAAGAGGAGGTAGGTTGCCACACCCACTAGCAACCAGAGTATCACGCTCACCCAGGAAGCGATCTGTAATTGAGGTAGAGATGAAGTTGATGGTAGTATCTCTCTTAAAAGCTCTTCAGGCTACATGTAAAAACTATTCATTTATTGCGTTGAAAGTGATCATATGAGTACAAGATTGCGATAACTGAGGTTATTAATTATGGTCTTTCGCGCATGAGAATGAACTATTAAAAAAAAAATGAAGTTTTGATGGCCAATAGATAAAAAAGAACAAGTCTGTCAGAGCTTACATCGAATATTCATAGAAATTCACTTCACTCCATATCTGTTGCTAAAGATTCGTCAATAAGCCCTTTTGATGACATCTTTTCTTTAATTTACATAGTTTATTTACTAAAAGCAACGGAGACGACAATCGAAGAAGCAAGCTATATCACCCAATGAATGCCCAAAAATGGGACTACGTTTTTCAGACATTTATACCTGTGCATTGCTGAGGTAGTTATAGAAATGCGCAAAAATGGGACTACGTTTTTCAGACATTACCTCTGCATTGCTGAGATAGTTATAGAAATATCTTCCGTCATAGTCTTTCCATCTGGGGTTCTGAAAGGTCACACACCTGTTCGTGAAATGAACAAAAAAAGACAGCAGTCACCGTAAAACGGTTGACAAATCAAATGTTTGTGTCGTGGTGTTGCAACACCTAATAACATTTGGACCTATTTAAAATTTTGACAAGTTTATTCGTCAGATATTGTTTTGAAGTTGTTCTTATCAAAATGCTTCAAATAGAGTAGTTCTCTCAAACATATCCCGTTCCATACCGAATTCTTAAATCCCCATAGGCTTCACACAAAAGTAACCAGGTACCCGTGGGGAATGGGACATATACGGATTTAGGATATTTACCCTCAATACCAGAAATTAACTTTGAACACTTTCAAGATGAATCGCATTTTTTTTTTTGAACGAATATTAATCGCGTGCCAGAACCGATGCACAGAAAAGATTTGGAACTTGATGACCATACTGTCCTGAGTATTGCTGAATGCCGATGTCTGACGATGACAGTCCTGCATAAATAATTTTCCTCTTTTCACATGATTTTAAAATTTCGTTCATAATCACAATTCTACCACACTTCCCTTACACTAGCCAATGTGTCTCAATTAATGGTTAGACTGGCCAGATCATATCGGAGACGTTATCTTGAATTTTGTAGTAACCTGAAAACGTTACAAGGGAAAGAAATCACACAAACGCACACACACACACACACACAAGACAGATTTTTTCCTCAATAATCTTTATTCATTGACAAACAAACAATATAAAATGGTAATAAGCTGGTACTGCTGTTACAGAGTAACAGAATAGTCACACATTGTTTACCCAATAAACAAAACTGTTATAATCTTTCCTGCGAGTGTAATACTTTTCTTCTTATATACAAACAGAAAATATGTAACAAAAAACACAATACTTGTACAGCTAATTCATGTGAATTGACCAAAGAACTCAGTCTGCCCGAGTTTTGTTTTGCAGCTGCTTCTCCTTAAAGGGGAAGGCTAGTAACTGATCAGTGGGAATCAGTGGAAATGCTGGGAGATGATTGTTTCAATCCTTATGGGATTCATTCAAGAGTTCATTGTATATCTATTGTTGTGTGAAAATGATTTGCTTCAGAACGGTCTCATATTCAAGTAATGTGCAGATTAATGCTCCGTCACTGACCAGGGACGCTAACCTGGAAGCATTAAACTGCACATTACTTGAATATGAGACCATTCTGAAGCAAATCATTTTCACACAACAATAGATATACAATGAACTCTTGAATGAATCCCATAAGGATTGGAACAATCATCTCCCAGCATTTCCACTGATTCCCACTGATCAGTTACTAGCCTTCCCCTTTAACCCTATAGTCTATAATATGTTTTTCCAGTTCCCTTCACCCCCCCCCCCCCCACTCCTCCGTCGAACCCTTATGCGAAGTTTCCTACTTTTGTAAATGCATTTTCGCTGCATTAAGGTAATAGTGATATTTTCTGTTCTTTTTTTTTTTTCTTAGTCGGGATCTTTTCTTCTGTCCTATAGATCTGAAATTTATACATTCAATCAAAATAATCGAACTATTTACACACTAAGATTCATGTAAAAAAAAACAAAATTCACAAAATATATATCTCCATTCCATGTGTCCACGTGTCTTAATTTATAACATTCTGAATTGATATTGCCATTTTGATTTAACCACATCACAGTGTATAAACAAGTGCGAGTTAAGTTGTACATCCCTGTTGGCAAACTTCATGAGACGTTCCTTGTATGTCTTTATTTGTATACTCATAAATCTTATGATCATTTCTGATAATGACGACTGTAAATCTTCAAAAATAACCTAGCTCATACTCCTAGATTATAAAAACACCCAGGGTTTATTTTTACCGAAATTACTTAACGGTGAGTGAGAGTTTGTAAGATCTACCCGCTGAAATGTACCTGATATTGCATAACACTTCCACTTTTGTGGTATAGCATTGATTCTAAAATGTTCCTCTGCCTTTAAGGTACTGATTACTATACCTGGGAGCAGTAATTTAAAAAGTGTTCGAGATATAATCACATTTTTCATGTATAATATGTAGACCAGTGGAATCCCAATATCCTACCATAATTAATAAAGATCGTAATAAAGCCTGAACTTAAAGGAAAATAACACCATATCCCCACTAAAACATATCTGTCATGACTGTTGACGGTTTAGGTTATATAAAAACATTTTTAGTATTGTTCACATTTTTTATATTTAACAATATACTTAAAGGGGCTGTACAGTACTGGTGGAGGTGGGGAATCATTTTTTTTTTTTTTTTTTACATTCCTAAGAGAGATAATGAGAAACCTCTTATGAAATATGAAAGAGCATGTAATTTTGAGAAGGATTCAACGTTTATTTGATGAAAATTGGTTTTCAAATGGCTGAGATATCCAAAAAAAGGGATAATAATAAAAGACGACAGGCCACAACTTTATTAGGATCTCCTTGTATCACCTTGTTTTTGGATATTTCGGCCACTTCAAAACCAATTTTCATTAAATAAACTTTTGATACCCCTTGGAATTGCATGCTCTTTGACATCTCATAGAGTGGTTTCTGAACATCTCGCAAAATGTTAAAAGCTAAATCCTCATCTCGATCAGAACTGTACACACCCTTTAACATTGATTATGCTGATTCAAAGTTTTTGCATTGGTGGCTTCTATCCCTAACTCACCTTTTATAACTATTTTAACGCTGGGTTTTGGTTTTATCTGCAAACAATAAGTAATGTCCTTAAAGCCTTAGCTTTGAAAATATTACCAAAGTAAGACAACGTTCATTCTTTCATTCTAAACTGAAAATATAACCGACATTGCAGATGGCCTTTATCTAACATGTCATGTATATACCACCATACCTATCTCCTCCTCATAAATCGCTGAAAAAGAAAAAAAAAAAACATCTTATCTGCATTCTTGTTATAAATAAATTATTGGATGAATGGCATCCTTTCCAAAATGCCTGTATTTCTCAAAATCTAACCAGGCTCTCATAAATTGCAAATAAAAGGATGCATGGTAATTTGAATGTCATAACATATGAAACATAAACACAAAAGAAGACTTTCTTTTACTAGAGATTTAAAATACAACTCAATCAAAATACAATTCTAGCCCACATCTTTTCTCCAAATAAAAAGGAGTTTCTACAATTTATTCGCTGAGCTTTAACAATGGGTATGTTAGAACATTAATGATTTTCAAACTTCCAAACTCATAATCTTGATACATATTTTTCCCCTTTCCTGTTCTATCAACAACAAAAAAAAATCAGATGAATTCTCCCAACTTCTGGAAATATCCATTGACGGACAACTATCTATAAGCGATGTCAACTTAATTTTACCAATTAATGTTAAAGGGATAGTACAGTATTGGTGGAAATGAGAATTGGGCTTTTAACTTTTTGCAAGATACCAAGAAAACACTTACGAAATAGTATTGTGCATACCATTTTAGGAGAAATTCAAAGTTTATTCAATGAAAATCGGGTTTGGAATGACTGAAACATCCAAAAACAAAGGAAAACAAAACAATCGTAATAAAGTGTGGGTCCCACACTTTACTAAAATCGCTCTGTTTTGGATATCTCACCCATTTCAAAAACCAATTTTCATCAAAAAAACGTTGGATTCCTCGTGGAATTACACGCTCTTTCATATTTCACAAGAGGTTTCTCATTATTTCACCAAAAAAATGATAGAAGCCTGACATTAGATCTCAACCAAAACTATACGATCCCTTTAAAGGGGAAGGCTAGTAACTGATCAGTGGGAATCAGTGGAAATGCTGGGAGATGATTGTTCCAATCCTTATGGGATTCATTCATTAGTTCATTGTATATCTATTGTTGTGTGAAAATGATTTGCTTCAGAATGGTCTCATATTCAAGTAATGTGCAGTTTAATTCTTCCAGGTTAGCGTCCCTGGTCAGTGACGGAGCATTAATCTGCACATTACTTGAATATGAGACCGTTCTGAAGCAAATCATTTTCACACAACAATAGATATACAATGAACTCTTGAATGAATCCCATAAGGATTGGAACAACCATCTCCCAGCATTTCCACTGATTCCCACTGATCAGTTACTAGCCTTCCCCTTTAAGTATCTTTCTTTTCACCATCCGAATCATCCTTTTGTGTTACTCAATATCTCTTTAAATTCAAATTCATCTTAACCTTTTACTGATATATAAAAAATTGAGAAATCAGTGATACTTGAATTTAAAAAAAGAAAAAAACAAACAAAAGAAAAAACCCACAAATCACCGAAATGAATATCCGGCCTACTTTTCTCCTCCCCGCACCATGAAAATTGTCTTTATCAGTATGGATATTTTAACAGCCGACTTTCCCAAATTCTTCAACAACAACAACAACAATAACAACAACAAAAACTATTGTAATTTGCTAATAGAATGCTCATCGCATCTGCTACCAAAAAAGAAAGAGATATCATGTACATACAAAATTTCTGCATACAGAAATCTTATTTTATCCAAAGTCAGCAACCCTTTATTGAATTTTCATGGCTACAAAAAAAAAGAAAGAAAGAAGGATAAAGTGGATTACCCTACCCCTCACGCTCACCCCTCTTGATATCAGAATATTTCGTGAGTTTCCCCATTCATGACACAGCTGGCAATACCCGTGTATAAAACTCCAACCTGCATTGAAATGAACTACATGTACTAGAGATTGTGGTTGTGAGGTTTTAAATTACGCGCAACGGAATCAACAGCTCATTTGGTTGCCTTGAAGGTATTAGTTGTCATTTGCAGATGAAACAAAACCCAGCTTTAGTGCTACGAAATAGTTCCAAACTGTGAGTTAGGGATAGAAACAACCAATGTGAAAATACAATGTAATATGTATGATCAATGTTGCGTATTCTTTAATATACGAAATGTGAACAATAGTTATGTTGTAATTGTTTCTAGAATTAACCGCCTATAGTTATGATTTAGTGAGAAAATAGTGATATCTCTGCATAATATTTTAGGTTTTATTGTGAAATTTGTATATATTATGGTATGATGTTTTGTGTTACATGACCTATACACGTTCCGTCATAAGCATCAAATGTGATAACTCGAACATTTTTAGATCACTGCCCCCAACGGTATGCAGTAGGCCCTATACCTTTAAAGGGGAAGGCTAGTAACTGATCACTGGGAATCAGTGGAAATGCTGGGAGATGATTGTTCCAATCCTTATGGGATTCATTCAAGAGTACATTATCATATCTATTGTTGTGTGAAAACTATTTGCTTCAGAATGGTCTCATATTCAAGTAATGTGCAGTTTAATGTTTCCAGGTAAGCGTCCCTGGTCAGCGACGGGGCATTAATCTGCACATTACTTGAATATGAGACCGTTCTGAAGCAAATGATTTTCACACAACAGTAGATATATAATGTACTCTTAAATGAATCCCACAAGGATTGGAACAATCATCCCCACGCATTCGCACTGATTCCCACTGATCAGGTACTAGCCTTCCCCTTTAAAGAGTTATATTAATGTCAGCTATTAATACACACAAACACACACACACACACACACACACGCACACCCATTCTGCAGATGTACTACATGCAGTTTCTTAAAGACTGTAACAAGAGATCTACAATCACATCCTCCACTGTTGGTTATCCTCTTTTGAAAACTAGCTATAGCGTCTAAAATTTCAAGTAGATTTTTTTTTCTTTTCCTGATTTCAAATTCTTGAGTATGGGATTAAAAAGTTTGTCACCCACTTTGAAGCGTTGGGTTCGTGTGACACGAGCTGGTGGCACAGGGCTTTGAATCCCATAGTAACAATGCAGGCAGAGATCAGAGCAAGGAGAGTGATCACACCGCATAGTATCCCCATGAGTAGGGTAAACAACGGGCTGGAAAACAAAGGACACAAAAAGAAAGTGTCATTCTTAGATGGCGAAAAATTAAGTTTCTAAAAAGGGTTGTGTGACCTGACAGGAGAGGGGTTACATTAGTTTTATTCAAAAGTTCTTCAAATAAACATTTCTTCCCTGCCATGGTTTTTTAGATATTATTAATGAAGAGAATATTGAAATCATCCTGTCAACCTGCCTGTTGTCAATAATGATGATGATAATAACAATCACAATAATAATGATAATGATAATGATAATGATGATAATGATAATAATAATAATAATAATAATGATAATAATGATGATAATTATTATAATAATAATAAAAAAAAATCACAACACTGTTCTAAAGCTCAGCATGGCAAAGATGGACACACGATAAAGAAACGTTCAAATTCTGCTCTGAAAGCATCATTGGAAAGTGTAAATATCGAGTTATTCGTGAGGACATCTTGTGGAGTATCTCGGATTTTTCGAACTTGCTTTGCCGGAGCTGATAGTTCGCGCGAAACCTAAATTCCATTCTCGTATGAACATAATGGCAGTGTCAATCTTAAAGCGACGAGGTTCATATCTCTTTCCCTTTCTGCCGTATATTGTGGTCGCTGTGTCTCAAAGAATTTCTGCGCAATTTCATATTGAATTGAATTGAATTGAATTGAATTGAGTTATGGTCATGTTATGGGACATGTCTACACAATGGTTATAACCCTTTTAGTGAGATCAGCCATGCATGACGTTACCGATGCGCCATTTTTCCCCCGGTCATGTCAGATGATCAGTCATTCCAATAATCTTTATGACTAAATACTATTTATGATTCCAATTTGGAAAGCATAACATTTGGGTCACGTGTGATGGTATCGCACAATAGTCACTGGACAGGATATCCTGACGCGCACGTACGCACGCGTCAAAGTAAAATTAAAGTGTTCCAAATGACTTAGAAATTATTTTGAATAACATGTTTTTGAATAACATTGAGCACTTCAAAATTCTGTGCGGGCGCATAAAAAACGCGCGTACATATGAAATTGGTTTGTAATATCGTGGAGTATAATGTTGTCAAAATATCACATCAATCCAGTTGACGTCCATTTAGCAACATAGACACTTGTAATAATAACATTTTCCTTCTCGCTCTTATGCTACATTACTGCTACATCTCCTGGATTAATAAGATCCACTGTATTTATTTACAGTAAACATTAAACATCTTATTTGAACTCACTAACTGAACTGTACGAGTCAAAAGCAAAACAATGCGGCGTGCACATTGTCATACCGTATAGCTATATGCAAGTTGAAAGATATCGCCTTACCTATCTGAGATGCCCTGTTGTTTGATCACTTCCACAGCTCGTCCTACTCCAATCAATATAGCCAGTACAAGAGCAACGGCCTTAAAAATGAAATAGAAATATTAAAGAAATATATGCAGACATGTGCACGAGTAGAGTACCTAAAACAACTAAATGACCTTTTTAGACACTTGCGTGGTTTATTTGTTTTTACTTCGTCAGTTTGTAAACCATGTCAATGTGTCAATTTCACGACCACACATAGTCTAAGGTAAGCAAATATACGTTTTGCGTTTAATGGAAAAAATACCTTTCAGGTTGCAGCTAAAATGTACACAATTTCAGGGTTATTATAAAGGAGAAATCACATTTTACCAACAACACTAATGGCGGAACGATGAATTTGAATTCCCGTCTTTTTATTTTCTAACGTCATGCATGAAAATACCGTGCATATCAGTGTCACTTTCATATCATGAAAATGGAACCACCTCTCTTCTGCAAGTCGTAGCTTTGGTATTCAAAAGAGTTAAATGGTCTACTGTGACACAGGCTATATTTTTAGGTCGAGTGTCACCACTCCAACTATAGATTACCTTTGTCTAAGCTATCCAGCCAGTCTTTCGTGACATTCAATAGTGATGTCATGGTAGAATGTTTCGGTCTGAAACTGGATTGATGACAACTAGTAAAACCGTTCTGATCCAGATAAATGTAAATATGATCAAACTAAAAATTTTAAAACTATTTTCGTATTGATTGAAAGAATGGATATCATAACACACTTCATGTAATCTATGTCAGAGGTTGGATTTGCAATTGATTTTCAGGACATGGTAGGTATATGTTATTTAGCCGGCAAGAGTTCTCTTCTTCGTGATTATGCAACCTTATTTCTTTGATTCTCTGCCGTCATCGTTACCGTATTATTTTCTTTTTTCTCTTGTTCATTCCTTTAGGTGATCAGTAATAGAATATCATTGTGAAACCAAGGAGATTCTGATTTTTCTTAATTCGACTTTTCTTTTCAGGAGCATGTCTGTCAATATACATAAAAGTGTACTTTCAAAAAAAATCATAGACATAGGAAACACTACTCATGACTTGGAATTCTTCCCATTGCAGCAGCATGTTCCATTTTTATAAGTGTTTCAGCTTTCATTTCATATTTCTCCCACAGCAGCCTTGTATCTATGTTCATTCTCTTTATGTACACTCTTAAATCACGACAAAATGACAAGGAATATGATCAGATATGACCTCATTCAGAGTCATGAATTAGGTCAGGTTGACCCCATTCTGGGTCTTCATGACCGAACCCCAGGTCATTTTTTTTACCCGGAACGGGATGTGACCCCAACGGACCCAGTTCCGGGTCAGTTCTGACCCGGATTTTTTTTTTTATTTTTTTTTTTTTTTAGAGTGTATAAAGCAGCTTTTTACCTGTGGCAGGGTAAAAAAGGTAATGATCACTAAACGTTTCCTTAATAACATTTGCCTGTCTTGTTTGTTTGTCCAAATCAAAGCTAAGACAACAGTCTTTTATCTTTCATCCCACGTTCGATGCCACCACTAATATACTCGAAATCATTATTTAAAGTATGTGCCAAACTGGATTTCATGCCCCCACGGATAGGGACACAATTTATTCACGTCTCGTTGCATAACGACCAGCCACTTTCTAAGAAGATATAGTTTTTATGATGGTAGGGCCTAATCATTCTCCTCATTCCTACTTATAAAAAATGAGTAGAACAAAATGGTAAAGACACATGGGCATGTGCGAATAAAACTTCCATAAAATTTGCTGAAATAAATATCAAAATTATACTATACTAAACCTGTCTGCATGAACACAAATAATTCTGACATATAAATGTAAATGTTAAATCATCAGCCTGGAAGTCGCGGAGACGTCGCCGCTATGTCTCAGCGACGTCTCCGAGGCGTCTTTTCAGTCGTAAAGAAGTCTCCGGGACGTCTTTGGTAGGTCACCAATGGGTCTCAGCAAGGTCGCGGAGACGTATCAGAGACCTCGCAGACAAAATTAGTCTCTGCGACTTTGCTACTACTACGGAAACTATACCTGGACCAGCTGGAGACTGGAAAAAGTCATCGTAAAAACTTGTCTCCAAGAGATCGATGTCGAGGTGGAGCACGACTTCCTCGCGACCAGCAGGACTCAAGTAGCCACTTATACTTTAAAGGCCAATGAGATACCCACTTAATAAGTGGGTATCTCATTGGGATGGGGACTAGCTGGCATCTTTGTGAGAGTGGACGAGTCTCACGATTTGTGGCAGTCGAGGCGATCAAAGTCATACGCACATTTTTTATTTCGCACATCGATCTCAGAGTTCAACATGTTCAAGTAAAATGTTTCTGTCAGCTGAATGCAATTTTGAATGCGCTTGCAGATCCGCCAGTGCTTCGCGGTTTTACGACAGGTTTTGAACTGAACTGAATGTTACAATATTGCTTCCACTTACTTCTTTGAAACGGATTTGTGATAATACTGATATAGGTATACTCACATTAAATCCGATGATGTATTGACAGTTGGAGACATCGTTGAGTGAGATATAAATGACATGTGCCTCTCGACGTATAAACGAAGGATAGAGTGGACATCCCCTATCGAAGTCACCCTGCAATGGAATGGACAGAGGGTTAAAGATGCATTGGTTAAAATATATATGTCAGGATGCGATATGTCGTCTGTACGTATGTGTGTGTGTGTGTGTGTGTGTGTGTGTGTGTGTGTGTGTGTGTTTATATGTGCATTTTGTTGGACTGTCTGGTAGGTTTGTTTATTCTTTGATCATTTTGCTGAGCTATCTTTAAGTCAAGAAGTTTACATAGCACTTTTTACCATCTTTTAAACATAATTCAGAAGAGAGAAAGAGAAAGCATTGAAAAGTATAAATTGAAAAGAAAAAGGAATTGGCAATTGGGCGAGGAAAATTTGATTTCCAGTTTAGAAGTGGGAATATGTCAATTGATATTTTTTTAATTCAAGGGTACATCTTGGGTTTGTAAGGAGATACATGTAGATTAGTTTTATAGGGTTCAAATATTTCTTAACGTTCTTTTCTCTGGGGCTTATGCTTTAAAGGCCTACTATTTTTTCTCTCTACCCCGCCTTTTTGCTACTTTCTCCTGTGGTAATACGGCTATATTTAGATGATATAGAATACAACAGGATATGAATAGACTGTAGAATTTGATTGATTGCAAGTACTTTATTGAAATGCAGAGATTGAGATGTGAGGACGGGGGGGGGGTGGGGACGGGGGGAGGGACCGATAAGAGAGCACGTAGGGGTATTTTTATTTTGTTTTGTTTGTTTGTTTTCGGTGTACAACTAAGTACGTGAAAGTCTATGTGTTCATAAGCTGTATATAGGCCTATGCATTTCAAGTCAAGAATTCATTATTTCTTTTCTTTTTTAGTTGACCAAACACTGCTGTTTTTATATTGTGTTGATATATTCAAGATGAGTGTTTTTGTTAAATGTGAAATTATGGAAATCAAATACAGATTACTGCAACACACACACACACACACACACATAAAAAAAAAAATAGCACCTGATGACATTATACGCTTTTAAGTGCAGTATCACGTTCGTCATGCTATACTGATGTTACACGCTCATGCAAACATAGTAGAGTCTGTCATCCTATCATCCCATATATATTTTTCTTATACAAGTGTTAAATGGTGAAAAAAAAAAGGTGAAAAGATTTCATGGCTAAAATCTATTTCGAGGGTGCTTATTCCGAATCCGGATGAGGAAACATTTTGAATACCTGAGGGTTATGAGATGAATAGCCGCCATTAATGGCCACCAAAATCTTGAATTCATATCAATATTTTAAGACCAATAAAGGATTCAAGAGTTGCATCAAACATAATACTATTGGAGGCATAAGCTCAAAACTTTCATCACATTATTCACCAGAAACAATGTGCGATGCGTAATAAATCGAAACCAGAGACATAAACAAATAAGTATAAAGAGAAACTAAAACCCATATACATAATAATGTGGATTGTATGAGTCAAAGCACAGCAATATTAGAAGAACACACCAGTGAAAGTTTGAGGAAAATCGGACAATAGATTCAAAAGTTATGAATTATTAAAGAGTCGGTGTTGTCATCGCCGCATGAGAAGACTGCACTGCAAAAAGTCCGGTGTTAAATATGAAACACCGAACTGGTGTTAAATTTCCGGTGCTCATTCGTGGTGTTAGATTAACACCTCCGGGTGTCATTTCGAAATATAAAATTGTTTTTTAATAGTTTCTTAGTTACTGAATTTCTTGTTAATTCTGAACTTCAACAAGACGATAAAGAATTTTCCGATAAAGTACTTGATTTTTGAAAAAATGTGTAAACACATTTACACGACAGTAACACCAGTTGGTGTGGTCTCCTATTGAAGCTGGACGGGTGTTATACCATTGAAATTAACACCACCAATATCAAATCAACACCATGCGGTGTCATTAATGAATTAACTCTAGCGCAGTGTCAAAAATATCACCGGCCACAGTGTCAAATTAACACCACGAAGTGCCAGGTGAACACTTTTTAACACCGTCACAATACATTTTCTACACCTGTGGGTGTGGTCCTCTATTGAAGCTTGATCGGTGTTAGATTTAACACCCATGGTGTTAAATCTAACACCGATGTTTTTACAGTGTATATTAAATTCATAACACCGATGGTTATCGCATAGTAATTACGTAAATGATTATTATGTTGAGTATAATATTTTCTTGTATGATGGCAAAGAAATTTAAACATAATTATTTTCAATTTTCTAGCATAATGAAAGAGCACTTAAACTCTTCCTCATTCAGGAATAAGGGAAATATCACCCTTAAAGGGTGTGTACAGTTCTGGTCGAGGTGAAGATTTAGCTTTTAACGTTTTGTGAGATATACAGAAACCACTCTATGAGATGTCAAAGAGCATGCAGTTCAAAGGGGTATCAAAAGTTTATTCGATGAAAATCGGTTTTGAAATGGCTGAGATATCCAAAAACAAAATGAAACAAAGAGATACTAATAAAGTTGGGGCATGTCGCCTTTTATTATTAGCACTTTTTTGGATATCTCAGCCATTTGAAAACCAATTTTCATCAAATAAACGTTGAATTCATCTTAAAATTACATGCTCTTTCATATAGGTTCATACTGAGAGGCTTTTCATTATCTCACTTAGGAATGTTCAAAACATGAATCCCTACCTCAACCAGTACTGTACAGTCCCTTTAACATAAAGTCTGCAACAAGTTGATGGAATGTGTACTAAAAAATCGTTTACTTCATAAAAATGACAGACCTGCGTATATCATTAATTCGTCAGATAGCACCTCGATCACATTTCTATCAGATTTTGAAATAACATGAACAAATAGTCCCAGGAAGTTGCAACTACTACAGGGAATGCCTATAGCGTTCGAATCGGGCCGGTGCGGCTAACAACTTTAATAAGAACCTTTGTATTTTATATACATTGTAAGCCTTCCTGTGTCTGTATTATATCAATGTGTGGGAATATAAAAACAAAAATATTATATAACTCGCAAGCAAATCGAAGTTTCCCTGAGAATTTCAGCAAGAGTGTAAAATTCACGACATCATGATACTGATGAATTGCCTCAGCAAATGCAAAGTGAACGCCTTTATAGTGTTCACTCTTTCATTTGATATCCAGTCGTAGAAAGCCTAGGTACAATATGTCAACATTGCATTTTAAGATGGTGGTCTTGGGAAACGAATGGAAAGTGACTCCAAGTTTTGGCGAGCCCGTACAACTCGTACCAGTGTGGCCTGCTATACCAAAATAATGTTCGGAATGTTTGACGTGCAAGTCTAGAGCACAGAAGGGACATATACACGAAATAGGCCCCGACTACCTCGATGTATCGAGAACTTTGATTGAGGAACTTTAATACTTTACCTTGAGAAGAGCAATGGTTATCGCCGAAGTAAGCGACGTGCCCACAATGCCAACCAAAATGATGATCTGTAGTATCATCAGTACGCTCCTCATTGCACCCATAGCGTGATGAGAAAAAATTCAATGAATATTATACACAGGCAAACAAACAATGATGACGACGATTTCTAGATACTTCACTCTGAAATAAAGTAGTACAAGTGCTCTGTCGCGGTACATGCGATACCGAAGAGCAAAGAGATTGTATACGGATGTATAGTATATGAGACGAGCGCACAGGAAAGCATGCAATTGGATATCACTGTTTGATCGCAAAGCGTATACTTGCTTACAAACAACAATAATAACGTATGGCGAACGAGCGGTGAAGCTACGTACGGTATTGTAGTACAGGTATATATACAGTATGTCCCCCGAAAAAAAGAAAATCAATCGAATTTCGCACTGATTACTTTCAATATGATTAAATTGTCTAATCGCTTCTTACAGTGTTTTTAGATATAACGTCTCAGCTATATTTTTGCCTAAAATCCCCATCTAATTCGGTTAGGTGGTCACAGAGAAATGTGGATCGTTTTTTAAGCATGTCATATGTCTGATTCTTCAAGTTTAGCACTTGGATGCTCTTGGAAGTGCTGAACAAAATGGACAGAATTGGGAGGGAAGGGATTCGTGTGACATGCTACAAAACTCCTCATTTCTCTTTGACCACTGAAGCATATCGGATGGGGTATTCTGTAAGAAGTGGGTGACTCTAGTGTTTCAATTCAATTCAATTCAATCTTTATTTCCAATTCAATTTATAGATATAAAATACATGTAAATATGAGCACGTTGTACAAAAGTGTAGATATGAAAACATTGACAAAACGGGGAAAGATTATGAAAAAGAGAAAAAATAGGGAAAACAGATAGCATATAGGTACATAAAGAACACAAGCTCATTAACATTGTGTGTGCAGTTAATCAGAAAATGGTATGTGCGTAGAAAGCCAGAATAGGTTTGTTGTGTTTCACATACCCCGCGATAACTCAATAAAGACATGTACCAAATTAATCACGACAAAGAATATAAAAACAACATCATACAAATAAAAAAGAAGACCCATTATCCATATCCAAAATGTCAATACTCACTAATTAACATTTTCTTATACTGTCTTTTAAAAATATTATTAAACTGTATATTAAGTTTGCTCAAATCTAAAGTATTCCAAAAACACAGGAAAAGTATACAAGACGTATTTGTCAGTTAAAAACGCCATGGATGAAAATGATTTGACGATCTTGTATAATAATTATGTACATCAGAGTTCAAAGAAAACATATTTTGTAAACAAGGCGAAAGAGTTTTAGCATGATAACGTTGCATAAAAGAACATAATTTGAATTTTATTCAAATCTTGCAGTTTAAGGGTGTGTAATAATTTAAAAAGTTTAGATATTGGAGCTCTATAATCTGATTTTTCATGAGTTTCATACCCTGAAATTGTATTTGGATTGATACATCATTTTTTAAGTTGATATTGCGGAGGGCCCCATTGTAATTTTGGTGGACATAAGGCCTACGGTAGAATACATGGTGATTGTTAGATTTTCCTTTCTTGACAGTTTCATTTGATATATCTATTTTTTCCCTTTGGTGGAAACTTATAGCAATGTCGATTTCTGTACTATACTAGTAGTCTGTTTGGCTGAAGAGAAACATGATAGTGTTATTTCTCCCTCGATCCTCTCCTTTGCGAAAGTAAATTGTGTGGCTTGTTCTCAGTCCTTCCTGTTTTGATAGCATATATCTGCAGTGGCGGATCCAGAGGGGGCGCAACCGGCGCACGCCCCCTTTATTTTTCGTTAAAAACAAAAGAAATAAAAAAGAAAAAAAATGAAATGAAACCTGGAAGTGGCTCCAGAAATATTAGTTGCCCCCCCCCCCCCCCCCCTTTACTGAATTCCTGGATCCGCCCCTGTATCTGACACTGAATGATGTCTCGACTTCATCAGCACAATTGACAATCCATGTAGTTTCTGTGTGTGTATAGGTTTGTTTGGGTGTATGTGTGTGTGTACCAATTCTCTTTGACATGCTGTATTGGTAGTCAATGCCCGGAGTCAATGTCCTAGAGTACATTATTGCATAAAAATTATTATGTCACCTAAAAAAGCATTAAAAGTGGATTTTTTTTCTTTTGATAATCACGGAAAGGGAATCAAAGGACTGCCCCTATATGACACCATTTAGTCGGGTACATAAGGGGGGGGTCACCGTGCATCCCCCCAGGACTCCTCGAAACTTACATTTTCAGGATCCTCATGACATACCAAAACATAATCAAGATGTTAACAGGAGCGAAAAGTGGCTGTTCTAGGTGAAATTTAATGTATTCTATTGTTTTTCATAATTTCTTATGTATTTCTTTGTTTTTCAACTTTTTCAACTTTTGTTTTTTCTTTGTTTTTCTATTGGAAATTGTCACTGACCACTTTTCTACCATTATTAGCACAAAACTAATCAATGAAAGTGATTAATTGTAAAAATAATCAGGTTTTCATGACTTTCATGACAGAGCACTGTTTTCCATAGGAAATGTACACAAAAGCACAAAATTGTGCCCGTTTTGGGACGACATTCCGTTACAAAAATGGGCGTGACTTCGCAAAAGTATGCGGGGATGTTGCAAATATGGTCTCAAAAGTTGCGTGAGACTTGAACAAAACAAAGTCAAGTAAGTTTTGAGGAGTCCTAGGGGGTGCACGGTGATCCCCTCCCCCCCTTAAGTACCCTACTATGTAGGCCCTACATGTAAGCACATATTATATATTACATACATACATAAGGACGGGGGGTGGGGGGATCCGCCCCCCCCCCCCCCCCTCGAAGTTTCGCGCTATAAATCTGTCGCGAGGCTTCTTGACTTTGTTTGGTCAAGTCTCGCACAACTTTTGAGACCAAATTTGCAACATCCGCGTATACTTTTGCGAAGTCACGCCCATTTTTGTAACGGAATGTCGTCCCAAAACGGGCACAATTTTGTGCTTTTGTGTACATTTCCTGTGGAAAACAGTGCTCTGTCATGAAAGTCATGAAAACCTGATTATTTTTACAATTAATCACTTTCATTGATTAGTTTTGTGCTAATTATGGTAGAAAAGTGGTCAGTGACAATTTCCAATAGAAAAACAAAGAAAAAACAAAAGTTGAAAAAGTTGAAAAACAAAGAAATACATAAGAAATTATGAAAAACAATAGAATACATTAAATTTCACCTAGAACAGCCACTTTTCGCTCCTGTTAACATCTTGATTATGTTTTGGTATGTCATGAGGATCCTGAAAATGTAAGTTTCGAGGAGTCCTGGGGGGGGGATGCACGGTGACCCCCCCTTAGGTACCCAAGTAATTCTCTTGCAATAGCAACTCCTTCAATTGGTTTTGGATGCTTATAGATATTATTACGGTCGTAATGAATTCTATAGCTGACTAAAAGCAGCCAATCTGTCAGATAACGGGTGCCTCTGTTTTCCAAAGTAAAGACTAATTAAAGCAGATATTCTGGGCGTCTAGAAACGATCCACTTGAAAATAAAATGTATTTTGTTATTTGATATAAGAGAGCGGATTGATCTAAAAGATAATTATCTCCCTGCTTTGCCCGTTTTGAAGTTTTTGTATCCTGAATCTCTTTGTTTATTTTACCAGAGTCCTATTCTGCTTAAATCGAACTGTGGCAAATGTAAATAACTGACATAAGTCTACATTGTTCACTAATCGTAATTTTGAGTCTTCGTATAAAGCGAAAACAACTAATCATTTTACTTACTTTCTTGCAAACATTATCAGCATATTTCATTTTAACTCCGCATCAAGTATATCGAGAAGGTAACTTTCTCAGAAATATTTTCCTGTTGAGCAAATACGTGGGAGCTGTTGTGATTTAAGCAGCCGACGATTTAAGAATAACGAATGATATCCCACCAAGATCAGTCCATTTTTTACCTTTACATTCGTATATACAATTCAGTTAAAACTTGATTATCAGAGACTCTTATCAAAATTCATTCATCGTCACTCTTAGGAACATTGTTAAGAGTGTCACATTAAGTTTTGATCAATTCAGATAAATTTCGACCAATTGAAAAAAAAATAAATGTACTTGCTAAACATGCTAATCATGTTCTTAACGTGTATGTCCAAAATGACGCAATGAATTAAATGATTACTTACTGGGTGAAAAACTTTTTAATGTCTTCCAAGCCTGTGCTGGATTTTTTTCCTGTTTATGTTTTTGCATAATATTTTTTCTTTATTTTTTTTTACATTTGCTGCTTTTTTGTTTGTTCTTCAATCTCCTCTATATATTGACAAATAAACTTACTATCTTTTTCTTTCCAAGTCATTTTCTAAAGCATATATATTGTTATCTCATGACTGTATGATTATAACCATGAGTTCATTCAAGGTGAAAATTGGTTTCTCAGTCGCTTGCTTCTTTTGGGGGGCATGGGATGTTTAGGCCGAGTTTACATCAACAATATCGTCTGCTTCCATACGCATTACTCATGCTGGTATAAATACGCATTATTCATGCGGTATATTTAGCGCTAACAGAGTATAATCTACCAATTTATAGTTATGACTATGATGGCAGCTTCAAAGTTGTCAACAAAATGAATTTAATTTCTATACTAATCACACACTTCTGTTCAACTTGGCCTTCGGTTGCTTACATCTATCGACAAAATATATAGGCTTTGATCTGGTAAGGCATTATTTGATACAAGTGTAACTCGATCCCAATTGAGATAATTGAGTGATAAGCCTGCATATTATTGTGCACTCGACAACATTTCACTGTTTATGCTAAAATCAAACCTGCGATATTCCCACCGTATCGTCACAGACCATTTTTTTTTTAAATCAAACATAGGGCCTACTGATGCCCCGCTTCCAAGCGGGAGTTCATGAGGAGGTTGGAAATAAATAACCTCCCTGAAGAAAAAAAAAAAAAAATACCATGACTTTTAACCTAAAAAGGCTCCCCCCCCCCTCAAGGTTTTTCTGCCGTCACTTCCGAACTGCGAAAAAAGAAAAAAGGAAAAAAAAAAAAAAAACGCGCTTTAGCCGTTCATGACTTCGAGCCCAGAATCTCGCGCACATGCTGATAAAAGTTATTGCGCCAGCGGCATTTTACAGTCGTGCGCGTGTGGAACAAAAAAAAAATATACATATATATATATATATTTCTCTCATATTTGTAACACATGAACTGGCATGGAAAGATAGGAACATGCATTTTCACTTTTCAAATATTACTCATTACTTTGCTTAATTTACATGGTTTCCTGTTATCTGCTTGAATGAAGAGGAATGCAAAAATCAAATCAACTCAAATAAGATCTAATCCAATAATATCAAATCAAATCAAATCAAATCAAATCAAATCGAATCAAAATTGTTAATTGCCTTGTTGTGTTCGTAAATTTGTTATTCATTTAAAGGGACTGTAAAGTAGGCAGGCCCTACTGGTTGAGGTGAAAGATTTAGGTTCATAACATTTTTTTTTTGATGTGTCTGTGTGAGATAATGAGAAACCTCTTATGAAGTATGAAAGAGAATGTAATTTCAAGAAGTTTATTTGATGAAAATTGGTCTTGAAATGGCTGAGATATCCTAAAAAGCGATCCTAATAAAACTGACAGGCCACGACTTCTATTAGGATCTCTTTGTTTTACCTTGTTTTTAGATATCTCAGTCATTTCAAAACCTATTTTCATAAAATAAACTTTTGATTATGCTCTTTAACATTTCATAGACTAGAGTGATTCCTAAATATCTCGCAAAACGTTACAAGCTGAATCCTCACCTCAACCAGTACTGTACAGTCCCTTTAAATCATGTACTATCCATGCCTGTTAGTTCTCATTGTCAAGGGCAGATGGTCAAAATCAAAGTATGTAGGCCTACACTCTTTTGTTTGTCTTTGCTTATACTCAAAATAAAGAGACCATACGTGAGAAATTACAAAGACGATAAGTACAAAAGAATTGATTTGAGTGGAGCCCATTTCACAATGAAGGCCTACAATTTCAGACCTGTAATTCTTGTGATATATTGTCTGTTTGTTTTTAAACAAAGGAAAAATTCCATGGCTTGCATGGGGTCTACATGACTAATTAAGGCCCAAATACCAATTCCTTGCATGAATTTCATAATCAATGAATTGATAATGATAAAGCTTGACTCATTAGTCGAGATCGTGGTAGTAGGGTTGACTAATCCACCCCCCCCCTCATATTATGGCACCCCCCCCCCAAAAAAAAAGCCCGCCATGATTAATGATTCACGTAGTTTTGACATTATACCATACCTGCCAACATTTCAAGATGAAATATCTTACTCGTGGATTGCAAAAATCTTATTTTATATGCAAACTGAAGTTAAAAATCTTACTTTTGGTCAAATCTTCAGAAAATACACATGAAAGGTATATCTAAATATTTTTTAAAAATCTGATTTCTCTGACAGAAAATCTGATTTTGCTATTTTTAATGCAAAAAAATCTTACTGAATCTGATAAAATCTTACTAGTTGGCAAGTATGCATTACACATAGTGAATAAGTCGGAAATGTGAGATTACTTTTAGAACTATACTAGTAATAATGTTTATTTGATTCTAGGTGTTTGTTTTTTATTTTGCTTCAGTGTGCAATTTTCAAAGGTACACATCATCGAATCATCCTAAGCTCAAGATACAAATCAAATTCATGTAGCCCTACACTGTACTACCATACTCTGACGGCGTAGCACATGTTGCTTCGTCTTATGTCAGAAAAGTTCCCCCATGCAGGGAGGACCTAGTGTAGGTGGGAAGAGACCTGCCCCATGCGTATCATGCTAACTAATCCATGATTTGTTGTACGTACGGTGTTCTGGGGAATCCCCGACGCGAGTGTGCAGCGCGGAACGATTACTAGTACACTACAGACTACAATGAACGTGTAGTACGGTATGTGCAGTGTGTTGTGCACGTTGAGGGCACTAGAGGTCAGTGGTTGAGGGCAGGTCAAGGCACGTTGCCGCGCGAAACAAATCGGGTTTGCATGCACCAGGGAGCTCCCACCTCCCTGCATGCACGTTGCGTCAATACTGTCATACAGGGCCGAGCAGGTAGCCGTGAGTACGTGTCGGTCGGTGTACGTGTCCGTACGATCGACAGCACGGGATTCGGGGGTAGCGATATTGACGACGATGCCTAAATAGCGCCTGTAAACTTGGGGTTTTTGAAGCCCAAGATCAAAGCCCCTGATTTAGCCACTGACTTCTGCGGGTATACCTTACATCATTTCGATTGTCACGTATGGTAAGTTATCACAAACACCAGTACGCTGATACACCACACAAGGTGGCCTAGCTACTGTACTTTATTGAAAGAAGAAGAAGAAGAAGAAGAAGAAACGTCGATCAAGTAATTTTAATATTCACCTGGGTTAGGCTGTAGCTGTATCTGTCTGTATAATTAAGCCCTATGTAAATTTATTCACCTGTCTTGATCTTGTCGGACCTCTTGGCTCTGGAATGACAAATGGTCTCATAAATGCGTAATAATGCCCTCCAACTTTCTGCAAACTTCCACTTTAAAATAGTCAAACTTGAATTCCTTGATTTCCTTATTATTGCAGTGTTGACTGCTACTAACACTATTTGAAAAAAATTACTCTGCAGAATATGTGAATCTGTTCTGTTGACTGTACTTCTTTGACAGGAATGCATCAACCGGCTCTGAGCTGACTTGAGTCTATTCCTTTAACAGTAACAGATCTAACGTTAGTACAGTATCTGTGTGTTTTCGATCCTTTAAGATGCTAACGTTAGATCATTACAAGATGCAGATGTGCACTTTGGGTTTTAAGTTGTATAATTATATGGTAAAATATGAGGATTCAGCATCAATACTCTGTCTCTGTCTCTGATACTTTTAGTGCGACAAATTGAAGAAGAGGCCACCTGGCCACATTTTGTTACTTTGGCTTCTTGTGTTTGTGGAGTATGGGTCTCTCTATCCATTCCCAGATGGATTCTTTGTCGACTTTGATAGTGATACCTTGTTCAAATCAAACCATGCAAAACATTTGCATTCTGTTGTCTAGAAATGACCACATCATTGGTATCAAACATATGAATGATTATTTGAGTTTATGTTATAGGCCTATGTGTACAGAGACTCCAACTCTCCCGCTTTCGACAGGAGATCTCCCACCGAAAGCCCATTTTTGCAAAATCTCCCGTTCTGCTTGAGATTTAATTTCTCCCGCCCTGGCTCTGTGTCTCCCGCTTGAAATGATTTCTTACCGAGTGTCATCGTACATTGAAAAATAAGCATGAGATGACACGAGAGAGCACAAAACCCTAGAGCGGGACTCCAGCCGCCGAGGAACTTTGTGCTTGTGATGTATGCCTTGCGCACATCGAAGTTGGATGATGATTGATCTCCCGTTTGCTAGGGGTTTCGGCGGGAGAATATCCAGATTAGACACTGTTAGAAGTAACTATACACAGCCCAGTCGCCGCTGTACATACGTAGCGCGACAGGGCTGTGCCAACGAAGCTCCAAACACGAAGAGGGTCCAACGACCGCATGCGGTCGGATTGAATTTTGATACTTTAGATCATTTTTTTGTCACTTGAAACTCATCTGACGAACAAAATGATAATGAGACTTCATATCTATGCTATGAATATTGAAATTTAGATTAAATAACTTACCTGAAATGATGGTTATATGCAGCATGTGTGAACGGTTCACGAACGGTACATCGTCTTTCACGCCAGGCCATGTCCAATATCCGGAGGTCACATGATCTGAATGCCCTTTCAAAAGGTCGCGCTGTCAACCGTGCTGCTACACTCAAGCAGCGCACGTACGCAAAAGATATCTCCGCAGCAGACGACGTTGGGCAGTACATGTGTACTCAATACGATATAGGTTCTGGAATACGTTCTCAAGCGTACAAGTGCACCTCTCTTCTTCCTCGTCCTTTTCCAATACATTGTAAATACTTATCAAGAGCATTTTTTCCAATGGATATTGATACGTGCATTTGCAAAATAGCGACAGAGATTTTTGGCCCAAGTTTTGTCATCAAAACTAAACAAATTGAAATCATCGCCAGCATCGCAGGGGGACATCACACTATGGCCATTTTTCCGACTGGCTACGAGAAAAGTTTGTCTTACGTACATTTTGCCCCACTTATGGACAAGGCTTTGGAGCACTTCCGGTCGCGCATGCGCATAATTTGCAGAGGTCAAGGCGCCATCTTTAATTCTGCAACGATGAACCCCGTCGGTCAGGGAATCCGCCAGAAAGTGTCATTTTTTTTGTCCCACGGACTCATCGTGATGGCTCTCAATGGATTTACGAACATTCTGTAATACAAGCATTCACTTAAGGTGAGTAATGTAGGGTAACGTGTGCATTGTTTACAAGAAACGTAAAAATTTTCACAAGTTTTGGAGTTGTGTTGTGGTTCCCCACTGTGAAGGTGCCTGCTCGTAGGTCAGACGCTGTTTCGCGTAGCGTATTAACAGCGTCTGGTCGGGCTATGTTAGAAGGTGCTTGGGGTTGGAGTCTCTGTGTGTAGACTGCTGAGTCAGGGATACTGTCTGACTATTAAACTGCGACCAGCTCAAACGAAGGAGCGCCTCGGGGTTACTGTCTGACCTGCTGTAACGTTAGTGCTGGACCTTCGGGGACGATGCTGTTCATACGGCTTGCGGGCCTGCAATAAATTGCCAAACAATTGCCGAGTTTCCCTCAGATAAAAATTGTAGACAGTCCTCATTTCTCAGCTGGTCCTGAAAACATTGAATGCTGTGAAGTCAATGTTCCTCTGCTTGTCTTTTGGAACTTTTTCCGTGACATCCACCAATTCCTGTCTCAAGGTGATGTGAGGTTTGAAGAAGGTGCTGGTGCTGTCATGCTTCTGGAATAATCTCTTGATTTTGTCCGAGAGACGATGTACCTCTAGGCTGTACAGGACATGGTACGCTCTGATGGTGACTTTCTGTTTCTGTACTGGTACACCGCATGATTGATTTACTTGCCTTCTTGCTAGGTTGTGTCAACTTAAATTGAAAACTCCCAGTCAGGATCAGGATACTCGTATCTGGCCAGTCGAGGCGTTTTTCTGAATTTTATCCATGTCTATTTTCTCTTTTGTTACCTTTGAAGGACAATGAACTGTCATGTCTTCTGTGCAAAAGAGTCCGTCAAGGATGCTGGCAAGTTTATGAACTAGGCGATGATGTCATTGAAAGTTTAGTGGCTGGTCAATGTTATCAAACTTAGTTTGTTTCCTGTAATACAAAGCAGAGAGGGTACCATGTAGATGCCTCAACATGGGCTTCCACATCTAAGAATGCAAGTATTTTGTCTTCACACATTTCTTGTGTGGAGGAAATGTGTGTGTCTAAGGAGTGATGCTGTTGAAGAAGGAAGTACTTTCTTCCTGGAGGATGACAAACCAATGTATCATCTACGTAACGGAACCATGCACGTGGCTTAATACGTCCTGTGTATGGACCTAGAGCTGTCGTCTCAAACTCTTGCATAGTGTATGTTTGCAACTAATTGGCTGTGGGAGAAACTGGTGACGCTGGTGTAGCACACCAATGTTGTTGAATTCAACATATTTTCTCATTTCTGGCAAAATGAAAGAGCACTTGACTTGCCCTTTTCCGACAGGACCTGGGAAGAATACTTTCCACCAAACAAATGTACATAATTAATATGTATATGCCAGTGACTAGTAAGTGGAGAAAAGGAATGTGTAATTGTTAGATACAGTCAAACCTGCCTTAGCGGCCACCTGTCTATAGCGGCCACCTGTCTACAGCGGCCACTGCAAAATCCCCCCAAGAGAAAAGCCCTGTTAAACACCCTGTGTATAGCGGCCACCTCTCTAACGCGGTCAGCGGCCACAAATTTTGTTTCCCGCGGGAGATATTAACCTGTATATAGCGGCCAAAAACCCAATGGAGCCGTAGCCAAGCCGATAATTCAGCGTATTTTTCTGTTTGGTAGCCGTGCGAGCAACGTTCAGTGATCACCACCACTGCATTCATCCCTCATTCAGTCATAATAATGCACGATTCTTCACGACAATAAAAATGCTACTGTGCAACAATTTCATATACACCGGTATAGTTAAACGCATGAAACACACGGTGTATGCATACGTACACACATACACTGTACATGTACAAGAATACAACGATGATACATGTACATGTAAGCAATGCACACAAAGTTGGATTACCTGTCTATAGCGGCCACCTGTCTATAATGGCCACTTTTTCCGTCTCCCTTGGGTGGCCGCTATAGACAGGTTTGACTGTATTTCTTTTAGCAATCCTCTACTTCTATGGTATTGTTCTGCAGTGATACCACAAACTGTTTTCCTCTTCTCATCCAGCAATGGCTTCACTGAAACATATAACTTTGAACGAATCATCCGGTTTCCTCAAACTTTCACTGATGTGTTCTACTAGTGTTACCAAGGAGGTACAAATGTACCTCCTTGGTATTACTGCAGTCATTCAATCCACACATACAAGTTGAGTGCACATGTTCTTGACCTGTTGGGGACGAGTCCCATGTATACTTGGGCTAGCGTCTATAGACTGTGGGAACGTGCGTGTATAGCAAAATCAGCCCGTCCTCAATGGGTTAAGTGCATTTTGATTATAACCAAGTCCAGGTGTCACACAGCTAGTACACTCTCATAATTTCAGCGTATCCATAAACACAAGCAGGACCAATCTAGTGTAAATTCATACGGATTTAATTTCCCTTCCTCCATAGGTATTGTATCATCTAGGGAAAGGCACCACCCACACAGCCCATCAAAATGGCTTCCGTGGAGAAAATGAGCATCCAAGGAATCCGCAGCTTTGGACCAGAAGACTCGGACAAACAGATCATCCAGTTCTTCCAACCACTCACACTTATCGTGGGTCAAAATGGAGCAGGAAAAACAGTTAGTAAAATTGTGCACAGATACATGTATTACTAATTTTAGTCAAGATGGGGAACTCGTACAGCTTGCAGTCAGTTAATGATGATTATGATAACACTAGCAGGGTGCTACGAACCTACTTTAGATACACCCGTACTCCAAGAATAACTTAAAGGGTGTGTACAGTTCTGGTCGGGGTGAGGATTTAGCTTTTAACGTTTTGCGAGATATTCAGAAACCACTCTATGAGATGTCAAAGAGCATGCAATTCTATGGGGTATCAAAAGTTTATTTGTTGAAAATCGGTTTTGAAATGGCTGAGATATCCAAAAACAAGGTGAAACAAAGAGATCCTAATAAAAGACGTTGCCTGTCGCTTTTTTTAATATTATCACTTTTTGGGATATCGCAGCCATCTGAAAACCAATTTTCATCAAATTAACATTGAATCCTTCTTAAAATTACATGCTCTTTCATATTTCATAAGAGGTTTCTCATTATCTCACTTAGGAATGTTCAAAACATGAATCCCCACCTCAACCAGTACTGTACAGTCCCTTTAAGATCACCTTTGGGCAAGCAAATTGAATGGGCCCTAGGCACTTACCCAAATGCCCATTTGCAAGTTTCAAAATTTTACTTAGGAATGTATGATGAATGCAAAATATTCGGCATATGTGGTGTTCAGCAAAATGAATGTTGAGTTTAATAACAGAGCACCCCATCTTTCACCTCGTGAAGTTAGTGTACAGTCAAACTTGTGACCACACTATTTGTATACTATCACACTCCTCTGTACAGGAGTATTTTATATAGCAACCATGCACAAGTATTCATCACTCTCAAGGTTTTTTATCAAAGCGTCAAACTTTTCAACAAAGTTACAGTTAGCCTTGCCCGAAGAGAGGGTTGTTTTTGCAATCTGGACTTGACTTGGGCTGCACCTGTCGAATGTCCAAGATATAAAATTAATAATGAATGGTTACTGATTTGTGTAATGGAACCAGACTGACAAAGACTCAGTTTGGCCTGTGTTGTATACAGTGAGTCTTCCATTACACTTTGAGCAAAATATTGTATCAGCTCACTTATCCCCATTCATTGTTTGAATGATATTTTGCAGGTATATCACTGGGTATTGTCAGCAAGAAATGATCTCATTATACCCCCGCCACACGTAGTGTGAAGGGGGTATCATAGGAATCGCTGTGATGTTGGGCAGGCGGGCAGTCGGGCGGTCGGTCGGTCGGTCTGTTGCAAAATCTTGCGTTGCAAACTCCTTCTACAGTTTTGAAGCAATTTAAATGAAACTTAGGGTAAATGATGATATTGAGGTATACATTTAGATGTGCAAGACATGTTTTTTGTGTTTTTCGGACAATGCGTTGGCATGGTAACCATAATTTTACCAAAACCTTGTGGATTGAATAACTTCCATAGTATTTAAGCAATCAATTTCAAAATTGAGATGATGATCTATAGGTGTAGTTATGCAAGACACTCTTTGTGTTTGTACTTGACAAAGCATTGCCATGGTAACCGCATGTTTTCTTTGAAATGTGGAGTGAACAACTTCCACAGTTATGAAGCAATTGAAATCAAATTTGATAGGCATTATGGCCTTGAGGCATAGATGTGGAACATATAATTTTTGTGTTTGTCGGATAAAGTGTTGCCATGGTAACCATCATTTTACCAAAACCTTGTGGATTGAATAACTTCTACATCATTCAAGCAATTAAAGTCAAATTTAGTATGTATGATGATCGGGAGGTGTAGTTATGCAAGACACCAATGTGTTAATATAAGAAACGTGTTACCATGGTAACCACTCATTTTTGTATCAAATTGAACCATTTAACCTATGAAGGTAAAATTTGGTGTGTATGATCCTCTTTAAGTGTAGTTTTGCAAAATGTCCTTGTATTTGTATCGGACAATGCATTGCCATGGTAACTGCATGTTGTTATGTTTTTGTTTTTTTTATCCTGTGGATTGAACTTCTTCCACAGTTTTCAAGCAATTTGGTAGGCATTATGGCCCTGAGGTATAGATGCGGAACACATAATTTTTGTGTTTGTCACATAAACCATTGCCATGGTAACCACAATTTTACCAAAACCTTGCAGATCGAATAACTTTTCCATCATTCACACAATTAAAGTCAAATTTAGTATGTATCATAATCTAGAAGTGCAGTTTTGCAAGACACCAATGTGTTAGTTTGAGGAAAATGTGTGGCCATGGTAACCAATCTTTTTTGTATCAAAATAAACCATTCAAGCTATGAAGGTCAAATTTGGTGTGTATGATGGTCTTTAAGTGTAGTTATGCAAAATGTCCCTTGTTGTCCCCGCCGAACGAGTTCGAGCAGGGGAATATGAAACGGGCTCCGTACGTGTGTGTGTCCGTGTGTCCGTCCGTCCGTGTGTCCGTCCGTCCG
Source organism: Diadema setosum (assembly GCA_033980235.1). Taxonomy (NCBI): domain Eukaryota; kingdom Metazoa; phylum Echinodermata; class Echinoidea; order Diadematoida; family Diadematidae; genus Diadema; species Diadema setosum. The sequence continues at coordinate 34,307,846 of CM067068.1, read as the reverse complement.
TCCGTCCGTGTGTGCGTCCGTGTGTGATCAAAATGTTCAAAATGCTACTCCTTTGCCATTTCTAACCCGATTTTGATTCTGTTTGCTTTATATGATAGCACTACATGGGAGCTTTGAAACTTCTGTACAGAATTTCAGTTGTGACCTTTGACCTTGAACTTTGACCTATATTGTACATTTTGCTTCAAAATGCTACTCCTTCGCCATTTCTAACCCGATTTTGATTCCGTTTGCTTTATATGATGGCACTAGGTGAGGGCTTCGAAACTTCTACACAGAATTTTGACCTTTGACTTCTTTGACCTTTGACCTTGATTTTTGACCTATATTGTACATTGCCTACAAAATGCTACTCCTTCGCTATTTCTGACCCGATTTTGATTCCGTTTGCTTTATGTGATGGCACTAGGTGAGGGCTTCAAAACTTCTACACAGAATTTTGACCTTTGACTTCTTTGACCTTTGACCTTGATTTTTGACCTACAATGCTGCAGTGGTTTATGCTGTATATTGTACATTTTGCTACAAAATGCTACTCTTTCGCCATTTGTAACCCGATTTCAATTCTGTTTGCTTTAAGTGATGGCACTAGGTGAGGGCTTCAAAACTTCTACACAGAATTTTGACCTTTGACCTTGATTTTTGACCTGTATTGTACATTTTGCTACCAAATGCTACTCCTTCGCCATTTCTAACCCGATTTCGATTCTGTTTACTTTATGTGATGGCACTAGGTTAGGGCTTCAAAACTTTTACACAGAATTTTGACCTTTGACTTCTTTGACCTTTGACCTTGATTTTTTTTACCTATATTGTACATTGGCTACAAAATGCTACTCCTTCACCATTTCTAACCCGATTTCGATTCCGTTTGCTTTATGTGATGGCACTAGGTGAGGGCTTCAAAACTTCTACATAGAATTTTGACCTTTGACTTCTTTGACCTTTGACCTTCATCTTTTTACCTATATTGTACACTTTGCTACTAAATGCTACTTCCGGCGGGGACATATATTATGCACCGCGTAATTTCTACTTTTCCTTGTCTTTGTATCAGACAATGCATTGCCATGGTAACCACACTTTTTACCCAAACCTCGTGGAACTCAGTATCAACTCTGTAATTGTACAGTAAAGTAAAATTATTCTGTTTCCAATTCGACAAGTGCACAAACTTGGTATTAACATCATTGCCCTCATGACATCACAAACTAAAGCAACACTAGGGGCAGGGATATTAATCACCTTCAGTGATAATTCTAGTTTCATCTGCCAATACTTATGCCAATAGCATACAGTTGATATTACTTTCTTATTCTTTTCAGCAGCATTTACTACTCCATGAATATCTTGTTAAAACATTATCATTATTATGTAATGTGTGTGCAGAGATATCATGTACTTGTAGAGTCTAGTGTCACAATTAGGTAGTTTAAATGCCAGATTAGTTTAAGTTTTACAGCATGATATTAATGCAATATTCTTAACATATAACTACACATGGTATGAAAAATTGCAACTCTTTTTATGTCATATGATAGTGAAACTTCTGCCATCATGTTGCATTCCTTTTATTCTTCTTAGTGAACTTACGGGTGTTTAAATGGATACATGGTGTTAAAGAGCTGCACCTTAAGCATGCAAGTTTGAGATAAGACCTGAAATACCCTGCAAGATAAACACACTATATGTTGCAAAATCACTTGCAATTTACATTGTATGCTGGTAAAAAGTCAGGGTGTCTCTGTATTAGAAATAGATCTGATTGTACTAAATGTTTGTGTATGAAGCATGGTAAGGAAAGATTTTGTTACTATATGCTTTATGGGTTTCGAGTTTCATTGTTATTAATATCACAATTTAGTTTGTCTTTCTGTCTCTCTTGTTTTTCTTTGTTATTTATAGACTATCATCGAGTGTCTCAAATACATCTGCTCTGGGGATTTCCCACCGGGTAGCAAGGGTGCTGCCTTCATTCATGACCCCAAAGTAAGCATTCCCTTCGTTTTTTTCATTCATTTGCTATAAAGTACGCAGCACCAAGCCGCAGAAATGTGGTTTCTTTGCATTGATGGCTGATTTGTGCAGTACATGATGCTCAGTACAGCTGATCTGATAAGTTCCACAAGGAAGCCCCTGGGCTCTGCCCCATCCAGTTTTGTAATTACGTGACCTTTTGTATGAAACTAGTGTGCTGCAAAAATGACTGTACTGTAAAAGTGGAAAGTTTTACTGTGTTGACATTTTCACACTACCAAAAACTAGCGAGAAAAAGCATGCTAATATTTTTGCTTGACATATGTTCCAGTAATTGATGTCTTGATTCTGTGGAATTAAAAACATTAAACTCTTCTTCTTCAGCTGAGCGCAAAAAATTAGTCACGCGAAAATATACACTTTTACAGTATCTTTAATAAATGTCTGTAAAATTTTCTGGAAATTATCTAGAATGTTAATTTGAAACTTGAGGTTCCCTTTGTTTATTTTTATGCCTCCGCAACGAAGTGGTGCCGGAGGCATTACTGTATGTTTTCGGGTTGTCCGTCCGTCTGTACGTACGTCCGTCCGCATTCGTTTACACAATAACTTGAGAAATATTGACTGGAATTTTACCAAACTCAGTCCAAGTATATAGTATGATGGGGCAATTACTTGATTAGATTTTGGGTGAAATCGGCCAAAGGTCAAAGGTCAAGGTCATATCATGAAATTGTATCCGTTTACGCGATAACTCAAGACTGGATAGAGCAAATTTCACCAAACTTTGTCCGAGGATGATGTATGATGGGAAAATTACATGATTAATTTTTTAGTGAAATCGGACAGAGGTCAAAGGTAAAGATCAAGGTCAAATCCTAAAATGTAACGATCTGTTTATGTGATAACTCAAAACTGGATGAAGCAGCTTTCACCAAACTTGGTCCAAGGATGATGTATGATGGGGCAATTAGTTGAGGAAATTTTAGTGACATTGGCAAGAGGTCAAAGGTCAAAAGGTCAAGGTCAAATGCTATGAAAATGTTGCTATTTCCCCTATATCTATGCAATGCCCAAAGGTATTTTATTGAAACTTAGTGTAGACATGTACTACTGCATAAAAATTCTCCAGAGAGAGTTTCATGTCATAAGGTCAAAGGTCAAAAGGTCAAAGGTTAGGTGAAAATGTTGCAATTTCACTTTTCTCGCAAATGGTTCAATGTATCTTCATGGAACTTGGTACGTATGCATGTACTGACTGGCAGGAATTATCTAGGGAATTTAGGGGTCATGGGTCAATAGTCAGGGGGTCAAAGGTCAAGGTCAACTTCTCAAAATGTTACTGTTTCCCTCATATACTAGTATATGCAATGCTTGAATTATTAGTTTTAAAACTTAATACAAACATGTATTACCTAATGGAGATTCTCTGGGAAATTTCCAGCCAGAAGGGCAAAGGTTAAGGGTCAAAGGTCAGGTTTAAATAAAAAATATATATATTTTGTACTGTAATTACACTCTTTCTTCATACCTTGAAAATGACTTAATGCATAAACTTATAACAGGGTCGGTCAGAAGTCAAGTAAAAGTCCTCAATTCCCCAAATATGTGTACCTGCACTCTTAGACAATAATAGCAAACTCAGTTTGAGGAAAGTGAACATTCAAGACATTTCTGACAAACCTGTCATATCAGTATTTTGCCAGTTATGTGAAACTGTCATCACACATTGTGAGACATTGTACTATTCAGCTATTGGGAGAATCATGCATTATGGCGGAGGCATCAGTCGTCATAGCGACATTTCTAGTTTTTAGCTCACCTGAGCCAAAGGCTCAAGTGAGCTATTGCGATCGCCCTTCGTCCGACGTGCGTCGTGCGTAAACTTTTTACATTTTCATCTTCTTCTTGAAAACCCCAGGACCGATTTTCATCAAACTTTGCAGGTATCATCCCTAGGGGGTTAGGAACTCAATTTGTTAAAATGGGCACCATGCCCCACCCAGGGGGCCCCCAGGGGGGCCCAAACCTCCCAAAATTAAGGAATCTGTAAAAATCTTCTTCTCTAGAACCAGAAGTGATAGAGCTAAGTTAATACTATGAGTTAGTACATTGATGACTGTAGTTTCAAGTTTGTTCATGGCAGGATCAGGGGTGCCGCCCTTGGGACCCAGGGGAGGGGGTGGGGAGGGGTTCTAATGGGGACTAAATTGTACATTTTCATCTTCTTCTTGAGAACCCCATGACCCATTTTTACCTAACTTGGCAGGTAGCATCCTTAAGGGGTTAGGATCTCAATTTGTTAAAATGGGCACCATGCCCCACCCAGGGGGCCCCCAGGGGGGCCCAAACCCCCAAAATGAAGGAATCTTTAAAAATCTTCTCTAGAATCAGAAGTTATAGAGCTAAGACAATACTATGAGTGAGTACATTAATGACTGTAGTTTTGAGTTTGTTCATAGGAGATCCAGGGGTGCCCCTCTTGGGGGTGGGGGGGGGGGTGGTTGGGAAGGTCCAAATGGGGGCCTGAATTGTACATTTTTATCTTCTTCCTGAAAACCTCATGATGGATTTTCGTCAAACTTGGCAGGTAGCATCCCTAGGGGGTCAGGATCTAAATTTATCAAAATGGGCACCATGCCCCACCCAGAGGGCCCCAGGGGGCCCCAATCCCCAATAATTAAGGAATCTTAAAAAATTTGGGCCCTTGTTGTACATTTTCATCTTCTACTTGAGAATGCCTGGTCAAATTTTGGTAGAGCTGTGAGTAATACTGACTGCATGAAAGGTGAACTTGCGATACTCAAGTGAGCACTAGACCCGTGGGTCTCTTGTTTAATGTAAACCACAGTCCTTTGGAAATGTTACCATGGCAAACCTATTCAATGATTTCCATGACACATTCGATGGAATTATCTGGAATAGTCTCTGAAATATTGAGGCTCATTGCATGGTAGTTGTTTGTTTGTTAATTGTAAATGTGACCCTGCATCACAAAATGAACACAAAGTTGCCAGACATGAAATTTTAGTTGAGAGCATATTCTGAAAGAGCAGACTTTAAGCTTTAAAATGATGTATACTGTACGAGCTGAAATTTTCGCATACAGATATTTTTTGCGAATTGCTACTTAGAGGACATTTTTGCGTGTTGTTAATTTCGCGGTTACGAGGGTCTAACTGAACTTTGTTAATCGCACGTTGTTATTTTCGTGGTTCGAAGGCGATTCGCGAAATTCGCAAAAATAAAACCACCGCGAAAATTTCAGCTCGTACAGTAACTTAAATCAAATGGACTCTCCTAACCTACAATTGGATCTAAATATTGGAAAGAAAGCACACACTCGGGAAAAATGTGAACTGAGAAAAGAGGCTCTGAAGTACAGTGTCTGTTCAAGCGCTAAATTTTTTACCAAGCCATGCTGGCTGTGCGATGAATGGGACAAAAAACGAGATCGAAACCACCAGAGTAACAAAAATGAAGGGATTATCAGATTATACTGAAAATGAGCTTGCCTTATTAGCACATTCTGTCCATAATTAATACCAACTTTCAAAGCGGTAGCATTATCCTTCCAAAAGTTATTAGAATTGAAAGTGAAGAGTGTGTTCAAGGTTTTTTATGAAATGAAAAGGGGGCTCTAAAGACACACATAATCACACTATTCTACCAAAAAGCTGTTCGAGATAAACTGCTAAAAAGACACTTTCCTCCCCGTTTTATGATCCCAAATTTTAGCATAATGTAGAAGAAGACTTGCTCTTTCAGAAAATATGAAGAAGTGGGCAATTCCATGAGAAATGTTCACTTTGGTGAAAAAATGAAGTTTTGAGTTTCACTTAAGTTCTCAAATATTCTGAAAAAGTAACATATATATTTTCAATTTTCACTAGTCTCATCTTTGTCATTACAAAATTTTGTATTTTTCTCAGTCAATGAAAATACTGTATGATGTGTTGCAGTGAGGCAAAAATTTGGCTATTTTTAAAGAGTTTAGTGTTCCTGTCTCTAAAGCAGGCCAGATATGTCCTAGAGGCCTTGTTCAGCTTTTGAATTATAGTCCAGTGTATATATCAACGGAAAATCACAACCAACTTCCTCAGCATTCATCAGTTTTTGACCCATTAATCCTCAAAGTTGTGTGATTTCTCTAACATTTGAAGCGTCATGTCCGTTACGTTTTTTACTATAAGTTTTCATAGCCAAGAGGAAATTAGTGTAAAGTTGCTGCAAATTCATATTCTATGTTAGGATTGAATCCCCTTGCATGTGTGGAAACCACTTTTCTATACCACTTCTAGTTTTCCTGTAAATGGCGTAACGGACATGACGCTTTGCGTAACGGACATGACACCTCATATTAGACAAGTGGCAGAAATAACACTGTGGCTTCGTGAAACAGGGTGGTGATTAGTTTTAATTGCTTGAGGATAGTAGGACATTTCTATACTTGAGTAAATAATTAAGTCTGCACAACACTCAATAAAACAAAAACAAGCAGACTTTGCTTTCTGCCACTGGAAGACTGTTGATTTTAGATGATCTTGCTACCCTGTTACACCGGTTTGATCCATTCCAACCTCTTGTAATCCTGACTGATAAACAGCAGCTGTCATTCCCAGGAGTATTTAGACAATGGAGTTTTCACTGTTGGCCTTCCCTTCAATACTTAAAATGAGCACTTTCTACATATAAGTACATTGTAGACAACATTTAACACATATTCGCCATGGAGTCAACACAACAGCCAGGAACTCCTGCACAAATGGATCCTCGTGCATCCAATGAACATGATCACTGATGATACAACAAAGAATCCAAATGTCACCAGCATCAATGTCTTCAATGATGGTGTTGTCTCATAATTAAAAAAAAAGTTTGTGCTGCATCCATACATGTACCTCTCTGATCTCTATGACTCTATAAATCCACACCTTCAGTGGCACGTTAATGAGATATCACTTGCCAAGAGGGCTGAGAATGGAATTGTTTCTTTATTAAGCGTGTTGACAGTACCAACGGTACATGTAGCTCTATCGTCAGAGAAAGTCGATCTGAATGCTGCCTATCCATTTCATCAATACAACTACTGTACACTAGATGTACCTCTATGCCAAGGGATATACCGGTATATATGACAGCGCACAGCATCGTACAAAAAGCACAATTTTGAGATGCTATGAAAAGATGTTTATCCACTGAAAGGTACACTGTAAAATCATTTACAACCAGTTTGTAGGGAAAGCATCCAGTATATCAAAAAGTCCTACTCACAAGCTGGTGAGAATAATGTAACCAGTACACCACTCTGGCAAGCCTAAGCAAGCAAGAAGTTGATTATACAATTTGTACGAGCTGAATTTGCCGTGAAGAAAACAAGAAATACTTTGTTGCCCAGGTGACCACTCTACATGGAAATGGATTACCGGTATATGTTGTGAAAATTCTCAGAAAAAAAAGGGGCTTGATCATTCACTTCTAGCCAAGAAAATAAAGCATTTATTTTGTAGTGACAATGATAAAGTACTGGTACTAGCAGTGGAAGTTTCTACAATAGTCTATCCAAGATTGGATAACTGAGGATGATTCTACTCCAAGGATGACATTAATGCCAAATGAAAGAACTTTGCAGAAATAAAATTTACATACCTTATTTCTTTCAGATGATAACATTAATTTGATAATGGTACCAAACAGTTTTGTGGTCCTGTTTCATTGCATAAAAGTTGATGCAATCCTGAGTTCATTTTAATGATGTTGTATTCAAACTTTTTATTTCATACAGATCTGGTTCTGGTTTGTTCTGTTTTCTTTGCCTATCCGCAGATATGGAGACATGGTCTTCTGTGTTGTACATGTACATGCCATTGTGGTACTCTGGGCATTGTACTCCATGTGCTTTAGAGCAGCTGTTAGATCACTGAAACCTGCAATAAAAGGACTTTTTGATGTTTTGTTCAAGAACATAATGTAGTTAGCAGTGTGCAGTTATTTTAATCTTTTTATTTTGAAACAAAGAAGTGAAAATATGGTTCACCTTACAAGGGTGTCATGTCCGTTACGCTAGTGTATAATACTAAGTATCAAATATTAGGCCACTAAGAAAAAAATAACCACAGTATAAGATAGTAACATGTCCTGTTTTGCTATGGTGGGTGGTAGTAACTGGAAATTTGTCACTAATTGTAGCTAGCTGGTGCAGGAGCGATTTTTTTTTATATTTGTTTGTTTTGTAAATATATACAAAGACTAACCCCCCTAAAATGATATAAATATAAGAAATATTACATGATTGCAGTTATGATGTGTGTCCCTATGTTCTAACCTTACTATGCCAACAATTGAATATCTGCTGTACCTTGTAATAAAAAAATTCTCTTAGCTTACAAAAAGTGGACAAAACTGTCATGTCCGTTACACTCGAAGTGTCATGTCCGTTACGCAATATTTTAAACTATTAAAAAAGAATGAACAGTAAAACTACTCTAAATTAGGACTTTATGAGTAAAGCATGACCTAAAGGTTTAATCAAGACCAAAACCAGCTGCATCTTATCCAAAAGTTCACAGGAATTTTCATAATGGTAAGTAGATCAAAATGCCTTGTCCATTTAGTGTCATGTCCGTTACGCTCGCTAAAAATGCAATTTCTCAACAACCACTTGATAAATTTCCATGAAATTTTCAGTGTACGTTCCATATACTTAAATGTGTCTGATAAACTCAATTAGAAACTTTTGGAGACTCCCAATTTCACTGTGTGATGGTTTGAATCACAAAAAAGTGGTCTGAATGTCATGTCCGTTACGCTGGAATTGACCAAGTCAAGATCAGCTAGGTTGACCCATTTCACCTATTTTCAGTCCTCACACAAAATCAGTGTGTGCGACTTTTTGTTCGTTTTGTGATGCATGGTCACAAATAGAAACCAGCAGCTCGGAAAATATTGCACTGTGACTGCTGTTTGTAGCTGCATATTTTTATTTTATTTTTTTTTTCTTTGAAGATATCAGGAATGCTCCCTTGAATAGAGCATGGAATTGTTAAGGATGACATTAGCAGTTTAATGGGATACTGTATTCCGATTTTGGCAGATTAGTATCATTACAATCATGTTGGGTATCAGTGAAAATCCAAGCATCATACATTGTAGAATTCATCTTGTAAAAAATTGCTTTTAGTGTAATTGTTCATGTAATCATAGAAAAGTAATGTAATGATTATTAGTATTGAAATTTTTATTTGTGTATTCTATTGTAAAGACTTTCAAGCCTGTAAAGGCTTGAATTCTAGAGTAAGGCATCAACCTTGAAAAACTACAAGTAATTGACCAATCATGGTTGGTTTAGAAGATGATGGAAGCAAGGAAGGTAGTTCAGTGAACTTGAACTCATCTTGAACTCTCAAAGATTTAATAAATCTAGCCTCGCTGACTTTCTATAACATCTTTTCTTTTTATATCTAAGGTTGCCCATGAAACAGAGGTCAAAGCACAGGTCAAGCTGCGTTTCAAGGACAAGGCAGGAAAAGATGTTGTGGTGACAAGAAATCTTGTGGCAACTCAGAAGGTTTGTTTGGAACCCCCCATGATTTTTTTACGGGGGTGAGGGATAATTTTAAAGCGGTAAAATGTTTCAACCTGGTCTTTTATGCCTTTTAAGCTGCATTCTGTCTCTTATTATTTAAATTGACTGTACAGTACTGGGTGAGGTGAGGATTCAGGATTATAACATTTTTATGGATTATAAGGATTCAATGTTTATTTGATGAAAATTGGCCTTGAAATGGCTGAGATATCCCCCCCAAAAAATGATCCTAATAAAATTGACAGGTGTGACAGAGCGAGTGGATCAATCCTGTGTCATACATGCATCACAAATTGATGATATTGAATATCAGTAATTTGAAAGGATGACATTTCATTTTACAGCATATAGTTAGTGCATCAATACTGCAGCCGCCATATTGGCTCTATGGTATAAAAGGTGATCATTCAGCAGAAAACTGTCTTCTCCTTTGCAAACCATAATATTAAGGGATACAAAGAAATTGTTGAGTTCGCAAACCATAATATAAAGAAATACAAAGAAGATGTTGAGTCTTTGGAAATTTGTGGAAAGTTTCGGCTGTTTCCCCAGTACAAACTGTTACAATCAAATATATAAGAAATGTCGAGTCTGGGGAAACTTATGGAAAGTTTTGGGAAGGGTGCTAGCCCCGGAGAGGAGGAAGAAGCACCATACATATATACATGGGATTTTCCATCATGACCAGCCAGGTGGTAGTGGACAGTCGCTAAGACAAAGTAGAGTGTAGTCTAGTGGTCAGCCTGATGGTCACTTTTGAACAGGCATGATCATGGCCTAAAGCCATGTAACTGACAACTGATTGGAGGATGGTTTGCATAAATTATTAAGGGGTGGAGCATGTAAATGCTATTATATTCATTATGTTGTTGCTAGGTGTTGCTAGGTGGTGCTAGACAAAATTTTCCATAGCACCATGTGCTGCACCCTCAGAATCATTATAAATGGAATGATTTTGTTCTATGAAGTTAGTTGATTCGAGCATTCATGTTTTCATCGGTCACTCATTGAGTGGGAGATACCCATTCTCTTATACCGCACCGGAAGACTTGTGAACTTCATCTACAAGACAATAAACGACCATCTTTGTACATATTGTACATCACTGTCTGCTTCGAAGTTCTTCAAAGTGTCATCGTGTGGTTGTTGAGCGTGAAAGGTACGCCAGTGTGCTGAGAATGCGGCATTGCTGAAAACCATCCAGTTACATTTGGTGGCAGCGGTGGGATGAACTCCCAGTATACCTGAGCAACAATTAATACCATCAGCTGAGACTCTATTTCTGCGCTGTGTGAACCAGAAATATTGCCTGACCCGGGAGAAGCTGAGTAGCAACCGTGCTGTTGGTGACAAAGTTGCTTTTAAACACTGTCTTGGGACTCGAAAGCTTTGTGTGCGAGTTCCAACATCGAGAAAGACTGGAAAAGCAGAGCCCAAAACTTGTATCAGTCGTCTGCAACGCAGTTGGGGTGTCGTCAACACCGACGTTGGGCAACGAGGTCCAGCCTGTGGCTTTGCAGACAGACAGGAGATCGAGGGGCTGACTGAGACGACATCGTGCACCGGAGTGAGCAGTCGTCAGGACAGAGTCTGGAACAAGACTACAGCAGGGGACAGCTGGCTGACCCAGAGTGAAGGCAGCGACGGTGACCACAACAAGGAGCATCGCCAAGGCCAACTGACTGATAAGGGGGAGCGAAAGTCTTATCAGAGGGGTAAGTGAGTTTCTCTTAATTAGTCAACTTCAAGGCAAGGCAGAGAGAGTGGACACACTACTGTGATATATTGTATTACCTTCATATTGTATGTATAGTAAAAAGGTTGCATGTTAATCAGTTAGGAACATGGGGGAAGAGGGTAACCTAAGTCAGTTAAGGATGCAAGAGTTGAGACAAAAGTGTGAAGAGTTGGGGTTGTCACATGAGGGGTTGAATAGGAACCAGTTGATCAAAAACATAGAAGAGGCAAAGGAAGAGCAGGTTTCGCCTCTGCCAAGTGCACCAGCCATGAGCACAGATAAGAATACGACCCAAAACACTGCTGCGCGCACTGAGTCTGATACAATGGAAGAAGCACGCATGCAATTTGAACTTGAAAAGATGCGGATGCAGGTGCGCCTTGCTGAATTAGAAAATGCCAAATTGGAAATTGAGCGCAAGGGGACCAATGCAGGGTCTTTTGGTTTAGATGGGGGCATCAGAAGGATGCCGATGTACAAAGAGGGAGAAGATGTTGATGTGTTTCTCCGTGCTTTTGAGAAGATGGCGCAATTAAATGAGTGGCCAAGGGAGGTATGGGCACTACAGCTCGCTCCCTTACTGACAGGTAGAGCTAGGGAGGCATACTCAAGACTGTCACTTGAAAGTAGTAGAGTGTACGATGAAGTCAAATTAGCCATCTTGCGTAGGTATGACCTCACACCCGAGGCATATAGGGTCAAGTTCAGGGAACTGAAGGTGGATAGGGACGAGACCTATACTGAGTTTTCCGTAAAGCTGACGGACCTTCTCGGGCGGTGGCTCCAGGGGGCGGGGGCTTTAAACGATCTAGACAGACTAAAGGAGGAGATCCTAAAAGAGCAAATGCTAAAACAAGTGCCTTTTGACCTAAGGGTGTGGCTCCGAGACCATGAGCCAGATACACTGGGTGACATGGCAAGGCTTGCCGACCAGTATGTCATCAGCAGAAAAGGTGCAGGTAAACCACAGGGACACTGGGGAAAAGCAGGCCCTAATCACTCCCCTAAACCAGGTTGGAATTCGGGATCAGGAGGGGGGAAAGGAGAAAGTAAGCCAAACCCTCAACAAAATAAGAAGCAAAACGAGGATAGGGGTAACTACAGAGCAAAGGTGAGGTGTTACACCTGTGATAAGTTTGGTCATATCGCAGTAAATTGTCCAAATGCCCACAAATCTGAGGTCCAGGCAGAGAAGAAGGGGAATGACAAATCCCAGGGACATGGTCCCACCTATTTCTGTAGACCTGAGCCCCACCCCAAACTAAAACCATACATTAGTGACGCCAGACTGGGGGACAGACATGTACGTTTGCTGCGTGATTCGGGGTGCACTCATTCTCTAGCGAGAAGTGATGTCGTAGATCCTACATTCATTATCCCAGGTGAGACAGTGAAAATGAGAGGTCTCTTTAGTAAGAAAGAGGTACCGATTGCACGTGTGCATCTCATTAGTGAGCCATATGGGATCAAGAAATGGATCCGTGTTGGACTGGTAGATGAGATCGAAGTTGATGTTTTGCTTGGGAATGAGGTGCTAGATGAGAATGACCCTGACTTAGACATCCCCGACTATGTGAGTAGAAAAGAGGCAGGCTTAGTGGTAACAAGAAATCAGGCCCGCGAAAAGGAGTTAAAAGAAGAGCAAACTAGAGCAGAAGTGATCAGCTCCAAAGTTCAGGTGAGGGACTTGTTCGGGGAGAATGAGCAAGGGGAGGCTGCAGATAGTGGCAATGATGATGATGATGATGAGAGAGAGGATGGTGCACATGAGGTGAATGATGTGAATGATGTGCACGATGATGATACAACTGTGGGGACAGGTGAGTCTGATACCACTAGTAACAAGGCGGCAAACGGAGAAGAGCCACAAGGAGAGAAAATACTCCCCACTCACTTAGACATTGGTAGAAAGGAATTGATTCAAGCCCAACAAGATGACCCCTCATTGAAATCAGTATGGGAGAAGGTGGAAAAGAAAGAGGGAAATGAGGGAAGATGTCATTTCTATGTCGAGAATGGGGTACTCATGCGAGAGTGGTCAGGAAACTTAAAATCAGAAAGTAGTGAGGTGTACACGCAAATAGTAGTGCCAAAGGGGTATAGAACAAGACTACTGGAGGTTGCCCATGACAACCTAACAGCTGGTCACCTCGGGGTAGGCAAAACACAGCAAAGATTGATGCAGAATTTTTATTGGCCTGGTATTTTCAGAGATGTGGCAGAATTTTGCAAGACTTGTGGTCCGTGCCAAAAGTGTGCAAGCCAGACAAGAGGGATTAGTAAGGCAAAACTAGTCTCTGTGCCAGTCATTGGCAGCCCCTTCAGAAAGATAGCAATTGACATAGTAGGACCACTGCCTCGTAGTAAGAAGGGAAACAGGTACATTCTTGTTGTGTGTGATTACGCAACTCGGTATCCAGAGGCAGTACCCCTCCCCTCCATTGAGGCGGAGAGAGTGGCAGACGAGCTGATAAGAATCTTTAGTAGAGTAGGGATCCCCCATGAACTCTTGTCAGACCAGGGGTCAAATTTTATGTCCCTACTCATGAAGCAGCTGTGCAGTAGTCTAGGCATTAAACAGATAAGGACCAGCCCCTACCATCCCCAGGCTAATGGCCTAGTTGAAAGATTTAATGCCACCCTGAAAGACATGCTCAAACCCTACACACTGGAGGGAAATGTGACCTGGGATGACCTCATCCCATATGTATTGTTTGCCTATCGGGAGGTTCCCCAAGAATCTACAGGGTTTTCCCCTTTTGAGCTCCTGTATGGACACAGAGTAAGAGGGCCTCTAGATGTGATCAGAGAGGCATGGTTGGGAGAGACAGTGCCAGAGGAAGGGTTAGTATCATATGTGCTAAATTGTAGGGAGAGATTAGCAAACATCACAACAGCTGCCCAAAAGAACCTTGCCCAAGCCCAGAAGAGGCAGAAAGCCTGGTACGACAGGAAAGCCAGAACAAAAGACCTACAGGTAGGCGACAAGGTGTTAGTCCTCCTCCCATCAAGCAGCAACAAGCTGCTAGCCAAATGGCAAGGACCCTATCCTGTGATACAGAAAGTGAGTGATGTGAATTACGTAGTTGAGATGGGGGACAAGAGGAAGAAGCATAGAGTATTTCACACAAACATGCTGCGAGTTTGGAGAGAGCGAGAGGAATGTGTGATGTACACGGATGTGGATGATGGAAATGATGACGAGTACCTAGACCAGTTTATAGAGCCACTGACACAAAGAGGGACCTCTAGTGAAGTGGAACTCCCTGACTACCTGACAACACAACAAACCCAACAATTAGGTGACGTCATTCATGACTTTACGGACATCCTAAGTGACAATCCCGGACGGACTGACAGGATTGAACACGACTTAGTGACATCCAATGACCACCCTATTAGGCAAAAGGCCTATCGACTACCTCATGCTGTGAGAGAGACAGTAAAAAGGGAGCTAGATGAAATGCTTGAGGCAGGGGTAATTTCCCATTCAGATTCCCCATATGCTAGTCCCTTAGTAATCGTAAAAAAGAAGGATGGGTCACTAAGACTTTGCGTCGATTACCGAAAGCTTAATCAGGTGACAGAGTTTGACGCCTACCCTATGCCCAACATTGAGGCTATCATTGATGAGTTGGGGAAAGCCAAATTCATGACAACCATAGATCTAACCAAGGGATATTGGCAAGTCCCTCTCACAAAAGAAGCAAGGAAGAAATCTGCTTTCATAACCCCATTTGGCCTTTTTGAGTTTAATGTCATGCCATTTGGCATGCAAGGCGCGCCCGCGACTTTTCAGAGGTTGGTGGACCAGGTGCTGCGCGGCGTGAACGAGTTTGCAACAGCATATATAGATGATATCATCATCTACAGCGAGTCATGGGATGAACATCTTGCTCATGTGCGAGAGGTGCTTGGTAGACTTCGAGCGGCTGGCTTGACAGCAAAACCGAGCAAATGCAAGTTTGCACGAAAAGAGGTATTATACCTTGGCTTTGTTTTGGGTGAGGGATGTGTCAAGCCAGAGCCTGCGAAGATTGACGCAGTCGTGAATTTCCCTCAACCAGTCACAAAAACTGACGTGCGTGCATTTCTAGGACTGACTGGATACTACCGTAAATTCATCCCTAACTACAGCAAAGTGGCAGCCCCACTCTCAGATCTCACTCGCAAGAACGAACCAAGGTTAGTTAGGTGGAACAGCAAGTGCAGTGAAGCACTGGAGGTACTCAAACATGCACTAGTGAAATCCCCTGTGCTTAGGAACCCTGAATTTGAGAAAGAGTTCATTGTACAGGTTGATGCATCTGACAGAGGTATTGGGGCAGTGCTCAGTCAGAAAGATGAGAAAGGGGAAGAGCACCCCATAGCCTACATCAGCAAAAAGTTGCTACCAAGGGAACAAAGGTACGCAACGATTGAGAAGGAATGCCTGGCAATCGTGTGGGCTATCCAAAAGTTTCAGCCGTACCTGTTTGGGAGGAAGTTCCTTGTACAGACAGATCACAATCCACTCCGATGGCTCCATCAGATGCAGAACCATAATGCTAGGTTAATGAGATGGTGTCTGCAGCTGCAGGCTTACCCCATGCGTGTAGAACACAGAAGCGGGGCTAAAAATGGAAATGCGGACGGTCTGTCACGCATGTAAGATGTGACTATTATGCAATTATAGCTACTCCTAGTTGTGAGGAATTTGCTCTCTGGTAATAGAATTATGAGAAAATGTATGTTAATGCCTTGTATCTCAGTCATGATAATGATGTTGGTAGAGAACATATAGTCCTGTATAATATGTTAATATCACAAGTTAACCCTCTGCCTTGCTGTTGACTATAAGAGAACTCTCTACCTGAGAACCCCTTTAAAGTATCCGACGATGTGAATTTGAATTTCATCGTCACTTGGACACTAAATACTGTTCTGGCCAAGAAGAAGGATTCCGTAAGCATGGATGCCGGACTGTAAATATTTGAACGGCTGCAAGATGAACGCTAAGAAGTTTAGTGAACATTGTTCCTGTGGCCAGGATTGATTTGTCATCATTCTACACATTGAATAATGCACTATATGTATGAATGATTTGAATTTTGCTTAATCACTATCCAAAGAGTTATGCACTGAATGTGGAAGGAAAGTGGCGATTCAAATGCTACTCGCTCACAGCTGGCTCTCATTTTGCAGGAAGAGATGAACATTATAATTACCATGTGTATTCTGAGGATTTTCAAGTATGATAATATGATGTGCCAATAACACATATATTGAGCAAGTGCAAAACATGGTTTGAATTTCTGACAGTTCGGTTGATCAGATGACAAATAATGAATGTGTGTAAATAAGTATAATTACTTTATGTTTAATTCTTTCAACAGGGAGCAGAATTATCTCTTGTTGTACAAGATGAATTTAATGTGACTTTGACGCATAATCATTGGTTAATGGAAATGGGTATATGGGCTATTTCACATTAAGTGCACACTTTTGTAAAAACTGATTTTTCCCTATTTTGGCCCATTTTTAGAATTTCCATTATTGTACTGGCGGTATTGTTTGATGGACCTTATCAACACCAACCTACTAGTTGCAATTTCAGGACAGTTCAAGTATTATTTCTCTTAAATTTTGGATTTTTTGTGTATTTTTAACGGAAAATGGATTCTCATTCGACATTTTTGATAAAGTTCATTGATATCTTAAATGAATTTAATGAAAGTTGTGCTGAATATTCCTCTTATTATATAAGTACAACCATTATTCAGCATTTTGAAGCTTATTTGATGAAATTTGACCCATAAATGTGGAACTTATGAATGTTTTTGTAAAAGGTATCTTTTCCGTTAAACAAAAAAATTGTGTCCTCTCCAGAACATATAAGTCACTAGCAGTGAATGAAAGCGATAAAGATGTGCCAAAATGCTGCTGATTTAATCTTCAGAATGTTTGTAAGTGAAAACATATGACACATCAATGAACATAATGTGCTGGATTTATTTTACTGCTTGGTTATTTTGATATATAAATTTTCCGTTAAAAGTGTGTCCTCTCCAGAACAGGTACATTTTTCATATTTTGAAGCACTAAGGATTTTGATATCTATTATTGTGGTATAGAAATAATTGTGTACTTCAATTCAACATAATGAAATATGATTTTCTTTCTAAATTCTTATAGATGGTCAGTATCTTACATTAATGCAGCGTTAAACAGCATGTCCTCTCCAGAACAAAGGTAGTTCATCTTTTAACAATGTACAGAAACAAAAATTTTAACAGTAAAACTCCTTCTTTTATGTATGAAAATAATGGTCTGTTGTTGTATACTGTCACAGAAATCATAAACTAACATTTCAACTGCTAGAATTTTATTCTAGAATTGATTTTCATTAGTTCATCTATGTAATTGAGCAATATCGGAAGTCAGTGGCGGCAATACTCTCACCAGTCTCACACCATATTTTGATAGTCAAGAAAAATTAATGTGATACTGTTTGTAACTGTGTAACTGACAAAATCTACTGATCATGGCAATTATTTACTAGCCTGGAAAACAATATACTGCATGCCTTCATGTTGTTCTGGAGAGGACACATATTTTAACACATGATTGCATTTACAATTTGGTCACTTTAATCAAGAGATAAATGATTTTTGTGCAGGTAATCGAATCCGGAACACTATACATCACTGTTTCACTCCCCATTTTCATTTTGTGTACAAAATAAGTTGGCCTATTCATTTTTTTATAATATGCTGTACTCCACTTAGAAGTATGCTCCCTTAAGAGAGTTTTGCAACAAATTGATGGGGTATTCATCATTTAAAGACCATTTTCTACCAGTGTTATTGTAGGATGAGACAGTATGTATTTCCTTGATGGCTCTCCTCCATGCTACCCTGCTACCCATGCTACCCATGCTACCCCTGCTACCCATGCTTTCCTGATTTGCACCTTCGGTTTGATTTCCTTTCCTTTCTCTTAAAGGCCTTTATGTGCAGGTATATGTAATTATGCAAGTACATGGTGATTCCCCGTGGCATGAATTTCTTGGTCCATCAATTGCACGCCATGTGTGTCATTCAAAATTTGTTGTTTAAAGTGTCATATCACTTGAAACATTCTAATTCACAATATCATGTACATAATGGTTTAAAGCATTGTTACATTTGTGAAATTTGAAAATCTCAGCTTCGAATTTGTCTTTTTCATTTGTGATTTGACAGAGAACTCTAATCAGTATAACCTCTTATTACAGGCTACCCAGTCTAGTGTTTCATGTTTGTTTTCAATGGGTTAATATTCTTGGATGCTAACTATGCTACCAGCATTAGTTCTGAAATGTATTGACTGAGTTTTAAACAACAGCAGAAAAAGCAAAGCCAGATTTGTCTTGCCTAATAATAACTTTACATGAAAATCGAAAGTCAAGACTGCCATTAGCCCCTGTTCCACAGAATGGAAACCATTGAAAGACCACTGAAAGACTGAAAATTGCCAAGCTGTTTCAGTAATGCTTCAGGATCAGTGAAATTTGCTGTCTCTTTGGAGTGGTTCCTGAAACCCCTGCAAGACCATCAAAAGACCAAAAACAACTTTTCCAGCAAGATCCCTGCTCCGATCTTGCAGACAGCTAAAAGTTTATCAAGACCAATAAGACTATTGAGAGATCTCTTACAGTGCCAGAGATCTTTGAAAGATCAATCAAGATATCTAAAGCACTGCCGCAGACCACGGAGAGAATTCTAATAGAAAGACTGAGACTACTGCAAGAATTGTGAAAGAACAAGATAACAAATCCCTGTAATATGAATCGGAATATTGCAGTGCATTTACGTTTATGATGATATTTGTTGTCTTGCGGAACATACACTAGTCCTACAACAGTCTTTAAACAGTCTTTAAGGGATCTTGGATTCAAACAAGATCTTTTCGCAATCTCCATGCATGTCTATCACTGGTTTCTATGGACTTTCACTGGTCTTCCAATGATTTCTCAATGATCTCTCAGCAGTCTTTCAATGATCTCAACAACAAAACAAAAAAAAAAGAAAAGAAAAGAGAGACTGTCACAAGATCATGGAGAAACAATAATAACACCTTTGCAATTTAATTGAGAGATCCCTGACAGATCACCAGCAGAACATTTTCGTGAATGACTACTAAAAGACTGCTTTGAACCATTTCAAGAAGTTTTGGAGACCACAAAGACCCCTGACAGATCAATCAGGAATTGTGAAAGACCTCAGAGAAGTGCACTGAAAGACCATAGAGAGATCAAACAAGTTTCATGGTCTTTCAGCAGTCTTGCTTCCAAATTTTAGTGTTAAACAAAATGTCCTCTCCAGCACTTATCAGTTATTCATTCTCTGAGAGTACCCATTGGGTAGATACATGTAATAAGACCACAATATTAACAATGATGTATCAATGAACAACAACAGCATTCCTTTTATAGTAAAACATTGCTAAATAAACGTGTTATTGTGCGTTAACTTCAAAATTTTCAGGCAATATTTTCTTATAAGTAATTGGAGCTGTACTTGGGTGTCCACTCTGAAGTATTTTACTGTTTACAGTGATTTGGCTCTTGAGCATTGCAATAACATCTGGAGTATTTATGCAGAAATGTTAAAACTGATTGATGCATCGTATAAATTCACATATTAGCTCATATAGTTGGTGTTCATAATTGTAGAGGTTGTTGTTAAATAATTGTCCTCTCCAACACCCCTGAATATACTAAGGTTTATAAGCTCACAGCTGATTGGTTCTTGCAATTACTTAATCATTATACACAACAACAAATAATTTAGACTTAAATAAAACACTGTGCATCAAATTTGAAGTTATATACGAAGAAAAATTATAATTTTTTTATGTCACTAAATACAATTTACCCCTCCATATCTCAGTTTGCCACATGATACATCAGTTTTGTGGCAAAATATGGCTAGACTGAAGTTTAAATGAGTACATTGACATTGGATCAGTAATACAGATACATATAGATACACAGAGAACCATTTTTGTAGCAGTTACAGGCTTGATAAAGCTGATGTGTTTCTTGTTAAACAAAATGTCCTCTCCAGACGCCTGTTTTTGTGACTATATTTTAGGAAACTATTTAAAGATGTAAACATGGACTTGACGCTCTTTAATTTTAGATATAGATGGAATATACCCTAAGGTTTTAGAATCTGTATGTTTTTTCCCCGAACAACAACTTTCATTTTTGACCCCCCGTGAGAAAAAAAGTGTACACTTAACGTGAAATGACCCATATGAAAAAGAATGTTGATCTTTATCATTCCACCCCATTTACATTATCTTAAGGAGGGGGAAGTTTGTGACAGAGCGAGTGGATCAATCCTGTGTCATACATGCATCACAAATTGATGATATTGAATATCAGTAATTTGAAAGGATGACATTTCATTTTACAGCATATAGTTAGTGCATCAATACTGCAGCCGCCATATTGGCTCTATGGTATAAAAGGTGATCATTCAGCAGAAAACTGTCTTCTCCTTTGCAAACCATAATATTAAGGGATACAAAGAAATTGTTGAGTTCGCAAACCATAATATAAAGAAATACAAAGAAGATGTTGAGTCTTTGGAAATTTGTGGAAAGTTTCGGCTGTTTCCCCAGTACAAACTGTTACAATCAAATATATAAGAAATGTCGAGTCTGGGGAAACTTATGGAAAGTTTTGGGAAGGGTGCTAGCCCCGGAGAGGAGGAAGAAGCACCATACATATATACATGGGATTTTCCATCATGACCAGCCAGGTGGTAGTGGACAGTCGCTAAGACAAAGTAGAGTGTAGTCTAGTGGTCAGCCTGATGGTCACTTTTGAACAGGCATGATCATGGCCTAAAGCCATGTAACTGACAACTGATTGGAGGATGGTTTGCATAAATTATTAAGGGGTGGAGCATGTAAATGCTATTATATTCATTATGTTGTTGCTAGGTGTTGCTAGGTGGTGCTAGACAAAATTTTCCATAGCACCATGTGCTGCACCCTCAGAATCATTATAAATGGAATGATTTTGTTCTATGAAGTTAGTTGATTCGAGCATTCATGTTTTCATCGGTCACTCATTGAGTGGGAGATACCCATTCTCTTATACCGCACCGGAAGACTTGTGAACTTCATCTACAAGACAATAAACGACCATCTTTGTACATATTGTACATCACTGTCTGCTTCGAAGTTCTTCAAAGTGTCATCGTGTGGTTGTTGAGCGTGAAAGGTACGCCAGTGTGCTGAGAATGCGGCATTGCTGAAAACCATCCAGTTACAACAGGCCATGACTTTTATTAGGATCTCTTTCTTGTACCTTGTTTTCGGATATCTCAGTCATTTCAAAACCTAAACTTTTGATTCCCCTTAGAATTGTATGCTCTTTAACATTTCATAGAGTGGTTTCTAAATATCCTGCAAAACGTTACAAGCTGAATCCTCACCTCAACCAGTACTGTACAGTCCCTTTTAACACTCACACTTTATTGTCTGACTATAATGAAATTTTGATACGTGGAAAGAAAACTCTCAGTCCCGAGGACTTTGTTGTAATGGGAGTCGCCTGTAGTTCTTTTTTATGCCTTTCGTAGTTATACCCCTGCCAAACGAAGTTTGAAGGGGGTATATAGGAATCAGCGGACGGTCGGGCGG
Organism: Diadema setosum; assembly: GCA_033980235.1. NCBI lineage: Eukaryota > Metazoa > Echinodermata > Echinoidea > Diadematoida > Diadematidae > Diadema > Diadema setosum. Next base: position 34,285,866 of record CM067068.1, on the reverse strand, counting down.
TTGGTCGGGCGGTCGGTCCGTTGCAAATCTTGCGTCGCGAACTACTTCCTCAGTTTTCAACCGATTCCCATAAAACTCGGCACAGATGTGTGCCTTGGGTTGTAGATGTGCAAGACGTATTTTTTGACAGTACCCAAAAGTACGTTGCCATGGTAACGGCATATTATGGGCAAAAATGGGTACAAATCTTGCGTCGCGAACTCCTCCCACAGTTTTTGATCAATTTTTATGAAATTAGGTACAGATGTTCATCTGAATATGTTAATGTGCAAGACACATATTTCCGCAGTGGCAAAAAGTGCATTGCCATAGTAACGGCATGTTATTGGTAAAATATAGGGCAAAATGCTTCATGGCAAAACTGCTTCATCAGTGTTCTTCCAATTCTCATGGAATTCATATTGAATGTTTGTCTTAGGATATAGGTCAGCATGACACATTTCTTGACAGTGACAAAAAGTATGTTGCCATGGTAACAGCTCACATATTATGAGCCAAAATGATGGAAAATTTTGTGTTGCAAACTACTTCCTCAGATTTTGCCCAATTTCCATGAAACTTGGTACAGATGTGTGCCTTTGGTTGTAGATGTGCAAGACGCATTTTTCGACAGTACCCGAAAGTACGTTGCCATGGTAACGGCATATTAATGGCAGAAGATCAAGGAAAGATCTTGCGGATTTAACTACTTCCTCAGTTTTTTGACCAAAGCTTATGAAATGTTGTTTGGCGGGGTATAACCAGTCGCTGTAGCGACATTTCTAGTTTTATGGGAAATTGGTGCAAGAGTTCAGCCTTTTCAAAAGTTGCAGTATCCATTTGCCTCCTTTGCTGAAGAGTCATAAACTGCCCTCTATTTAAAGCAAAGAGCCTGCTTATGTAAGACAAAACTTTCTCATCAGACGTGGCAGTGCCTGTTGGACATGAGATTTCAGTTTCAGAACTTCCACAATGCACTCTATATCAATAAAAACATTTCATTAAAAGGGACATGTTGGACATGAGATTTCAGTTTCAGAACTTCCACAATGCACTCTATATCAATAAAAACATTTATTAAAAGGGAGCCCTGTCTGCAGAGCTCACTTTATATATACTGAATTGTTTTTATCATAGAGCTTACCATAAGAGAGTTGTCAAACCCTTTCTTTATGAAGTGTGTAACCTTTATTTATGGATGGACTATAATTTTGAAATGCCATTGATAAACCTTTGTCCAGATTAAAAGTTCAGAACTGTATCTTGACATGCATGTGATTATGAAAAGATACAGCGACTGTATATCATAAAACAAGTTCACTTCAAGCCAAAATACTTATATTATCGTTGAATGCAATAATGTAAACATGTTTGATTTTTTAATTAAGTTATTGTAATTCCACACTGACTGTCAAATGAGGCAACTGCAGTAGGTTCAACACACCATGGTATTTCTGCAGGTGTCACATAGTTTCAAAGAGCACCTCTCTTGAGCAATAAGTCTGGCATCCAGACTCTTTTATTACGGTAGTCCCTTCCACAAAAAGTGCCCTCACTGCACTGAAGTTCCCGCCTGTGACAAAGTCAACACCTCATCCAGCTCATCCTGCTACTTCTTTCGTCATTAGTCTAGAGGGCGGAAGCAGAGAAAGAAAGTAAACACTTTTTCCAGTTAATACTTTTCGTAGAAGATTTTGATAAAAATCATTGTGTCATATACCGTATTAAAGATTATTTAATTGGCTATCAACTTGGTAGGTTTATACAAAGGGAACTTTATGCATGAGTGGACACATTCATTTTTGTTGAGACCACCGGAGGTGAGGGGAGACCAAGGGATCGCCTGCGGCGTCTGTCAGTCCATCGTCCGTCCGTCCGTCCGTCCGTCGTCTGTCCGTAACGCTACAAAAACTTCAATAATTCTTTACTCTGGGCTTCAATTGCAATCAAACTTCGAGGGAAGAGGGGTCATACAAAGTTTCACATTTTACCATATATGAATTTCACCTCAAGGTCAAAGCTCACAGGCAGGGGTCAATGAACTTTAGGGCCCAATGTTAAGTTTTTATGGCTTGTTTCTATTATGGGTCATAACTTTTGATCCGTAACTCCATTTGTGACAAAACTTAGATGGTAGATGTCCCTTGGGGAGCGAATGGTCACCACAAGGTCAATGGTCACAAGCATGGGTCAACGAACTTTTAGATCCCAATATTAAGTTTTTATGGCGCGTTTCTATTATGGGTCATAACTTTTGATCCATAACTCCATTTGTGACCAAACTTGGATGGTAGATGTCTATTGGGGAGTGGATGGTCACCACAAGGTCAAAGGTCACAAGCAGGGGTCAAAGAAGTTTAGAGCCCAATGTTCAGTTTTTATGGTGCGTTTCTATTTTATGTGTCATAACTTTTGATCCAAAGCTCCATTTGTGACTAAACTTAGATGGTACATGTCCCTTGGGGAGTGGATGGTCACCACAAGGTCAATGGTCACAAGCATCGGTCAACGAACTTTTAGAGCCCATTGTTAAGTTTTTATGGTGCTTTTCTGTTATGGGTCATAACTTTTGATCCATACACATGTAGGTCCGTTTGTGACCAAACTTGGATGGTAGATGTCCCTTGGGGAGTTGAAGGTCACAGCAAGGTCAATGGTCACAAGCATGGGTCAACTTGGATGGTAAATGTCCCTTGGGGAGTTGAAGGTCACCACCAGGTCAAAGGTCATAGGCGGGTCAATTCAAACATTAAATGACATAGGGAGTAAGCCACAAAGGTGATAAAAACAACAGAATTTCTTCATTTCACCTTTTAGTTAAGGAATTTAAGAATGCACAAGACAAATTTAAGAACCAAATATCATTTCAAATTTTCTTAATTTGGATTAACGTTTCAAATTCATCCTTCTTTGTTACCATTACTTTTTCTCTTATGTCTTTTGACTATGGATTTCACATAAGATTATTCAATTTATGCCATTATTTTTTGTCTTTATCTTTAGAGGGTTATAGAAATTTTATAGAGATCATAGATTGATTTTTGCAAATTAATTTGCATTTTTATTGTGTTGAATTTGTGTTTTGTTCTCATTGTTATAATGGAGAGCATACACATTTCAAAAACAGCTTGTCCATTTTCCAATTTATACTTTTGTGCCATGGAAGAGAAAAATGAATGTGTTCACTCATGTGTAAAGTTTCTCTTTTTATTGACCTAGTAGGTTGATAGCCAATAAAATTTTTTAATACCTTTAACATGGTACAATATGAAACATCACTGTCAACCAAATAGTCTTTGAGAAAGATGAACTCAAAAAATTGTTTACTTTCTTTTTTTTTTTTGCTGAGTGTAGACCATTTCATAATCACATACAGTAACAGTAGCTCTAAGTACATTGTACATTGTGGAATCATATATAGAAACTTATGTAGAATGAATTATGTCTAAACACCAATAAACCCTGTAAAATGAACATTTTAGTCTTTATCATGAACAATCTGTAATTTGCTATTTCAAAGCACATCCTTATTTTTGCTTGTCTCTGCAGAGAAAAAAGATAGAGTTCAAGTCTCTTGAAGCAACCATTCTGAGAGAAGACAACTTTGGAGAGGTAAGATGAGTATTGTTGGGGGAATTTTCCTTCAAATGTGGATTCAGTGAACAAAGATTGCAGAAATGTAGAGAATCAAACAATCCATTCAAAAGTTTGCTATTCTTACCACAATAACACAAAAACAAAGGAAATACAGATCAACAGGTGTATCCTATCACCATAACTTTCAGTTTTTCTAGCAGAATGAAAAAGGTCATAACTTACCTCTATCAGAAGGGAGGGTTAGTAGTATAACCCTTAACCCATTGAGGACAAGTCCTAAGTATACTCGGGCAAACTTGTCTTTGGGAAATGCATGTTGTAGCGAAATTAGCTGTCCTCAACAGGTTAACATGCTATATCAGTAATAAGTCAAGAGAATGTGTCCTTTTCATTATTTAAGAAAGAATAGACATCTGTGGAATTCTCTTTTTATTTTATTTTTATTGTTGTGACATCACATATTGCTGTAGACTTCTATCCAGTGATAGCAGCAAATAGATTGAACTATTAAAAGTAACCATTTCAAAGCCAATTTTCATTTAATGAATTTTGAATTTCACTTCGAGTCAAATGATTTTCCTTATTTCATGAGAGGATTCTCAGTGTCTCAAAAAATCATCATACAAAATTGTTGGGAACCTGAAACCTCATCTTAACCGAAACTGTACCGTGCCTTTGATAATTTTTTTCCTTTCTTTTTCTTCTGTTGTATAGAATGTGCAAAGGATTTTTTTTTTTCTGCAGTAGTAAAGCTTTAAAATTATTACCTGAAGTGGTACTTCCCCCAATTTTGGAATGAAATATTACAATAAAGTGGGATGTGCCTGCTTGTACTTTAGATTATGCCTTGCAACAGGAGGGGCAGAAAGGAAATATATGATTTGATATACATGTGTATGTGACCCGCTACAACAAAAGGATCCTACATAATGTAAAATCGCTGACAGCTGGGCAGAGAAAATCGAGTATGAAGTCACATCATCAAAATTGGTCAAAACAATCAGATTTCTGTTTTTGGCATAATTTTGTAGTCTAATGTTTTGTCTATCATCGGCCAAAATTTCGAAGCTAAATGATTAAAGGAAAGGCCAGAAATCAGCATTTTTCTAGGCCATGATTTTCTGACTTTCAATGTAACAGAAACGTGTCCGAAGATTTGGATTTTAAATAGCGCTGCAGCTAGACTTCGCCCCTAGCAACAAGGGAGTGATCTTATTAGTCAGTGCAAGGTATCTTGATTACTGATAGGTCGTGCGTAGACCGCTGGCGCTAACTTGAATGAACATCCCGGAGGTCGCAAGGAGCATGCTTTCTATTGTCAAGCGATGAAAACTGTCTTGCCTCCCCTTGAACATGATAGCATCGGAAGGAAAACTTTGAAGGCGTTTTTCTCGAAACTGATTTCCTCAACCACTTGACATGCGCTGATAAAATCATCAATATCTCCACAACCGAGTACTTTTATGAGTTGTGCTATAATATGAAATTAAAGTAGAAGGGTAAGGAAATAATGTCATGCCATTTTCAGAAAATTGTCCTCCCCCGACTTTCGGATCCTTTTGTTGTAGCGGGTCACATATATTTTGTTATACATGTATTACACGGAATGTTGTGCCAATCTCCTTTGCATTATTTTCTTTCCCTTAATCAAAATGGAAGAACTTTCTTTGGGACCTTTAAGAAGTTTAGCAATAAATAAATTCATGTGGAATAATACTTTTCATACAGTTGTACAACTACTTACAGAAGGATGTAAAATCGACACATGTGTATAGAAAAACAGAGAGATAACACTTTCGACTTTCTTTTTATTGTTTTCTTACAGAGGCACAGTATCAGTTCCAGATGTGCAGAAATTGATCGAGAAGTAAGTATCTAAAGTTTGTGTGTGAAATGCAAAGCAAGGACAGTACAGCTTGTTTAATGACTTTTGGCTGCAGTTGGCAGACCGATGATTGTTCTGAATAGAATTGTCTGTGAAGTAATCATCCCCAATGTCTATGAGATGGGCTGAAGTGGTTGCCCTTTGCACTGACCACTTTAGGAGCAGTCCCAGTTTATTTATTTATTTTTAGAACATAGACTGGCATGGTGTAAAGATACATAGCTTGCTGGCAGTAGCTGTTTCATTTTTGTCGAGCCCACCGGAGGTGAGGGGAGACTAAGGGATCGCCTGCGGCGTCCGTCCGTTGGTCCATCCGTCCGCCCGTCCGTCTGTCCGTCCGTCGTCTGTCCGTAACGCTACAAAAACTTCAATAACTCTTTACTCTGGGCTTCAATTGCAATCAAACTTCGAGGGAAGAGGGGTCATACAAAGTTTCACATTTTACCATATATGAAGGTCACTTCAAGGTCAAAGCTCACAGGCAGGGTCAATGAACTTTAGGGCCCAATGTTAAGTTTTTATGGTGCGTTTCTATTATGGGTCATAACTTTTGATCCATAGGTCTGTTTGTGACTAAACTTGGATGGTAGATGTCCCTTGGGGAGTGGATGATCACCACAATGTCAAAGGTCACAAGCAGGGGTCAACGAACTTTTAGAGCCCAATGTTAAGTTTTTATGGCGCGTTTCTATTATGGGTCATAACTTTTGATCCATAACTCCATTTGTGACTAAACTTGGATGGTAGATGTCCCTTGGGGAGTGGATGGTCACCACAAAGTCAGTGGTCACAAGCATAGGTCAACGAACTTTTAGAGCCCAATGTTAAGTTTTTACGGCGCATTTCGATTATGGCTCTTAACTTTTTATCCCTTTGTCCATTTGGGACCAAACTTGGATGGTAAATGTCCCTTGGGGAGTTGAAGGTCACCACCAGGTCAAAGGTCATAGGCAGGTCAATGAATTTCCAGGAATTAGATTAACATTAATTTCTTCTATGCGAATGGGCGAGACACAATTTGGCACTTGCCTTGTTCTCTCGTTAGCTGTCCAAAATATTTGGGTTTTATAGTCAGCAGTGCATCTGCCTCCCAATCCATATGACCTGGGTTTGATTCCTGAGTCTAGCTGAGCAATGTTGTGTGAAGTCATACCGTCCCCTCTAGTAAGAGGCAAAAACACTCTGTCCCATGGATAGGACATACAATGGAGGTCCTGTGTGTGAGAGTCGCAACCCAGGCATGTAAAAGATCCCACTTTATACATTCACTTCAAAAATAAAGATGCAGAACTTGGTGAAGTGGTACACCTCATATCTAACTGGACCCCATGGAAGACCAGGTAGAGGGGGCAGCTGTGGATACTGGCATTCCAGCCATCTTCTCAGATGGAAAATGAAACAAAGAAAGAAATGAAATATCGCAAAGCAACAATATACATCATAGTGAAATGCTATTGCCTACTACTGCTGTTCTTTCAGTATCGTAGTGACTGAAGTTGTTTGATTATAGATTCTTGCCATGATTATCGTTATCATTGTTTTAAATGATATCTTATTGTCTTTGTCTTTGTGATCTAAAGATGGTAGAGTGCCTGGGAGTGTCCAAACCTGTCCTCAACAATGTCATCTTCTGCCACCAGGAGGATGCAAACTGGTAAGAGCATAATCACCCTGGCAACCAAAGCAGTATCATTTAGTCATGTATTTATCTTCTTTTTTTTTATCTTTTTTTTTTTTTTTTTTTTTTTTTTGGGGGGGGGGGGTTCTTTGGAACAGAGTATTACAACTGACACCCCCCCCCCTCCCAAAAAAAAAAAATCACATTTTGTACTTTTGTAACTTTCTACTTTCAATTCAGTTTTTGCAATGTTTCTCTCACTTCATTCACCTGAGTTTTACAGAACATGGTTTGTTAGAGATGCAACTTCAATTAGATTATTCTGCTATGGTTACACTGATTTCATTATGACTTTCATGATTTTGTGAGTGTTTTATGTCTGCTTAATCAGAATACATTACAATTATCATTATCAGCATTGTCATCCAATTATCGCCAGACACTGTAAAAGTCGATATTTTCGCGCGACTAATTTTTCGCGCTTGGCCGGGTAAGAAGAGTTTCGCGTGTTTTTAATTCCGTGGAATCAATTTCCACTTTTACAGCATATTGTTTCGTCTGTTTTTCCCCTTCCACTGTCATTCACTGTCTCTCCTGTTACGACCACAATCACTCTGAGAATGATCGCACAAAAGAAACCATCAACTAATGTTCAGGCGGTTTATTAACAGTGATATTGTGGGTACAGACTCGTAATCGGTTTTCACATCAGTACAATAACGATCAATACAAACAATTACAAATCGGTAATAGAATCACTTACGTGCATTACAGTCCAAAATTTGAAAGCAAGTAACCCTTTGACAGTGTCCAGATACGATGTTCGATGCACAGATGAATGATCCGCGATGCACCGATGAATGATACCTCAGACGTAAATCCAGAGGCGCAGGTTGTGATAATCCTCGTTATTAATCCGGGGTAAAAATCCAGGATATACGTCCACAGCGAAACGTGCAAAATCCAAACGTTATGACGACCACGTCCAGTCGATGCGTTGAATGATGATTCACTTTATATTGTCCAGCAAGGAATCCAACCCGTCACAGCTTTGCCGTAATAATGTCCGTTGACACTAAAATATGGAGTCTATCTCCAACGTAGGCAAATTAATTCTCTGCAAGCAAAATGTCTCCCAGGCCTTATCTCCACAAACACAATTTGTATAGCAGGTCAGCAGGTAACACAGGACTGACTATAACAAGTCGCTTCAGAGCCAGAAGTGACGTAACTCTCCAGAGCAGAGGTGTTGGGTACTCTGCCTACCTCAGAATTCCTCCTGCTTATATACTATCCATTCACCCCTTTCTAGTACATTCTGTAATTTTCTCCAACCTGGGGCTACATACCTGAACATACTAGCAAGTCCAAATTCCAGGAATCCTGGATGACTCACTTCCTAATATGTGCATAACATCATTGCCAAAATTAACTACCAATCACATTGGGCTACAAGGGCAGTGCCTCACTCAGCCAGCACTTCCCAGAATTTTCTGGAATGGGTTAAATCATTCTAGATTGAGTGAGCTATAATGTATTTCCTGTCAGATGCATACATGTACTGTAGCTACATTGTACATGTGTATACCACATAGAAAATTCTCCACTAATCTGGTGAGCCTGTATGTACTATATCTATATCATATAGAATGTTCTCCATTAATCTGGTCACCCTGTGTACATACACATTAAACAACCATGCATACAGCCTTGATACATGTACATAACTACTTGTGTGTACATTTGTGACACTCCTTCCCTGTCTTTACCTATCCTCCAAGTCACATAAAGTGCTTTCTCCTCTTCTCCTCCTCCTCTTCCTCCTCCTCCTCCTCCTCATTATCATCATCATACTAACCTCAACTTCTTCTCCCTCCTTTGTAAGTCTCTTCCTCCTACATTATAATTCTTTTTCTTTGCCTCTTTCTCCTCCTTATTCTTCTGACTGAATGTACATATCTACATCCCAGTCAAACCAAACATGAACCAGTGTACATTTAATGCTATGCATACTACCAAGCAGCACTAAACATTCTGTATTAGCTCAGTGTAGCATTTTGTCGCCCTGAAATGGACTGCTATTAACATGGAATAGATCTGTTATAAGAAGAAATTATGAGTAGATCTATGAACTTGTTCCGACATAAGAAGAGACTACTGGAACTTGTCAGAAAGAAAGTAGCTGTAGAGTGAAAACAAGAACATGAATTATTAGCCATTACGATATTGGTAGGTACTATAATGGATAGCAAAATGTTACAATAAAGTAAAAAAATAAATAAATAAATAAATTAAAAGAGGTGTCTGGAAAATGAAAGGGGTGGTATAGTTGTCCCCGCCGAACGAGTTCGAGCAGGGGACTATGAAACGGGCTCCGTACGTGTGTGTGTCCGTCCGTCCGTCCGTCCGTGTGTCCGTCCGTGTGTGCGTCCGTGTGTGATCAAAATCTTCAATTTGCTACTTCTCTGTCATTTATGAGCCAATTTTGATTCTGTTTGCTTTATATGATAGCACTACATGGGAGCTTTGACATTTCTACACAGAATTTCAGTCGTGACCTTTGACCTTGATTTTTTGACCTATATTGTACATTTTGCTACAAAATGCTACTCCTTCGCCATTTCTCACCCGATTTCGATTCCGTTTGCTTTATATGATGGCACTAGGTGAGGGCTTCAAAACTTCTACACAGAATTTTGAACTTTGACTTCTTTGACCTTTGACCTTGATTTTTTGACCTGTATTGTACATTTTGCTACAAAATGCTACTCCTTCGCCATTTCTAACCCAATTTCGATTCCGTTTGCTTTATGTGACGGCACTAGGTGAGGGCTTCAACACTTCTACACAGAATTTTGAACTTTGACTTCTTTGACCTTTGACCTTGATTTTTTGACCTGTATTGTACATTTTGCTACAAAATGCTACTCCTTCGCCATTTCTAACCCAATTTCGATTCCGTTTGCTTTATGTGACGGCACTAGGTGAGGGCTTCAACACTTCTACACAGAATTTTGACCTTTGACTTCTTTGACCTTTGACCTTGATCTTTTGACTCGTATTGTACACTTTGCTACAAAATGCTACTCCTTCGCCATTTCTAACCCAATTTCGATTCCGTTTGCTTTATGTGATGGCACTAGGTGAGGGCTTCAACACTTTTACACAGAATTCTGACCTTTGACTTCTTTGACCTTTGACCTTGATTTTTTGGCCTGTATTGTACACTTTGCTACAAAATGCTACTCCTTCGCCATTTCTTACCCGATTTCAATTCTGTTTGATTTATGTGATGGCACTAGGTGAGGGCTTCAAAACTTCTACACAGAATTTTGACCTTTGACCTTTGACCTTAATTTTTGACCTACATTTTGTTGTACATTTTGCTACAAAATGCTACTCCTTCACCATTTCTAACATGATTTCGATTCCGTTTGCTTTATGTGATGGCACTAGGTGAGCGCTTCAACACTTCTACACAGAATTTTGACCTTTGACTTCTTTGACCTTTGACCTTGATCTTTTGACTCGTATTGTACACTTTGCTACAAAATGCTACTCCTTCGCCATTTCTAACCCAATTTCGATTCCGTTTGCTTTATGTGATGGCACTAGGTGAGGGCTTCAACACTTTTACACAGAATTCTGACCTTTGACTTCTTTGACCTTTGACCTTGATTTTTTGGCCTGTATTGTACACTTTGCTACAAAATGCTACTCCTTCGCCATTTCTTACCCGATTTCAATTCTGTTTGATTTATGTGATGGCACTAGGTGAGGGCTTCAAAACTTCTACACAGAATTTTGACCTTTGACCTTTGACCTTAATTTTTGACCTACATTTTGTTGTACATTTTGCTACAAAATGCTACTCCTTCACCATTTCTAACATGATTTCGATTCCGTTTGCTTTATGTGATGGCACTAGGTGAGCGCTTCAACACTTCTACACAGAATTTTGACCTTTGACTTCTTTGACCTTTGACCTTGATTTTTGACCTTTATTGTACATTTTGCTACAAAATGCTACTTCCGGCGGGGACATATATTACGCACCGCGTAATTTCTACTTTTCCTTGTTTTGGTTGAAATGGGGATTGACATTTGAACTTTCTGTGCAATGATTAGAAACCACTGATGTGAACTATTAAAGAGCATACAATTCTAAGTGGAATTATGGGTTTATTTGATGAAAATCAGTTATAAAATTGGTGAGATTAATAAAGACATTCTTTAATAATAAAATAATTATAATAATGGTCGTAATAAAAGGTGGGTCCCACAGTTTATTAGGACCTCTTCATTCTCATCAAACTTTGATTTTCATCAAATTAATTTTTAATTCCCTTAAGAATTATTATTATGTTCTTATATTTCATTGAGTGGTTTCTAATTATCTTTCAAAAAATCCAAACCTGAATCCCCATTTCAACCAAATCTGTAACCCCCCCCCCCCCTTAAAGAAAGATCTCTCAATTTGTCAATAAGTGGACATTCAGGGAAAGACAACAAACATTCATTATGAATATGATGTGTCAAAATGAGTCATGTAATTAGTCAAGTTTTCAGATGAACAACAAGGGAGGGCTATTAGATTCAAGATAAAGTTGTATTTCCCTGGTAGGTATGAATTTGAAAACTAACAAATATAGATGGAAAAATGAGATGAAACTTATGTTGGCCACATTGAGGTGATTGTGAGATATGAATAACCTTGTACAGCAAGAACTAAAAGTCTTAAAATTAGGGGCAACAGGGAAGGGAAACATGGAAGGTGTTTGGTTAGGTTACAAGGGGAAATTGTACAGTGCATGTGAGACAATCAACCAGGTGGCAGAGATCATACTGGTTGTGCAATATGGCAGTGGCAAAAGGCTGATTCACATGTCTTTGTATAAACAATTGTGGTTTTTATGACTTCGAAAGTGCTACCATGTGAAAGTGTGAAAGTGCCATTTGCATGTATTGAGCTTTAGATTTCAATAGCAGTGTAGAGAAACCATAGCCTTGCCAAGGCACCATGAATAGACCTGGGATTTGGATATGTTTGATCGGTCATGTTGATATTAAAGAAATGATTTATGGCGAACAGATGTGGCAACAGTATATTAACTTGTTTGTTTGTTTCTTTGTGGGATCAATATATATTTGAAAGGCATAATCCCTGTGGTTCTTGGCAAGGTAACTCGTACCTTAGAATGAATTACTCTGCCTCATGTATAGCCATACTATTCTTTTTTTTTTTACCCTGTATTTTTTTTTTCAGAATCATACTGCTACACATATTAGAAAGGGCAACCTAATCGGATTTCCTCTTTAAAAGGGAAAATGCATTTCTCATATCCCTGCCGAACTGTCAATTTTTGCTCTAAAATGCACATGTGTTTAAGTAGAAATGTGTGAAATAACAACAACTGTAGAAAAAGCACAATTTTAGTTTTGTAACAGCAAAATGCAAAATATTAGCCATAAAGGTTTGCTGGAAGTATCACAGTTGTAATCATACCTGATCATGGTTGCTACATATTTTTTTTTTTTTTATAATCAATTGATTAATCATTGATCGTCAAATTTGGCCTCAGCAGTATCAACTGAATGATCTTCCCTGCTAGAATGAATTGCATGGAGCTTGTTGGAAAATACCATGATTGCTAGTTCATGATCAATCATCACTTGATGTTCTACCTACCCACTACAGAACACAAAGGGTTCTTTCTTTTACACTTTGATCTCAGACTGCTCCAAAACAATTCATTGTTTTGGCAAATTGTGTCAGCCAGCCAAGTTTCTTTGTAAGAGCCTTTTGATGTCGATACATGCATTGCAGGCAAATTCCAAATGGTGAAAGATGAATTTTGAGCCTTTCTGAGAACTACATGTACACATTTTATGTTTTGGCTTTAACAGGAGAGTGCATAAATCACCCCAAGGATGCCTGAAAACCGCATTCCTGTGGCTTGCAGCTGTGTCCTTTGTATCATAACATTTACTATTCATTCCTGGTGTTTCACATGGTATTTGTGAAAAACAAATCTAACTTTTGTGTCCTTTGTTGTCCAGCCATGATTTGTTTCAGTTTCAGCATGTTTGAAAGCCTTTTCAGTTTCAGCATGTTTGAAAGCCTTTTCAGTTTCAGCATGTTTGAAAGCCTGTAAATTGCTCAGTCTATAACTAATTGTCACACTAAATAGAAAATTTAGCTTCCTGGTTGAGTCTGTGCAGATTTAAAGAATGTAACCACTTCCATCTAATCCTTTTCCCATTTAAGATATGCAGTGAAATTCAGAGGTGCCAATTTAATGATCACCCTTAAAAATGTAACATTTATCTTCATTTTTTTTCTGCTTCCACATTATGTTCCTTTTGATAGGCCTCTAAGTGACGGCAAGACACTAAAGACTAAGTTTGATGAGATATTTGCTGCCACGAGGTAAGTAGTGCCATCATTTCACAAGCATGGCAGAAATTTAAGTTCTTTAGAGTCTGCTGCATCATTTGACACCAAATTTGCGACGTAGGCACGCATTTACCAAGTTACGCCTAAATATGTACATGTGTATGTATGAAATTTTCAAATTTCATGAAAGCATGGTTATTTTTTCTTACATTTGATTAAAATCAATTAATAATATATCTTCATTCTCTTAACAGGAGCTGAAAAATTTTATCAATTAAAAAAAAGTCTCAATACAAGGAAATACACAAAGAATTAAAAAACAATAAAGTACTTAAGAATCTGTTTGGATGGCACAATTTTTTCACTTACATATGCTGAAGGACACCACAACGGATATAAACACCATTTTTGTAAAATTCAGTGTTATATAGCAAATGGTCTGATTTCATGCATACTGTACATTATGCGCAAATTAGCATAAAGTAGCGTAAATGATCATTTTTCGTAGATCAACTCTTACAGTTTTGTAGATTATGTCGCAGGCAATGTGTGTGGTGATTTTTCATCGTGATCGCACAGTCGACAGCCAAGATCTGGGGGGGGGGGGCCTACAGTTGATGTCATTAAATCTAGTTGATAAAAGATATTTTGATAATTGGAGAAAAATGTGGGAAAGATTGCTCATTTTTAAATCTTTGATCCTGCAGTAAGTGCTTGCCTGTTTTATTTATTTTTTTCTTTTGCTCCCCTGAACCAAAGAAAACAGAAATGCTTTGAGTAAATATTTTTAGTAAGTCTACTTACAATTTGGCTTGTAAATGGCAGATACGGGGTGGACCTCTTAGAGCTAGGACGAAATTAGGTGCTAGTTTTCACATTGCAACTCCTTTTTGAAAATGCATGGTCAAATTTTCTACAAAATTGGAAGATATTATGATCAGTTTGAAAGAATATACAAAATGGACGCCATGCTACCCCCTGGAGGTCCCTCAAACCCCCCCCCCCCCCCAAGTTGCTATGTTCTTCTTAAGAAATTGTTTGAATGGGTGAATGAGTGGAAGGTGAACTTGTGATAGTCACATTCATGAGCATTAGATCTACGGAGCTCTTTGTGAGTCAGAAGATAACTCTTCATTAATTGAGCTTTCACTTAAAAAAAAATATATATACTATTTTTCTCTTCTTTTCAGATACATCAAGGCTCTGGAGGCTATAAGGAAGCTGAGGGCAGGACAGGTAAATATCTTTAAATAAATTTTTAATTAGGGCTTATTACATTGAAATGGACAAATAAATCCATAGATACATGAATATATATACTTTTCTTTTCCTTCTACTCTTCCTGTATGTGCATGTACACTGTATCTTTAGTTTTTGTCCCCGCCGGACGAGTTCGAGCAGGGGACTATGAAACGGGCTCCGTACGTGTGTGTGTCCATGTGTCCGTCTGTCTGTCCGTCTGTCCGTCCATCCGTCCGTCTGTGCGTCCGTATGTGATTAAAATGTTCAATTTGCTACTTCTCTGTCATTTATGAGCCAATTTTGATTCTGTTTGCTTTATATGATAGCACTACATGGGAGCTTTGAAACTTCTACACAGAATTTCAGTTGTGACCTTTGACCTTGACCTTTGACCTATATTGTACATTTTGCTTCAAAATGCTACTCCTTTGCCATTTCTAACCCGATTTCGACTCCGTTTGCTTGTGTGATGGCACTAGGTGAGGGCTTCAAAACTTCTACACAGAATTTTGACCTTTGACCTTTGACCTTGATTTTTGACCTATACTGTTCATTTTGCTACAAAATGCTACTCCTTCGCCATTTCTAACCCGATTTCGATTCCGTTTGCTTTATGTGATGGCACTAGGTGAGGGCTTCAAAACTTCTACACAGAATTTTGACCTTTGACCTCTGACCTTGATTTTTGACCTATATTGTACATTGGCTACAAAATGCTACTCCTTCGCCAATTTTAACCCGATTTCGATTCTGTTTGCTTTATGTGATGGCACTAGGTGAGGGCTTCAAAACTTCTACACAGAATTTTGACCTTTGACTTCTTTGACCTTTGACCTTGATTTTTTACCTATATTGTACATTTTGTCACTAAATGCTACTTCCGGCGGGGACATATATTACGCACCGTGTAATTTCTACTTTTCCTTGTTAATTCATACGGCTGGGTAGTCGTTAATCCATCCAAGAAGTAAAGAAACCATACATTTGCAGATTATTGCTATGGAGATCATGCTAACAAATTATTTGTTATCATTGTGCTATCAGAATTTCATTACTAAGTTCTTTCTAATATGTGTTGTTTAATGAAGCAGGAAATTGACTATTATTGATAGACATTGATTGTTTGTTTGTTTGTTTGTTTGTTTGTTTGTTTGTTTGTTTGTTCATTTCCCATCTGAGAAGATGGCTGGATAGCCCATATTCAGCTACGTTAAGCTGGTCTTCCATGGGGTCCAGTTGGATGTGAGGTGGGACCACTTCACCGGGTTAAACACTGTACTCTTTGCGATGAATGAATAAATGAAGCTGGATCTTTTACGTGCACGAGTTGTTGCTCTCTCATACACGGGACCTCCATTTTATGTCCTATCCGAGGGACAGAGTGTTTTGTCTCTTGCTAGAGGGGACGGTATGCTTACACACAACATTGCTCAGTCCAGACTCGGGTTCGAACCCGGGCCGCGTGACCGTGAGGCAGATGCGCTACTGACTGAGCCAACTCAGCGCCCTTAATAAATATGAAGATAAAGCAATTCACTTCATTTACAACATTTCCTGAAAAACATTGTAGATTCTTTGCTGTGTTTAATATGTAATTCATTTGCTGTTTGACAAGAAGAATGATTATACATCCATTTGCTGGTTTGTTTCACTATAGCTGACAAACTGCAGTGTATATATCATATATGAACTTTAAATGAATATGTGTTATACAGTGAACTTGTTACATGTACATATGTATAGAAATATCATTAACATGAAATATTTTGTTTAAATTACTCCTCTCCCCTTTTATTTCAGGCTGGAGATATTAGAGAATATGTGATAGAAACCAGAAACCTCAAAGAATGGAAAGAGAAAGCCAAGCAGGTAAAAGACATACTTGCCAACTAGTAAGATTTTATCAGATTCAGTAAGATTTTTTACGTTAAAAGTATCAAAATCAGATTTTCTGTCAGAGAAATCAGATTTTTAAAAAATATTTAGATATACCTTTCATGTGTATTTTCTGAAGATTTGACCGAAAGTAAGATTTTTAACTTCAGTTTGCATAGAAAATAAGATTTTTGCAATCCATGAGTAAGATATTTCATCTTGAAATGTTGGCAGGTATGAAAAGATGTCATCCTATTAAACTTAATATATCACCTGTTCTATACTATATTAATAAAACATAAAATAGATTATTACCTATACGAGGTAGTTTTGCGAGGCAATTGCAGTTGATATTTTGCAGGGTTAAAGGTCAGCAGTTGTTATTTTGCAGGGTTAAAAGTCAGCAGGCAATATTCGTTCGCCTCTGCCGGTTTTCGCCACGTCGCTGCGTGTCGGTTACGCACACCGTACCGTACACAAAACAATGTGGGCAAACAGTGCAATCTTCCGGTTTTCGCCATTCACTTTACACAGGGAGGTGGGAAGAGAAAGAGTGGGATCTCTCTCCCCACCTCCCTGCTTTAAATGTAAACATTCCGAAGAAAACATTCCAGGACGTCGCTTGGTGTCGGTTACACGCACCGCAGAAGAACGCTGATAAATCAACTCATACAAGGTCGACCACTTACAGCAGCACTACGCGTCAAGGCCCTATTATGCTTAACAATATTGCAAGAAGCTGACTATTTCATCATGTGTTCAACACATTGATGGTGCAATGTTGTGGCCTTTGTTAGGCAGAAATTCTTTACCCACCCAGCTTAAAGTATATGTATACAAGATTATGAATCCATAAATTGTAATTTGGCTGTGTTTCTTTCTAGAGAATGCTCCAAAGCAGACCGTGGGTGCCATTTCAATTTCATTCACCCTGTATGATCACTGTAGTTATTAGTTTTGATAAAGGCTTCCTGAAGTGTTCTATGCCATTAATAGTTAATACTTGCAGACTAAGCTGTATAGAAAGGTAGATCTGTAACTTCTGTGAAAAAAAAAAAAAAAAAATCTTTGCCACTTCAGCTCTCTCAAGACCTGGATGAAAAGAAGACAAGATTAGCAGCAGATGAGGCATCTGTGAGAAAGATTGAAGAAAAGCTGGAACCAGTAGAGGTAGGTCATTTCAAACTTCACCGTGGCTTTCCTCTTTTCTTGGACTAATCATTTAAGGATAATAAGAATCCATCGCCTGTACAGTCAGAATGAGTTTAATGAAACTCGATATATCTTTTTCTTTACATCCAATCATGATTTCAATTAATTTCACAATTTTCACAGTGTATTCTTTCTCTGATAGTATACATATGAACGACAAATTTGTGAACGAGAAACAATATTTTATTTCTGCCAATATTATCCTTTCATTTTGCTGTATTAACCCTAAAGGGGCCGGGCTTTTTTGGCTATGCTCAGGCCGGGGGGGGGCAGATTCCGCCCCCCCCTGAGATCTCGGCCATCGGTGGCGCGATCGCGATGAAATTTTGCATGCGTGAGACCTGCGTCATAATCTACAAGACTGTGTCATAAAATTTTTTGAAACAATCAATTTCTAATTTTAATTAATTAATTATGCAAATTAAGCTCAAGATCATATTTTAGCCTAATTAAAAGCATTGAGAGTCTAATTTTTGGTCTGTAAATCTGTTGCAGCATATTTAACGATTGTACATCACAAAAACTTCCAAAATTCATTTCAATTCTTATGTATTTTATTGTTTTCAGAATTTCTTATGTATTTCTTTGTTTTTCAACTTTTGTTTTTTCTTTGTTTTTTCATTGGAAATTGTCACTGACCACTTTTCTACCATAATTAGCACAAAACTAATCAATGAAAGTGATTAATTGTAAAAATAATCAGGTTTTTATGACTTTCACGACAGAGCACTGTTTTCCATAGGAAATGTACACAAAATCACAAAATTGTGCCCGTTTTGGGGCGACATTCCGTTACAAAAATGGGCGTGGCTTCGCAAAAGTACGCGCGGACGTCGCAAATTTGGTCTCAAAAGTTGCGCGAGACTTGAACAAACAAAGTCAAGAAGCCTCGCGACGAGGCCTTCTCGCGTAACAGAATTATAGCGCGAAACGTCGAGGGGGGGGCGGATTCCGCCCCCCCCGGCCCTTTTAGGGTTAATGTCAGCACCATTGTCGGCCATTGCGATCATAATTATGCTCTGATATTTTTGTAGAACACAATTCAACACAGAGTAGGTTCTCAAAGTGCTTTGCAGAGGATGTACAGATGGGAGGATTGCAACATTTTTTTTTTGACCTGGTTAGAAAAGAAAGATGCATGAATATTGTCACAGCAACCACTGGTCTCAGTGTAATATTGTTGGGTTGATTTGTCTATTTGCAGGCACAGTATGAAGAGCTTGTAAGAAAGACACACCACATCACCAAGTTGGCCAATGAAGTCGGTAAGTTCATCCTTGTGCCGGGGTAACTCCATGATATGTACAATGTAAAGGACACTGTGTATTTGGCGTCACAGATTGTTTGAGATGTTTTGGGTTTTTTTCCCCCGAGAGAGGTGAATGAGATTGTAAGGTTAAGTTTAAGCAGTCCCTCGGATAGGACATAAAATGGAGGTCCCGTGTATGAGAGAGTAACAGCTCATGCACGTAAAAGACCCCGCTTCATTCATAGCAGAAGAGTAGAGTGTCTATAAACCCGGTGAAGTGGTCCCACCCCACATCCAACTGGACCCCATGGAAGACCAGCTTAGTGTAGCTGATATGGGCTATCCAGCCATCTTCATAGATGGAAAATGAACAACAACAATCAGAAACATTGAATCTTTACCCCTTTTTCTCCCCTGGGAACCAGTGGCATGCACCTAGAATTACCACATTCTTTTTATCACATAATATGATTTTCTGTTTGTATTCTATGCCCACTTGTATTTTATGTTGAATTACCAAATAAATTAATAATAATAATAATGTACATTCACTTCAGAGGAGAGAGATGGTACAAAGCTACAAGGTGATAAAGAGCATATCATGGGAGTAAATGTACATGTATAGGGATGATTGCACAATGCAGTATATATTAAAAAAGAAAAATGCTCAACAGTGACAACATACTATAGCCTTTGTCAAAGCAAATGTCATGCAATGAGCAGTGGACCAATCAGATCACAAGAATTACGTACATGCTTGTAGGTATTGTATCCAAACTTACTCTTTCTTCCTCGTGTGTTTGTCGATATGCCTGTCTGTCTCCCTCTATTTTTTTTTCTCTCTCTGTCGACACCATGCTGTATGTATGCCTCTCTCTATCATTTCCAGTTACTATTTCTTTGCATCTGTCACAAAGTGTTGCCACAGACATAATGTTTTCAGCTTGTCCACTGTCTGTCTGTTATTGTCTCGCCCACCGGAGGTGAAGGCGAGACTAAGGGATCCAAATGGCGTCCGTCCGTCGTCCGTCACAAATGTTAAAGTTTACCTGCAAGACTCTCTTATGATGCATAACTTGGCAACTGTTACAGCAATGGTAGCCACACTTGGGTGATAGAAGCACTAGGGGTATCTTCATGTTATGGTGTTGTCAGAGGTCATGTGATGATGTCAAAGGTCATTTGAGGTCATATATTAAAGAGTATGTGCAAGACTCTTTTCTACGTTAAAGTTTACCTGCAAGACTCTCTTTTGACAAATAACTTCACATAAGTTGCTTGGATTACAACCTAACTTGGGTCATAGATGCACTGGGGGTACCTTCATGTCATGGTGCCATTGGAGGTCACAGGATAAGGTCAAAGGTCATTTGAGGTCATACGTTAAAGTTTACTTGCAAGACTCTCTTAACACACGTAACTCGACACATGTTGCTGCAATGGCAATCAAACTTGGGTGATGGATGCACTGGGGGTACCTTCATGTTATGGTGCCGTAAGAGGTCACATGATAAGGTCAAAGGTCATTTGAGGTCATACGTTAAAGTTTACTTGCAAGACTCTCTTATCACACGTAACTCAGCACATGTTGCTACAATGGCAATCAAACTTGGGTGATGGTAGATGTCTCTTGGGAAGTTAAAGGTAGCCACAAGGTCAAAGGTTACAGACAGGGGTCAACGAACTTTTAGGGCCCAATGTTAAGTTTTTAGGGCGCATTTCGTTTATGGCTCACAACTTTTGATCCCTTTGTCCGTTTGTGACCAAACTTGGATGGAAGATGTCCCTTGGGGAGGTGAAGGTCGTCACAAGGTCAAAGGTCACAGACAGGGGTCAACAAACTTTTAGGGCCCAATGTTATGTTTTTAGAGCGCGTTTTGATTGTGGCTCCTAACTTTTGATCCCTATGCCCGTTTGTGACCAAACTTGGACGGTAGATGTCCCTTGGGAGTTAAAGGTCATCACAAGGTCAAAGGTCATAGAAAGGGGTCAAGAAATTTTTAGGGCCCAATGTTAAGTTTTTATGGCGCGTTTCGATTATGGCTCATTACTTCTCATCCCTTTGTCCGTTTGTGACCAAACTTGGATGGTAAATGTCCCTTAGAGTGGTGAAGGTCACCACAAGGTCAAAGGTCATAAGCAGGTCAATTAACTTCTGGGAGTTATAAAACGTCGGGTGCCCGTGCATTGGCCGCTAACGCAATACAAATTGTATTGCGTTAGCGGCCAATGCACGGGCACCCGACGAAAAGATATTAATTTCTTGTACGCAAATGGGCGAGACACAATTTGGCGATTGCCTTGTCATTTTTATGGATTTGACAGAAATTAAGAACCATGTGAGGTATCCAAAAGAAACTTGGCATATATTTCTTTTTGCTTTGAATGTCCTTGGTACTCTCTATAATTGCCACATATCTGGTTCTCTTCCTGTTTCTATGGCAACGTCCCAGCCAAACTCCAGGGGCAGAAAGACCAATTGGTACGAAGCATGCAGAGCATCGAGAACAAACTGGAGAACATCTTCCAAGGTGAGATGGCTTTGCAGAGAGGAAATTGTACCTTGGGACTTCTTGGTTATCAAAGGCATAATTTACCATTTGCTGATGAAACAAAAACCCGGCATTAGTGCTTCAAAATAGTCCTAAAATGTGTGTTAGAGATAGAAACAACCCATGTGGAAATTTGAACAAGTATAATGGATGTTAAGTATTGTTAAATGTACAAAATGAACAGTAATAGCAGTAATAAAAATGTTTCCAGACTAATCCGTCTACAGTTATGGTTTATTAAGAAAAATAGTGATATCTCCTAGTCCTTATATTTTAGGCTTTATTGTGAAAATTTTATGCAGTAGGATGTTTTGTGACACAACTCACCTACACGTATGTATCAAATGTGATCTTTTGAAATTTTTTGAAATCACTGCTCCCAAAGGTAAACAGGACCTTTAACAATTTGAGTCCCATTGGTGGTTGCAATCACATAATCATGAGAATTGCCAGGAATGAATATTTAGCTAAAAGTAAACGCATCATTCCCCCATTCCCCCATTCCCCCTGCTTTCCGAAAAGAGGTACTTCAAGCACTCCTTCATTATGCTAGAAAAGTGCAAATAATGTTGAATTTTCTTTATATTTTCTTTATACATGTATTGTACATAATGATATCATGGAGTGTAGTAGTCTCCATATCCAGTAATAATGGCACCAAGTTTTAAAAATCCATAATTTTTTAATCAGATTTCTGATTTTCCTCACTTTCTGTTTTCATTGTGTGTGTGTGATTCCAATGAATTCTATCAGGATCGGTTGAAGACTTGAAGCAAATCCATGCAGACCACCAGAGGCAAGTGAAGGAGAAGGAGCGCTCCCTACAAGAGGTACAGAGCCTGATTGGTGTCATAAGGTCTAATGAATTTTAAATGCAATTTTATCTCAAGGCTTTTGTAGATCTACCTCTTGAAAAAAACAAAGTATCAGAAACAAATGGCTTGATCTGTGACTTTGATACTCTGAAATCCCGTTTAGAGAAAAGTATGAGCACATTGCACACCATGGACATTCTGAACATGCAGTTTAAGCACTGCTTGCAACACCCAAGCTGAGATTATCCATACTCCATCCAACATATTATTCACCATTCATGTATGATTATACTTGATTATTGCATGTCTTTGGTTATCCAAAGAAGTACACATACCCTTGTAGCCATGATGTTCAATTTAATACCATGTCAATTAATACGGGTACTGCTATTATTATGCAGTACTTCACTTCTTTTCTCCAGTGTGTTACGTGTGTTACGGCGCTTACATTTTTGTGTTATTTGAGGATGGATGTATAATCATTGTGATGATATTTGTGCTTATGTGTTATGTGATCAAAATTTATGCTCACCTTAATATCAAATTAAATCCTGACAAAAAGAAATATATATATAAAATATAAAATTCATGAAAGTTGACAGGTACTGCAAAATGTAGTCATCGGGAACAAGACTAAAAAACATGTACCAGAACAAAACAGTGAATAATCTATAAATCTGTCAATTTGATGTGTTGCGTTATTATGATACCAAACTTCTGTGATTTTAAATCTGTTCTGACAATCATTTGTAGCATTTATTATCAGTGTATTCTTGCCTGACATAGAGTACATTATACATGTTGTAATTGCATTTCTCCTCCTTTTGTCAGTGTGAAAGGAAGAAGCAGAGAACACAGATGTTGGCCCAGACAAAGACCAATGAGAGGTCCAAGCTATTGGTCAGCGAGGGTGTACTGAAGCAAGAAGCAAAGGTTAGGGTGACCTCTTGATTGCTACTATTTTTATCCACTGGTTATCATGCGAGATTGTCCTATGATGAGTTCAACAAGGGCTTTTTTGTATTCAATTTGGCCATGGTTTGCGTGTTAAGCTTCATAATAATTAAGTCTAGAATGACATACATGTAGAATATAAGGGCATACCTCAGTGTATTAGTGCACAATTTAATGAAATATGTGTTATTTTAGAATTTGATAATACACTGTACCTAAAGTGGAGAGTGACGATTTGCTCTGTAATGTGTGTTTCAAATGCATGTGTTGCTCAAATGCTGACTGCTTTCTTTAGAACATTATCCTTTGGTGTGACAAAATTTGCTAAACTTTAGGAATTGAATGAATCATGCAATGTCTTTTTGAATAATGTATTCAAACTGACATCTTTTTAGCTGCACTGACAGAAAAATTTTCAGTGCTGAATACACACCTAAATTCTTATGTCTTCACCCATTGAGGATGAGTCCCGAGTATACTGGGGCAAGCGTCTATGGTGAAACTGGACGTGGAGTAATTTTGAACCATATTAAATGTCGAATGATTGGATTCTGGTTGAGATTAGTCAAGGGAAAAGAAACCAAACACTCATGTACAATTTTCAAATTTCTTCTGCATTTACAAGGAGACATACAGTGTACACTCCCCGTCAAAATCACAATGGTTATTTGTCACAAATATTTTTTTATTATGCAGGGCTAGGGAATGTGTGGTTAGCACAAGGGGGTGGATTTAGTGCTGCATGGATTTCACACACCTCAAAAGTTAGACTTTTTGATATGTTTATTCAAGAGTGGAGAGCAGCAACATGGTCAAATAGAATCTGTACAAATTATAGAATGTTTAAGGATAATTTGATGTTAGAGAAGTATTTACAGGTCTTGTGTAAGAAAGATTATATTACATTAAGTAAATTCAGATGTAGATCTAATGGATTACCCGTTAATAAGGGCAGGTTTGATGCAAGCCTGACAGATGAATTGCATTGTACTATATGTTCATCCGACAATATAGGGGATGAATTTCAGTATATTTTTGTTTGTCCCTTTTTCAACAAAGAGAGACTATAATTGTATTTACCAAGTAGTGTGACGGCCAGTAGACCAAGTGCATTACATATGGCCAAATTATTCAATTCAACTAATGCTTGCCATTTGAAAAAACTAGCCACATTTGTCAGAATTATTATGTTTCAGTTTCTCTTCAATACCAAAGAAGAAAGACAGTAGTTTTGTAGAAAGTAAAGTAGATGTGAATATTTGTACACGTAGTGGTAGAGTAGTTAAACGTCCTTTACGCCTTGTTTTGTGAACATATTTATTTATATCTGTTATTTTCACATGTACATGTATATTTAATATCACTTATATTTTTGTATTCATATATTGTAAATATGTTTGTACTCTCATACCCCGAGAGGGGGTCGATAGAGTCAATAAAATCTTACAAATCTTACAAATCTTACAAATGGGAAATGCGTGTTGTAGCAAAATCAATAAACCATCCTCAACTGGTAAAACATCGCAATCAATTTTACTTACAGCAACATCAAGAAACCATCACAAAGCGAGACCGTTACATCCAGGTACTTGCATCCAAGCTCCTTCTTGGTGGCTACAGCAGGGCTGTAGAGATCACTGCCATAAGAGCCGGTGAGTTCATGGAGGAGGTGAACCGCTGGACAGATATCCAGAGAGGGGAGGCAGAGCAGATCAAGGTATGAATGTCATCATGGTAACAAGAACCTTTGCTGCATCATGATACCACGTGTTGATGGAGATGATGATAATAATGAAAATACACGTAATGGTGTTGATAACAATATTAGATCAATGTCAATGACATAAAATTCCTGTTCCTGTTCAAACATTTCATTACTATCATTGTTACTATAATTATTGCTATTCTTCTTCTTATTATTATTATTATTATTACCTCCACCAAGGGAGGAGGTTATGTTTTCGTTACCGTTGGTTTGTTTGTTCGTTCGTTTGTTAGTTAGTTAGTTAGTTTGTCCGTGTGCAAAATAACTCAAAAAGTAGTTAACGGATTGGGATGAAACTTGCAGGAAAGGTTGAGAATGACACAAGTAACAAACGATTAACTTTTGGTAGTGATCCGAGAATGTGGGGGGAATTTATGAAGGATTTTTTTATATTTTGGCAGGTAGGGTCAATGAACTTGGGAGTTCAGGCTGCGCGAATTTGAGGTTTGCCTGCGTGCACTAAAGTGCGTGCTCTAGTTTCTGCTAGGGTGAGGCGCGCCGTGCAGCTGAGGGTTTATGACGTAACAAAGGCTTCTACATTGGGAAATCAGGCAACTTTCAGCACACAATGCTATAAGTACGTATGGGTGGAAATCCATGGAAGAACAAGATCAGTGGTGAAAATGATTTGCATGCTTGGCAGAAGTCTGCGCTCTCAGAGTGTCTGTAGTTATTATTATTATTATTGTTGTTGTTGTTGTTGTTGTTGTTGTTATAACCAGTAGTAGTAGTAGTATCTATTGTCATAATCATTATGAATATTTTCGTGAGCAGCAGCAAGAGTAAGTCAAAAATGAAAGTGAGAAGATTTGTAGTAATACCACATATAAGGATGACCAATCGAGCTAAAATTGTGTCTTTCTGTGTTCGCACTTAACGTTTCAGTGGCAGTATGAGGAGAAGGAGCAGACAGTGGAAAAGCAGTGCCAGGATTTAAGAGACACCAACACACGCCTGGAGACTACCATCAAGAGCAAGCAGGATACCATTGTGGGTACCGCCTGTCGTGTGCTTTTTACCATTGGTACCACATGTGCAGTTATTTTGAGCACCAGCATTCTTAGCCCTGTTACCAATGGTAGCGCAGATAGTTTGAATTGTTGTGGATACTCCTGGTCTCATACTAGATTCTCGAGGCACCATGTACTCATAATAATTGTGTGTGCAACACAGCCTGTCTTTGACCAGGTACCGGTGGCACCACAAATACTGAAGGGTTTGTATAGTTTTGATTGAGACCTAACTTAAAGGTTTCTAACATTTTTTGGTTTCTTTTTGTGAGATAATGAGAAACCTCTTAGAAACTATGAAAGAGCACTTAATTCCAAGACGGATTCAACATTTATTTGATGAAAATTGGTTTTGAAATGGGTGGGATATCCCAAACAGATCAATTCTATTAAAAGGTGGGGCCCTCCTTTTATTGGGATGGCTTTGTTTTACTTTGTTTTACTTTGTTTTTGGATGTCTCAGCCACTCCAAAACTGATGTTCATGTAATAAACTTTTAATTCAATGTCATTGTCTGTATTATTTCATAAGTAGTTTCTTGGTATCTTGCAAAAAGTTAAGAGCTCAATCCTCACCTCCACCAATACTATACCATCCCTTTAAACTGCTGGGAGTAAAGCTGGTCTAGTGCCAGGTTCTAGAGCCACCATGTACCCGTAAGAATAAACATTTCACTTTAATGTATTACAATTCATGGATGTTTCTTTTCCTACAGATTAAAATAGTGAAGCAATTCATTTGTCTCTTCCCTCCCATTGAGTTCATTAGGCAGGAATTAACTTAGCTGTTGCTAGGTAGGGCAAGCTTTGTGGTTGTTTAGAGCAACTTTGTGAGCTAAACACTCATAGAATTTGATTGCATCCAGAACGGTCTATTTTGTGTATACATCATTGTCTTGTCTTTGGCTAGGTACCAGTGGCACCACACATATCTACACTAACTGAGTACCACTTTGGCCAAATACCAGTGGTACCATATGTGCAATCTGTGTAGGAAATTTTGTAAAGAGTATGTATTGACCACTTTGGGGTCAGGATCCGTCTTATTGGTACAGAGATGCCAACTGTTTCTTTAATATTTTAAAGTATTTCATACTGTATGTGTTGCCAAAAGTACTGCAGCTTTCGTGGAAAATACTGCTTGTCCTAAATTGTATTACCATGCATGTGTATTGCAAAAAAAAAAAAAAAGGTAAAGATACTGTTTTCCCACCAAGAATCAGCTTTTCATCTCTCAGAATACTGCAGTGTTGTTTACAAGGCTGGGATGCCTGCTGATACATAATGCATTCCATGTATTTTTATTGATGCATGTCTTGTACACAGAGTAACATCAGCTGTTTTCATTCCTTCAACCCTTCCATCCCAAATGACAGAGAGAGAATTCCGCCAAGCTTCGCGACATCAAAGCAGAGCTCGGCACCATGGACGCCAGTTCGCAGAGGATGAAGGAGCTCGAAGGGGATCAAAAGAGGGCGGTATGTCATGAGAAAATATGACAGTTTAGGGCTTCTTTTGTTATGTTTTTGTTTTGTTTTTTAGCCCTGCCCGAATAATTGATAGGAGAATTATGACTTGTTATGATGTACAGTGTAGGAAAATCTCTTTAGTAGATTTCATTGCAACTTGACATAGGTACATCATGCAAGGTCGAAAGTCTACTGTTACTTAAAATTAGCTAAATGTTTTTCTTCGGCTGTAAATTCAGTTCAAAATGTCCAAAGGGAAAAAAAGTGATATATTGTGTGGATGATATACATATCACAAGTCATGAAGATCTATCTTCTGTGAATTTACTGCTATTTTGTGATGGTGAGACAGTTTAAATTTCATTTGGAAGAATGCATTGTGAATCAATTACTTTTTATATTTATAAGACAGTGATATCTGAATTTCATGCCAAATTGTTTTGTTTATAAGGCAGTGATATCTGCAGTGCATACCAAATTAGTATAAGAAAGAAAGCATGTTCACTATATTGACGAGCAATCTGAATCTAGTCTATAAAATTCATTATTTCTTAGATTTATGATTATCAGGGTAAACAAAGCAATATGACTGAGTAGCTATTACTCCTCATGGCTTTAATGGATGTTAAACAAGATCAACCTTGAAGCTGTGCATACATGTAGCTTTTATTTCATCAAAAGAAATTAACAGTAATTGAAGAGAAAGGCAGTGTTTCTATGCACAGATGATTAATAAAAAATAATGTGTTCAAGAATTTGCCAATTCTGAGAGCATGAGTACCAAAAAAATCCTATGACTTCCTACAAATTTCATGGGACCGTACAGTAATGATTATAACATTCTGAGATGAGAATAATGAGAAACCTCTTATTAGATATGAAAAACCATGTAATTTATAAAGGATTTAACGTTTATTTCATGAAAATTGTTTTTCAAATGGCTGAGGTATCCAAAAAAGAGATAATGATAAAAGGCGACAGGCCACGCCTTTATCAGGATCTCTTTGTTTCACCTTGTTTTTTAATATCTCAGCCATTTGAAAACCGAATTTCCTCACATAAATGTTTGACACCCCTTAGAATTGCATGCTCTTTGACATCTCATAGAGTGGTTTCTGAATATCTTGCAAAACGTTAAAAGCTAAATCCTCACCTCAACAAGAACTGTACAGTCCCTTTAATGTCTGCTTTTTGTGCTTCATTCTCGGAGTAATTTTTCCCATCTGCCTTTTCTTGTAGGAGAGCGAGTTGCAGCAGCTGGAAATGAGTATGGATGAGGGAGAAGTGAAGAGGGAAATTGACTCACTGGCCAGGGATACCAATCAGCTGGAGAAGAGAAAGAGTGAACTCACGTGAGTGGCAAAGAAACCCTTTGCAGCCATTCTCATCCCAAGCTGTAAATGTAGGATGTAATCCATAGTGTACTTGTGCTTAAACGTACCAGTGTATACCCCAGTAGATCACATTTGAGGATGTGTAAGTTTGTGTCCAAAAGAAAAATTTCTGATGTTGCTCCTTCCGTGGGGTAATGCTAACCAATTTTTTTTTTCCATTACTGTGATTCTATGATTCTACTGTAATTCAAATTTGGCCACTCATGAAAAGGTCCTGTATGTCCAGATTTGTGGATTACATATGGTTAATTTAATGGTTTCATGTGTTTTTCCATTGCAAATTCATCACTTACACCTGTATGAAACTGTCCTACAAGGCCAGATATGGCTTTTGTGATGGTTTCAGGAGATCTGTAACAGCTGGCCAAGATCTTGAAAACGCACCAGCAAATTCGCTCCTTGGCAAACAAAGCACTTATAATGACTTGCACTAAGACTAGCTGGGTCAAGATCCATGAGAAAATACTGTCTTACTATCTGTTGCTATCTTGTTTTGTCCCGTTATTAGCAATGAGCTTACAACGATCTCATCCCAGTCACAAGCCAGAGTGAAGATGGAGATGTTGCAGAAAGACAAGAATGCCAAGGAGGATCAAATCAGAAGAGTGTAAGTTTGCTCCTGCCTCGACACCCCTTTTTTTTACGCCACCCCATCACCATGACTCCTACCCTACCCCACCCAGTGATTTCCCATGCCCCCACTTCACTCCTTCCAAAGAGCAAGATGCAACCAAGTAAAGTGGTCTGTCCCAAATACACACATGAAAAATGGGTGAGAGATGCCAACCCCTCATGGTCTGCTCTAGGAGACTTGCAATAGTCAGCAAGTGGTGTCAACCAAACACATAGTGCCCTATGAGAAGAAAAACCTGTGTTCCTTGTTTCAGTTGATATTAACTGATTCTAGATCTTAATATCATGTTCTTGGAGTGAGTTTATGAGCTATGAACCTTTCTTATTCTTTATTTCTTACCTTTCTTATTTCTCTCTTGCAGGAGAAACAAACGAGAAGATGACATGCTTCATCTCCTTGGACACTTTCCTTCAGAGAATGTACGAGGCAAGCTGCGTGACTACTTGATGTAAGTTAGCCAAGACTGAATTCCTTCTTCTAGCTGTGACATGATATGCATAAGAATATTTTAATACCAAAATGGTATTTTGATTTGTCTGTGGTGGAAAATTTGATCTTTAATGCCATGCAGTAGCCTTGATTGCACTTTAAGGCAGTCATTAGATCACTGGATGAAATCAGTTATTGTGTCTTTTCCAGGTAAAAAAGATATCAAATTTATATATTTGTACACAATTTGATAATTATGTTCTTCTTATTCTCCTTTCAGTAAAGTACATACAACCTTGTGGTGTAACAGCGTACTGGTGTGGTGCGAGGGGCATGCATGTACAGTGTATTCCAAAATGTTTGCTGTGAAGGCACATTACATATACAGTGCTAATGAAAACATGTGCTGCTAAAAACTGCTCCTGCCATCTAGCAGAGCTGGAGATGTTTCACCTCTTCCTTGAACATTAAAGTAGAGGTGCAATTGATGGCTTGGTCTGGTAGGCTGTTCAACAGTCGTGTCGTGTCCGGAATAGAACTTCTCTGGTAGATGAGGGTACGTGCATGAGGAATGTTCAGCATCTGGGAGTGACTCTGCGGGTCCTGGGATTTGGAGATAGACTTATGTTGGATTGGACGTCTACATGAGAGTTCATGTTCTTTTTATGATTCTGCAAAAAGCATATTATAGTCAAGTGATTAATTTTCTGTTTAACCACCTAAAAGTTTGCTCAGTAAAAAGAGTCAATTTCCGAAGGGGGACATAATAATGCAGTAAACTTAGAGCAAACATCTCATCTGTTACCATCCACTTCTTTCATGTTTCTAGTCAAAAGTCAGAGGAAGTGAAGAGCTGTGCCAACAAGTTACATGGGGCCAAAGTTCAGCTTGGTGCCAAAGAAGCAAGTAGAGATTCTCTAAGGTGAGATGTAGGGCAACCATGAGGGTAGCTCAGTCTTTAGAATGCCTTCTTTGCCATCAAGCAGACCCTGACTTTGAGGTCCACCAAGACCAACTAAACCGGTCCTGTGTGCAAGTGTAACTTGTTCCTTACAGGAACCGGTATATCAGATTCCAAACAAAGTAAATGAGGCTATCCGCATTTGTGATCTAAATTCATATTTATTTGTGTTCTGCTGCCCAGAAAATGACTTTGATTGAAATACTAGAGTTTCTTCTATCAATATCTTTTATCTTTCTGTTTCATAACTGCATGTATTTTTGTCCAATTTACTTCTTTTCCAACCTAGTTGTAAGTGCACTTGCTACTAGGGACCGGCAGTTTTCTTTCGTTATATCAAAATTTCATTGTAACTGAATAAATAAACAACAAAAATGCAAAGAGTGTATAATGTTGCGGTCTGATTTTTTACTTTGTTGTAACCGGAGTTTCAATTTATCCGCGTTCATTATAACGGGAGTGCACTGTATGTTCATGTCGCAAAACTGGTCTTTCTCTTGGTTTGAAGCGATAAGAAAAGTTAATACGTACCAAGAAGCCAGCCCGTTGTCTCAGTATTGTAAATCAGGTTGTAAACTTTGTCATCAAGTTGTTTAAAGTCTGTAGGCATCACGCAAGTGCTCTGTACTGACCCCTTTTGTCCGTCGTCTAGGAACCAACTGAGGAAAAAAGAGGATGAACTTCGAGAGAATAAGGAGAAGCTGATGTCTGCGTGTGGAAGTCAAGACATTGATGAGACTTTGGAGGAGCTGCAGCAATCAATCAACAACCTTCAGAAGTAAGCAACCTTGTTTTCTTTTCATTTTCTTTTTCTACCATAGTTCATCAAAATTTTCAACCCTGATAATCTTTTGCCCACAAAGAGAACTGGAAGTTTCATTGGTACTGCACAGAAATAATCTGTTCTCGCAAAGTGAATATGTTAGTCACACTCAGTTGTGTTTTCAAATTCTGTGTTATTTTACAAAATGTTTGTATGCATCAATCTGCGCTGAACAAGGATGGTGTTCTGATGCAAAATATTCCAGTATTTTTCTTTTTTGGGCAACAATCATTCAAGCATAGCATGAAATTTGATATGTGCAAATATCTTGAACACTTGATATCTGTGTTAATAGCATTTGTGTATTACGCTGTTATTAGTAGATTGTGTTCTGATGCAAAATATTCCAGTATTTTTCTTTTTTTTGCAACAATCATTCAAGCATAGCATGAAATTTGATATGTGCAAATATCTTGAACACTTGATATCTGTGTTAATAGCATTTGTGTATTACGCTGTTATTAGTAGCATGTAGAGACCTGAAAGTCATCTTACTCCACTAATTTAAAAAAAAAAGAAAAGAATTACAGAAAGATTAACAGTAATTTGCCTAAAACCGGTTGTCTTGACACAGTGAGCGAGGTGCACTGACAGGCAGCACTCACTTGTTCCAGCGTTACATCGATTCCTTGAAGAGATCAGAAGCTCTGTGTCCTCTTTGTCACCGTGGGTTTGATTCAGGGGAAGAAGTTCAGGAACTTGTTCAAGAAGTGAGTTATTAAATGTGACCCTGCATCACAAAACGAACACAAAGTCGCCAGACATGAAATATTAGTTGAGAGCATATTCTGAAAGAGCAGACTTTAAGCTTTAAAATGATGTATAACTCAAATCAAATGGACTCTCCTAACCTATCTAAATATTGAAAAGAACGCACACAGTTGGGAAAAGTGTGAACTGAAAAAAAGAATCTCTGAAGTACAGTGTCTATTCAAGCGCTTAATCGTTTACCAAGCCGTGCTGGCTGTGCGATGAATGGGACAAAAAACAGGAAGTAAACCACCAGAGTAATAACAATGAAGGGATTATCAGATTAAAGTGAAATTATGCTTGCCTTATTAACACATTCTGTCCATAATTAATGCCAACTTTTAAAGCAGTAGCATTATCCTTTCAAAAGTTATTAGAGTTGAAAGTGAAGAGTGCGTACAAGGTTTTTAAGAAATGAAAATGGGACTCTAAAGATACACCTAATCACACTATTCTACCAAAAAACTGTTCGAGATAAACTGCTAAAAAACACACTTTCCTACCCATTTTATTATCCCAAATTTTAGCATGATGTAGAAGAAGACTTACTCTTTCAGAAAATATGAAAAAGTCAAGATCGGCTAGATTGACCTATATTTCACCTATTTTCAGTCCTCACACAAGATCAGTGTGTGCGACTTTTTGTTCGTTTTGTGATGCACGGTCACAAATATCTCTCGGTACCTCATCTGTGGGATGTTGTTCTTATTTTGTCTTCATGGCTGCCTTGCTTTTGTTCTTTAGTTTTGTTTTGTTTTCTGAGCTTACTAGATGGACGTGATATAGTTTGGAATCACTTTTCTTGTGTTGGAAAAACAAGTTCAACTTCTTGTGTCGTATCCACTAGACCACCAAGCTTCTGCCCAACAGCCAGTCCTGGTTCTAATCCTTATAAGGATAAGACGCCTGTCAGGTTGCTAGGAGGTCAATAGGTTGCGATAAAAACAACTTGTTGCAAGAATTCAATTAATTTGAATATCCAGAATGCTGCACTCGTGCTTGTGGACTGATGCAGCCTTTTTTTTTTTTTTTTTTTTTTTTGGGGGGGGGGGGGGGGGAATCAACAAAATAAATTGTGTCCTATTGTACTTGTTAAATGCATGATTTTATTTACAACTCCTGCAAAGCCAAGCTACATTGTAGTACAAAGTTTCCATTTACACATTTCTTTTCTTTATTTTTTCTAAGTTAGTATGTTTACTCTATCTTGTACAGTACCTGTTATGAGTGAGTGACGTGTTTGTAGTACAAATTGTAGTTACTATTAAAGGTCCAGTTTACCTTTGGGAGCAGTGATTTAAAAAATGTTCAAGATATCACATTTGATGCATATGTGTAGGTCTGTTGTATCATAAAACATCCTACCATATGAAATATTTGCAATAAAACCTAAAATATAAGGAGATATCAGGGTTTTTCTCAGTAAACCGTAACTGTATACGGTTTAGTCTGGAAACATTTTTATTATAACTATTGTTCACATTTTGTGTATTTAACAACACTTCACATCAATTATACGGATTCAAATTTTGACAGTGGTTGTTTCTATCCCTAACTCACATTTTAGAACTATTTTAAAGCACTAATGCTTTCACCTGCAAATGGTAAATTATGCCTTTAAAGCCCAAAACTCATCTTGTTTGATGCAGCTTCAAGACAAGCTCCGCTTGGCACCCAGCAAGATGAAGGAAAAGGAGCGTACCATTGACAAGCAGAGGAACAAATACCAACATCTCATAGGCCTGAAACCAATCAAGCAAACTGTGAGTATTCAATATCTTGGGACTAGCAGTATCTAGTAATGAAACCTATCACAACTAGCTCAGGTAAACAGTCATGTACATTAACAGTGGAGAGTATTCTAAGGCAGTGGTCTTAACAGAATTAACCTAATAGAGCTAGACACTATGCGTGTTAACTTCATAGCTACGCCAAGAAAATTACAGTGAGTGAAAACTTAAAAGCAAGATAAGAAGTTTAATGTTTATTAAAAAAAAAAATAGAGGCTTGGAAAAGTCTTGAACTCATTTTCCCCTTCTATTCAAAAACCATGTTAACATTATTCCTTGAAATGACCTACCATGTTTAAATGCTTAATGTCATGTATGTATCTGAACATCAGAGCCAATTTACTCAGTCCTATGTTTATCTGGTAACCAAGATTTCTTCCATCACACAGTTCATCTTTGAAATAATTCTTCTTTCAATTTTTAAGTATCTTGTTTTGAAATGGGTGTGTTCACAGTCATAGCAATGACACTGACACTGCAGGTAATGACTGTAATGGTTAAGATTGTTACATTCAGGAGAATGATACAATTGTACATGTACTTGACATCGACATGCATGATTTAAAACGACAGTGACAGTTGTGATATTGAATTTTAAGATAATGAAAATGATGAAGTCTCAGAGTGAAATGATAGAATTATAAATGACTTCATTTTTTTAAAGTGTCACTGCCTATATTCTTATTTGTATTGTAGCAGTGTAAAGGGCAATGATTTGATGCTGACTCAGTATCAAGATGTATATAAAATTATGGATTTTTGCAAGTCATCCATTATTCTTGACATAATACTGACTTTGATAATGTTACAGGCAACCAAGCTGTCACAAGAAATTCCAGACTTGAATACCCAACTTGCATCGGTGAATGCTGACATTGAGAAACTCAGGAGGACTATTGAAGAGGTAAGGAGAGACATCCTCCATATTACAGTGAAGTAGAGAAAAGGTACATTGCATTATAAATATTTTTTATTAAGTTTGATGAGATGTTAAAATTATATTGTCACCAAAATAGTTATAATGAAATTAATATAGTCGTAGGAAATCTTCACAGCTTCACAGTAGTTTTTCTCCTAGAAAAATGATAACAGTGTGTCATTATTCATTCAGTTGTGGTCAAAACCTGGTTTTAATTTTCTAACTGCATTTTTCTGAAAAATCTGGGCAGAGACAGTACCTATCCACAGATGAGGACACACAAAAATGCATAACATACAATATTCCAAATGCAGGTCCAAAGAACATTTTTCTCTCAAGAAAAATTTGAATAATTTTAGTGAAACCTTGTGTACACAACAGAATAGAGAGATGCTCAGCACCTACATTGTAAGTAACACAGACCAACCAGTTTGTTTTTGCTCTCCATACTTTCACAGTTCATAACTTCTTCTTTTCTGTATGTGTCCCCAGATTTTCACCGATTTACTTCTCTGATTCTTCTGTTTTCATACAAAGTAACATGATACCAGGACGGAGTGTCCCTTTCAGACTTTTAATAGGGACTTTTAGATGTCACACCCAGAATGTGGACTGTGACGTGATGACGTCATTTCATGATACTGTGCATGCTCCAGGTTTTCTGGCACTTCCACCCCCAGAATTGAGAACATGTCCTTGAAGGATTTCAGGTCTTCCCAGATTGAGGACGGGCAGCGTGTGCAGCTTGCACTTAGGATGATGATTATGATGTCACCACATCTGTTGGACTCATACTCACCGTCGACTGAAATCTAAAATGGTTTTACTCTAGCATCGATGGGAGTCGCAGGGAACAATGGGCTTGCACTTTCAGGCGGCCTGACCGCTGTCATGTCCACACAATCTAAAAGGCCCTGATTTGATGCACTGCACTGCTTGCTTCTCCATAGGGTGAGGAAGCGTTAGCAGTCCTTCAGACGGACGAGGCGATGGCCAGGGACGTCCAGCCAGACATCCAGGTGCTGGAGAAGACTCTCAGTGAGCTGCGGGATCTGGAGAGGAAGATTGGGGAGCAGTCCAAACACCTGTCTGGCTCAGGTCAGCATTCATTTCGTCAACTCATTGAATCATTGGAGAATCTATTACAGTAGGATCTCCATTACCCAGCCATCAATTAACTGGATTCTCTGTTATCCAGACGTCGACTGGCTGACATTTCTTTGTGTGTTTTCATGTATTTCACTTAAAACAAACACACGTTCAATCATTATGGTGCGAATACACGACACGATATATTCCAATCATTGCAGCAGACTGTAACTTTTAAGTCAGTTCATGAGACGATGTCAATGACTGGTGTCGCGCTTGTGACCGGTACTGAGTGCACAGCAGTGGTTACACTACAATGCAGCGCCAGTATTTGACGAGTCGCAATATCAATCTCATTGTCAGTCAATATCAATCAAACAAACAATACATCGAGGGATATTTTACTTAATATTTTGTTTAAAATCAATAGCAAGTAACGATGTATGAAACATGACAATGTCATGCAGATAATCGTGATATTTAATAGCAAATTGGCTAATTGCAACTGATTGACAAATTGCCCTACATCGACGTAAATAAGCACTGAATTGATCAGTGTTTTTTAGTAGTAGCCATGATAAAAATCATGGGCGTACATACTCGAGCAGGATTCGAACCCACGACCTCCTGATCACCGGACAGGCGTCATCTCCACTAGACCACCGAGCTTTCGCCCGACAGCAAGTGTTGGTTCTAATCCTTATAGCATGCAGCGGGTACTGCTTTGTTATTCAAATTCATGAATTTCTTCCGTCGAGATGTTTTCATTGCAACTGATTGACAAATTGCCCTACATCGACGTAAATAAGCACTGAATTGATCAGTGTTTTTTAGTAGTAGCCATGATAAAAATCATGGGCGTACATACTCGAGCAGGATTCGACCCACGACCTCCTGATCACCGGACAGGCGTCATCTCCACTAGACCACCGAGCTTTCGCCCGACAGCAAGTGTTGGTTCTAATCCTTATAGCATGCAGCGGGTACTGCTTTGTTATTCAAATTCATGAATTTCTTCCGTCGAGATGTTTTCATTGCAACTGATTGACAAATTGCCCTACATCGACGTAAATAAGCACTGAATTGATCAGTGTTTTTTAGTAGTAGCCATGATAAAAATCATGGGCGTACATACTCGAGCAGGATTCGAACCCACGACCTCCTGATCACCGGACAGGCGTCATCTCCACTAGACCACCGAGCTTTCGCCCGACAGCAAGTGTTGGTTCTAATCCTTATAGCATGCAGCGGGTACTGCTTTGTTATTCAAATTCATGAATTTCTTCCGTCGAGATGTTTTCATTGCAACTGATTGACAAATTGCCCTACATCGACGTAAATAAGCACTGAATTGATCAGTGTTTTTTAGTAGTAGCCATGATAAAAATCATGGGCGTACATACTCGAGCAGGATTCGAACCCACGACCTCCTGATCACCGGACAGGCGTCATCTCCACTAGACCACCGAGCTTTCGCCCGACAGCAAGTGTTGGTTCTAATCCTTATAGCATGCAGCGGGTACTGCTTTGTTATTCAAATTCATGAATTTCTTCCGTCGAGATGTTTTCATTGCAACTGATTGACAAATTGCCCTACATCGACGTAAATAAGCACTGAATTGATCAGTGTTTTTTTAGTAGTAGCCATGACACTTGCTGTCGGGCGAAAGCTCGGTGGTCTAGTGGAGATGACGCCTGTCCGGTGATCAGGAGGTCGTGGGTTCGAATCCTGCTCGAGTATGTACGCCCATGATTTTTATCATGGCTACTACTAAAAAACACTGATCAATTCAGTGCTTATTTACGTCGATGTAGGGCAATTTGTCAATCAGTTGCAATGAAAACATCTCGACGGAAGAAATTCATGAATTTGAATAACAAAGCAGTACCCGCTGCATGCTATAAGGATTAGAACCAACACTTGCTGTCGGGCGAAAGCTCGGTGGTCTAGTGGAGATGACGCCTGTCCGGTGATCAGGAGGTTGTGGGTTCGAATCCTGCTCGAGTATGTACGCCCATGATTTTTATCATGGCTACTACTAAAAAACACTGATCAATTCAGTGCTTATTTACGTCGATGTAGGGCAATTTGTCAATCAGTTGCAATGAAAACATCTCGACGGAAGAAATTCATGAATTTGAATAACAAAGCAGTACCCGCTGCATGCTATAAGGATTAGAACCAACACTTGCTGTCGGGCGAAAGCTCGGTGGTCTAGTGGAGATGACGCCTGTCCGGTGATCAGGAGGTCGTGGGTTCGAATCCTGCTCGAGTATGTACGCTCATGATTTTTATCATGGCTACTACTAAAAAACACTGATCAATTCAGTGCTTATTTACGTCGATGTAGGGCAATTTGTCAATCAGTTGCAATGAAAACATCTCGACGGAAGAAATTCATGAATTTGAATAACAAAGCAGTACCCGCTGCATGCTATAAGGATTAGAACCAACACTTGCTGTCGGGCGAAAGCTCGGTGGTCTAGTGGAGATGACGCCTGTCCGGTGATCAGGAGGTCGTGGGTTCGAATCCTCCTCGAGTATGTACGCCCATGATTTTTATCATGGCTACTACTAAAAAACACTGATCAATTCAGTGCTTATTTACGTCAATGTAGGGCAATTTGTCAATCAGTTGCAATGAAAACATCTCGACGGAAGAAATTCATGAATTTGAAATTGGCTAATGTAGTAACGTATTTGTACAAGTGTACATTTATACCCCCACCATGATATGCTAAAAAGTGCTTTATTTGAACATATCTCTCTTATCTATCCAAATTGATTATCTGGACGCCCGCCAGTCCTGACGTGGGGGGATAACTGAGGTTCTACTGTACTTTAGTCCAAGCCTTTGATTATGCATATACGATTGTTGGTTTCAATGGCAGAATTTTCAAATGCCTCTTAGTTGCTTAATCCATTATTGATCTGTAAAAACTGGGAACTTACTTTAGTCGTTCAAATTTCTTGTTTCTGTCGAATTTGCAAATTTTAACAAATTTCTTTCCGATTTTAAGCAGATTTAAACTTATTCAGGTTTATCTAATCTTTCTCAAACCAGACATGTATTAAAGATATGCACTGAAGTTCTGAGTTGCTACATCAATGGTGACATAATGATAATCTCTGTACCAAAGGTCTTTTTACTTGTTCCTTATGAAGAATTGAAGATGAATAGTAAAAAATTAAAAGTCAAACAAAATACAGCACCAAACCAATAAATAATGTAACTCATGGTTTCTTATGTGGGACTTACTACTGTAACAGTTTATGCTACTACTATGTGGGATATCGATTTGTTTGTGGTTGTACACAAACATCTAAGCAAGATACAATATGCTAAGTTTGCAAGACGTTGACTGAGTCAAGCATGTGAACATGACACACTGAGTCAAATACTTCATAGCCTCATATCTCTCTAGATTTCTGCTGCTTGCTCTAAGGCTACTCTCCATGCCTGCTACACCAGCCTCTGTTGCAATTTCCAAATGTGAATATTAGTCGCTGGGGTTTCATTTGAATGTGCTCAAAATTTCTTTATCCCTAGATGCCACTAGGACACTGCAGCAGGTGAAATCTGAGATGGATGATGTTGAGATCAAATTGTAAGTGAAATAACTCACACCAGATTGCATTTGTCTTTTTATTAGCTCACCTGAGCCAAAGGCTCAAGTGAGCTATTGCGATCGCCCTTCGTCCGGCGTCCGTCGTGCGTCGTCCGTCGTGCGTCGTCCGTCGTGCGTAAACTTTTTACATTTTCATCTTCTTCTTGAAAACCCCAAGACCGATTTCCATCAAACTTGGCAGGTAGCATCCCTAGGGGGTTAGGAACTCAATTTGTTTAAATGGGCACCATGCCCCACCCAGGGGGCCCCCAGGGGGGCCCAAACCCCCCAAAATTAAGGAATCTGTAAAAATCTTCTTCTCTAGAACCAGAAGTGATAGAGCTAAGTTAATACTATGAGTTAGTACATTGATGACTGTAGTTTCAAGTTTGTTCATGGCAGAATCAGGGGTGCCCTCCTTGGGACCCAGGGGAGGGGGGTGGGGAGTGGTCCTAATGGGGCCTAAATTGTACATTTTCATCTTCTTCTTGAGAACCCCATGACCCATTTTCACCAAACTTGGCAGGTAGCATCCCTAGGGGGTTAGGATCTCAATTTGTTAAAATGAGCACCATGCCCCACCCAGGGGGCCCCCAGGGGGCCCCAAACCCCCCAAAATGAAGAAATCTTTAAAAATCTTCTCTAGAATCAGAAGTTATAGAGCTAAGATAATACTATGAGTGAGTACATTAATGACTGTAGTTTCAAGTTTGTTCATAGCAGATCCAGGGGTGCCCTTCTTGGGGGGGGGGGGGGGGGGGGGGGGGGTTGGGAAGGTCCAAATTGGGGCCTGAATTGTACATTTTCATCTTCTTCCTGAAAACCTCATGATGGATTTTCGTCAAACTTGGCAGGTAGCATCCCTAGGGGGTCAGGATCTCACTTTATCAAAATGGGCACCATGCCCCACCCAGAGGGCCCCAGGGGCCCCCAACCCCCCCCAAATTAAGGAATCTTAAAAAATTGGGGCCCTTTTTTTTATTATACATTTTTATCTTCTACTTGAGAATGCCTGGTCAAATTTTAGTAGAGCTGTGAATAATTTAGATTAGTGACTGCGTGAAAGGTGAACTTACGATACTCAGGTGAGCACTAGACCCGCGGGTCTCTTGTATTTATTCAAAATGTAATCTATATTTACATCAAAATGTGATATATTGCTACTTTTCCCACATGTAACCAAGGGAGGCCCAGTTCAGTGACTTTCCTTGTGTGTTTGTGTGTGTGTTAACAAATGCTTCATAAAGATGTACACCAATACCAATATGTAAATGATTTGTTTGATTTGCTTTTATTCCTGGAACATATGTCATTTTGAGCCTCAACATTAATGCCTATATTAGTTCCATAGTCCCAGTTGATGTGATGTATAATGTAATGTTGTTGTTCACTGATTGGTATAGATACTGTAAAAGTGGAAAGTTTGGCAGTGTTGAAATTTTCGTGCATTTCGCGCAACCAGAAAGTAGCGCAAAAATAAAAGCACACAAATATTTTTGCTTGATGTACAGTTGTACATTGTACGTACACTGTATGTTCCAGTAGTTGATGTCTTAATTCCGCTGAATGAAAAACATGCGAAACTCTTCTTACGTGGCTGAGGGTGAAAAATTAGTTGCGCGAAAATTTCCACTTTTTTACAGTATCTGGAAACTATTGTCAATTATTAGAGCTTATGTA
Organism: Diadema setosum; assembly: GCA_033980235.1. Lineage (NCBI taxonomy): Eukaryota > Metazoa > Echinodermata > Echinoidea > Diadematoida > Diadematidae > Diadema > Diadema setosum. The sequence goes on along the minus strand of CM067068.1, from coordinate 34,244,170 downwards.
ATTCCCTTTTAAAATCCTTATTGTGTCACCATGGCTATCTTGTTGGACTGAGGCACATTGCCATCCCTAAGTGTGCTTCATAATCTACATCCAGTCTTTGATTTTTAAAAGTTTGAACAAATTTATACTGACAGCTGACAAAAATTAGTTAATTTTTGCTTTGTGAGCCCTTAATGTGCCTACTATTGTTCTGATTTGTGATCACTCTGGATATTAAGGGAAACTGAATGCAAAGTGATAAATTTCTGACCAGGAACACGCTGAAGCACACCCTAAACACCAAGCAGCGGCAGCGCCAAGAACATGTGGACAGCGTAAACCTGATGAGGGTGAACATCAACAGCATCACCAGCGAGGTTCTCCGCCTCTCGGCCAAGCTCCAGAAACGGGAGAAGCTGGAGGGAGAGGCCACTGAGCTCAGCTCCACCAACATCACCTTCAAGAGGGAGATTGAGGTGAGGGATGCGAGGGGATGCGGTTGCCATGGCAACTGTAAGAGTGTTCTAATGAGAAGTTTCAGCTTTGAGGAGGTGTCCTAATACTGGGGAATATTGCCTGAATTAGGCAAAGTGAGAAAGTGGAACAGCACAGTCAATACATTGATAATTTATGGGGCTGCAATAAT